>KZ452001.1:1831522-1885086 GCA_002786265.1 Apostasia shenzhenica
GTGATGCCCGTGGCCAAAGAGGGCGGGGAGTGATCGCCGGGTGGTGTCCTAACAAAAAGGAATCACTGAGGTAAAGTGCGGCTCCTGGCAGGCTTCTAGGCCGAATAATGAGTGGTGAGAGGAGCGCAGGAATGAATCGTCTCACATCGAAAAGGGAGGGAGATCCTGAGCTGTATAAGTAGATAATATGATCTCAAATAATAGAGGCGTCTTTTGGGGCAAAACCGTGAGGCTAGTGATGGAAAATTCCATAGTTGAGCGTGCTTGGGATGGAGCAGCACTGGGATGGGTGATCTCCTGGGAAGCACTCAAGTCACGCAGTTTTCCTAAAACCAAAGCGAACAATACCTCTATAATGAGATCACGGGATGTTACATTATACCATGTAGGAGAAGGAGACATAATGTTCACATTTTATATAGTATACTATTATAATATTTTTAGCTATATTGAATATAAGCTCATTCAAAAAATTTATTGTGATGCATCGTTGTATATATTTCTTTTATTTTATTTATATTTTATATTTTTTATCGAGTTTTATTGTGTTTTTAAAGTATTTCTAGATAAAGCGTTGATGCTTAAGCTCAAATGAGCAGGTGAATGTGACAGATGCAGAAAAATAATTTAAAGATGACATGATCAATATAAAAGATTTATATGATAAAATATGGATAAAAATAGAAGACGTATATTTACGTTTTCTGTATAACGATATCACGTTTCAAGATTTTTAGCCTACCAGAAAATCATAGAATACAAAACTTACAATTGAAGAATGAGATAAAATATGTACTCGTTTTATTTCTAAATTTAAAGGTAATATTTTTATGAAAAAATGCAACTTCATTATAAATACTTATTATATACTAAATTATAAAAAAAGTTATAATATTTCTCAAACAATATTTTTTTTTTAAAAAAAGTAAATAGAAGTTGTCATGTTTCGGGCAACTTGTACTTAAGGGCGGCCACAGTAATGATATCAGAAATATGCTCCCTTTGTTAATTTTTTTTAACTATACTTAATTTGTTAATTAGTTAATTAATATACTTAAATTAAAAAAATCATTCCCTTGGGGAGACTATTGAATAAGAGCAAAAAGCAAAGTCAACCCACACTATTGCCACTGGCAGAGAACGAAGGCAGATGCGACCATCTTAGAAGTACATAGTTTTGTTAACTTATACATTTAAATTGCAATAGATGCACGTGAGCAGAATACAACTACCAAATTTTTTGAAGCAATATCTAGTATAGATGCTAAAAAGTAGATATTATTAATACAAGAAAAGATGAAATTTTTTCAAAAGAATCAAACTTAGGGACTAACAAAATATCCATAAGGTAAGAAAGTTATTGGCTATAAGTGGATTTTTAAGAAAAAACACCTAGAATCCTAGGTATGGAGAATGCTAAATATAAAACATGATTTGTAGCAAAGGTTTATTCTTTAGTGGAAGGTGTGGACTTTTATGAGCTATTTTTTCCTATTGTAATATACCTCTATTCATATTTTATTGTCTCTAATAGCAAGGTTTAATCTCGAGTTATAGCACCTTAATGTTAAAACTATTTTTTGTATGGTAAACATGAAAATGAGATTCTTATGTAATAATCAGAAGAATTTATTATTCAAGATAAAATAGATCATATGTGCTTACTTTGATGGTCCTTATATGATTTAAAATAATCACTTTCGTCACTGGTATTAAAGGTTTGATACCTTATGTTAAAACATTATTTCGATAGATCTAATTTTGATAGTTGTGTCTACTTGAAAAAGCTTTCAGATGGTATATTTATTGATTTATTCTTATATATTGATAATATATTGATAGCATGTAAGTATAAATTTGAGATTGATAATATAAAAATTGTGTTAAAAAGTAAATTAAAATGTAAGATTTAAGAGCATTAAGAAAGATTCTTGATATAGATATCAAGAAGGACAAAATATTCAATAAATTATGGTTGATTCAACAGCATTATATAGAGAAAGTAACAGAAAAGTTTGATTTGAATGATGCTAAGTCAGTCCTTTAGCTACTCATTTCAAACTGTTTAAGAAAGATTCACCATAATCTGAGAATAAACTTAAATACATGGCACAAGTATCATATGTCAATGTAGTAGGTAGTCTTATATATGCTATAATTTATACTCGTCCAAATGTTACACAAGTTATTAATGTTGTAAGCAGCAGGTATATAACTGATTCAGAAAATTTATATTGTCAAGTAGTGAAATAAATTTTAAGATATCTCAAGGCTTCAGCTAATGTATTTTTACAGTTTGGAAGGAATGACAACTCTCTTACTGGATATGTCGACTCAGAATATGTAGATGACCTCGACAGGAGAAGGTTATTGATAGCTTATGCTTTTACACTTGGGGGATGTGTTATCAGTTGAAAAGTAGTACTTCAGCCTACAATTACCCTTTTCACTACTGAGGCTGAGTATATAGCTATCACAGAAGCAATTCGAAACGCTATTTCATTAAGAAATTTATATAGTCAGCTTTTAGATACGAATATCACTGTCATTTATGCTGACTCTCAAAGTGCAATTTTTCTTACTAAAGATCAAATATTTCATGAGAGAATTAAACACATTGATATTAGATATCATTTAATTTATGATATCATTGGCGATGTTAATATTAAAATATCAAGATTGACACAACACAATACAATAGATATACTTACTAAACATTTATCTTCAATTAAATTCAAGCATTGCCTGAATTTAATCAGCTTATGTTGCAGTTGATTGCCCTTTAGGGCATAGTTTGGAGAGAATATTTTGTTTGAAAAAAGATTCAATTTTTATAATAAAAAATTTACTTGAGAAGGAGAATTGTTATTCAAGCAAATATTCTATAAATCTTTATAAGAGAATTATAGTCAAATTAATTGCTTGTATTCACATTTGCATGAAAGGATAATCAAAATCAAATTTTGATGGCAAATGTGAATAGGATTAACATGTGTTTAACATGAGTTCAATCATGTATTTATCATGGTCAAATTAACTTCCTAACCCTTAAGACTTTTGGTAAAAGCAAATATGAACTTAAGTTGTCAATTTGAATTTGGTTTTAAATCTTTGACTATAAATAAATCTTCATAAAGGCATAAAGGAGCATTTCATCATTATCCCATCAAGCAAATTAAACTTCAAGAAGACAAAAAAAAAGTGCAGAAAATTATTGAGGTTCTTTTCTTTTAAACTCTTTTCAATTATTGTTGTGAGATTGAGAGTATTTCTCTTTTGTAAGAAAAAAAATTTAATTTTGGGGCTTTCTTTATTGTGGGATTGGACATATTGAAAATCAAGATTGAGAGTTTGTTCTATTATATTGTGTGACTATACTTGTATTTATGACTTCTACGATATTAGATTTTTTTCTCTCTCTCGTGGACGTAGGCCTAAAAAAATTCTAGGCTGAATCACGTAAATTCAGAGCTTTTTTATTATCTACTTTGTTGTTATTATTTTTATTGATCCTATTTTCGTTGTGCTTCTACCGGTTAGACAGGATTAATACCTAACAATAATCAAATAGTTTTAATTGAATAATAAAAACTAGACCTCTCACTTCCTTCTTTTATCCCTTTTCTTGCAGTGAAAATGTAGATGGAACAAAAATACAAGTCTGGGAGAGGAAGATGTGAAATATACAAAGGCTGGGAAGGAA
Organism: Apostasia shenzhenica; assembly: GCA_002786265.1. NCBI lineage: Eukaryota > Viridiplantae > Streptophyta > Magnoliopsida > Asparagales > Orchidaceae > Apostasia > Apostasia shenzhenica. The sequence goes on from KZ452001.1 coordinate 1,835,226, forward strand.
GGGGAAGAGATGTGCTATATGAAATGAGAGAATATTGTAAAATAATATGAATAATTTGATTTGAATTTAAAAAAAAAGTAATCGAAAGACTTGCAAGAGAAAATGATTGCAATAGCCTCTGAGACCATGTATATATGTGAAATTAGTGGTGCAAGAAAATAAAAATATATAAAAGATAGGCCTGCAAACTTTATAAATAAGAATGTAATTCAACGACTTAGCATAGTACTGATATAAACTTGACAAGAAAGAAAGGTAAATACTAGAAAAATGATTGTCATCTCTTTATGATATAATTTAGCAGATATTTAGTTTAATGTTATCTTAATATTATGTCCTGTAATATAGAGAAAATAATTATTTGATTTGATGATATATTTAGTCAAAAAAGAAATACTTATATTGGAGATGTGACAATTGGTGATCAAATTGTCAAGAAGAGTGAGCGCTTTAGATACCTTGGATCAATTATACAAAATGATGGAGATTAGTTACTTAAACTTAGATAAGAATTTGGTAACTGATAGAGCGCAATGGAAACAAAGGATTCATGTAGCCGACCCCACCTTGTGGGATTAAGGCTTGGTTGTTGTTGTTGTTATTGTTGATTTGATGACATATTTAGATAACTTTCAAAAAAATATAGAGTTTTCATCAAAAGATAATATCTAAATAACATAATATTAAAATAAAATCTAACCAAACACTCTCTTAAATTAATCACGAAAACAATGTAAGTTGCTATCTTGATTTGCACTGGCACACAGGAAAGGCTATAGATAGAGAGTCTAATGGTATGTTGAGAATTGAATGGCCAATTCATAAACATAAGAAGAGATTTACAAGAATTAGAAACTAGGCCTAATATATTAATGGAAAGAAAGAATAAGAAGTTGGCTATAAGCTATGAAGATCTGCTTCAAGGAAACGGATTAAGCCATTTTAGAGAATGTGAATAACAAAAATATAAAAATACAAGCCCTAATTTTAAACTAACGGAAAGAAAGAAGTAGATTAGCAGTTATATAATATAATTAAAGACCTGCTTCGATTCTCTGTCGAAGGGATGGAGTGCACTACTTAACATTTATTTATTATAAGATTGTTGTGAGGGATGATGTTTGAGAGAGTTATTAATGTAATGAGTGTAATATGGGTACTTTTTTGTAATTTCATATTGAATATAAATACCTAATAAAATTTAGGGTTTTCGGCAAGTAAGATGATTGCGGGGGTAGACTGACCTGGCCGGCGAATCCAACGCCAACTCCGAGAAGGATGCGACCGATGATGAGCATGGCGACATTATCAGCGGCGCCATTGATGGCGGAGCCGACAAGGAAAGCAACACCACCGCCCAACATGGACCACTTGCGACCCAAGACCCGCGTGACGGTGGAGGCAAAGAAAGAGGCAATCAACGCCGCCAGATAGAGAGACGACGTGAACGTTGTCAGCAGCTGAGAGTCAAACTTACAGTACTGATTTGTGCCCTTATCCTCCTCTTCCTTGTGGTACACCGCCGGAAAGAATTTTATTAGGAATGAATCCATCGACGTCACTCCTCCTTCAAGAATCTCAATGAATTACATCAAAAACATTAAGTTCTTGTTAATTTATATACGTCGATCCAACGTAGCATTCTAAACGCAGTATATAATTCTCACAAATTGATGAGGAGATCTAGATAGAGCGCAAACATAGAAACCCAAGTCTTACCTGAGATTCCGATATCGTAGCCCAAGATGAGGCCACCAGTGGCCGCCATGAGGCAGATGAGGAAGACAAACGCTGTCATCTTCCCAGGGTATTCCTTCGCTCCTCCACCAGCGTTCACAAAGCCAATTACAGCCATAGATCATGTGAAAATCCTGACCAAAAAAAGAGAGAAGATGCACCGAAGACTGTGGATTGAGCTGGAGATTTGAGAGATGGGTAGTACAACACAGAGGGGAGGAGGGGGGGGCGAAAGAGAGCCGAATGGGGCTAGTCAAAATGGAAGACTGTGGACTGAAATTTATAATTTTTAATAGATAATAAGAACTACGAATCACGAGCTACCTATCATAATTCTACCAACCTTTGATCCAAAGATCATCAGAGTCCATGAAATCAGGTATCAAACAAAAAATTACACAAAAACATTCGAAGAACATCAAATTTATCTAGTTTACAGAAATTCCTTTTGAGTTCACCTCGCTCAAAATCAACTCGAAATCAGAATAGAGGTAGCTAAAGAAGAATGCAAAACACATGGGAAGGTTATTTGGGTGGAATCGTGCCTGTTTGACCTAATCTGCTACCTTATTCAGTTGAGATAGAAAAGTCAAGTGGTACCATTAGTATACTATAGAACTCAGAAGACAACATGCCTGGCATTTACGAGAAAGCGTCCATTGAGATAGTGCAAAAGCGGCATGTTTGCAGAACAAGGAAAAACAATACTGCCATATGGATGCCAAACCATTACCTGTTAAAAAAAATCTAGCGTGCGTAAATTCCAAGAACCATTCAGTTGAAGTTTTAAGTCAAATTTGTGGTAAATCCTAACAAGAGAAGCATGCCTATTGAGAATGCCTTCCCTACTTACAAGCTTTATCTGTACACTGGAGAAAATATTCTTACTGAGCAATAGGATTGTCGGATCCCGTTTCCATCTTCTCACATTGATGTATATATAATCAACCTTCATGCTTAAAGTTTAAGCAAAGTGTATATATGATCAGCCTCCATGCTTAAAGCAAAGGTCATAAAACTTATACGTTTTTTTCTTTCTTTTTTTTCGACTTTCCTTGAGAACCTGCTAGGATAATTCTAGGAAAGAAAATTCCTAGCTAGTCTGAGCAAAGCAAGTGTTTCATGACATCTATGAGCTGCACCAGATATGCCAAGCAGAAATTTATACACATTGATTTCATGTCAAAGAAACAACCGTCAATTCAAATTGACAAATTATAAATCACTGTTGAAATGAATTAGAAGTCTGGAGAAAGGAGACAATTATTTACCAAGCAATCTGCTTTGACATGATCACACTGGCTTCTGCAAGCTCCTCCAACTCCAGGTTCTTCAAACAGCCTGAAGCTGCGAGCTTTTTCATTCCAGTATAGCTATTTGTTAAGGATATCAGAGCTGAGAGCAAAAGCTTGATGGGGGTGGACTTACCTTCGTATGGACAGAGCAGCCCCAGAACTCAGTCGATATTGTGCTCTTCTTGGATGAACCTTTGTCTATTCTTATGAATTGAGATTAAGCTACAAAGCGTTTCTGCTGCAGTCTCTCTCACCTCCAAGGATCTGGCTTCAAGTAACCTCACCAGTTCTGGCATGAATCCCATGTCACCCATTGCCTTCTTACTCTCTTGAGAGACTCCGCATAATCTGGAAACAGCTTTTAGTGCTGATTCCTTACCCAAGATCTCTCCATTTCTCAGAAAAAAAGAGAACTCGGTCCAAAAATCCAATGCTGAGAAGATAATTTACTGCGTCATTAGATGCGAAGTAGAATCTTTCTATTGTTCGAAAAGAGACCATCCTCACCTTTGAGGAATAAATGAAGTTATTCATGACACTGTGGAGAGATTTCCCGCTATCATGTGCCTGATGGCCTCATCTTGTTGAAAGAACTAGTCAAACTTTAGTTCATGGCTATTTATTGTGTCTTAAGTCTTTAGGATTCTGTTGTTATACAGGTATATAAGTAGTTTATTTTATCCTATTTTATAGGAACAACTTCTACATGATTACATGTTAGAGATAGTGAGATGCAGTTATTTATTTCAGCTTTTCATTTGTGTACTGTCTATTTAAAAGGTATGCTAATTAATGAAGTACTGTATCATCTCGTCAATTACCTTGTTTTTCTTTGGAGTTCCATTATTGCAACAGTGTTATCAAAGCCATGAGAGTGGTTTTGTGAGAAATTGATACTGTTTTTTCATTGTTCTTACAGCGGCAGTGAACAATCATGGCATCTGAAAAACCTACAGTTCCACGTTTTGATGGTCATTATGATCATTGGAGTATGCTAATGGAAAATTTCTTGAGGTCCAAAGAATACTGGCAGGTTGTTAGAATTTGGAATAGCAGAACAAGAGGATGGAGTTTTACTGTCAACAGTACAAAAAGCATATTTGGAAGCATTGAAGCTGAAGGATTTGAAGGCTAAAAACTATCCTTTTCAAGAAATTGATCGGACGATTTTGGAAATCATTCTCTGCAAGGATAATTCAAAGCAAATCTAGGACTCCATGAAGAAGAAGTACCAGGGATCGACAAGATCAAAGAGGCAACAACTTCAATCTCTTTGTTCGAAGTTAAAGACACTTTGAATGAAGGTGGAAGAGTCAGCAATAGATTATTTTTCACGGACAATGGCAATTGTCAACAGATGCAAACTCATAGCGACAAGCCACAGGATGTCACCGTCGTGCAGAAAATACTTCAATCTATGAGTCCAAAATTCAATTTTGTTGTATGTGCTATAGAAGAGTCTAATGATACTAATGAACTCTCACTTCATGAATCACAGAGCTCCTTATTAGTTCATGAATAGAAGCTTAATCAACAAGATCAAAATGAACAAGCACTGAAAGTTGAAACAAACAACCACTCATTATCACAGAGTATCTAGGGAATGTGAGAATGTAATAGAGACAAAAGAAATATACATCGCAGTAATTATCAAAGTCATCAATATCAAGAGGAGCAATTTCATGATTATCCAAAAAGAAGAAGTGGACGAGGCAAATCTCATCCAGTTACTCACAAACCAAGGCTAAAAGACAAGTCTAATGTTGAGTGCTATCAATACCACAGGTATGGACATTACAAATTTGAATGTTGAACCAATACTCCTAAGAACGATGGAGAAAACTCAAACTTCGCAGAGGAGGAAATATCCTTGCTAATGGTTTGTTTGGCAAAAGAACAAACCAACAAGGACATGTGGTATCTAAACACGAGTTGTAGCAATCATATGTGTGGAGATAAGTCAGTTTTCTCTAGCCTAGATGAGTCATTTCGTGAAGTTTGAAGACAGCTCTAAAGTCTCAGTTATGGGAACAGGACATGTAGTAAACCAAAGGTGATGCATTCAAACAAGTTCTAATATCCTTTTTGTTCCTGAATTAAAAACAAATCTGTTAAGCATTGGCGAACTAAAGGAGATGGGTTATGAGATTTCTATTAAAGGAGGAGTGTGTAAAATTTGAGATCAAAATTTGGGATAATTGCTCAAGTTACATTTCTTGCACCATGAACCTCTTGACCTCGACAACTCCGATTATGCTCCTCAAAAGACCGGAGACCCGATTTACCACGTTGCTGGTGCTGTCATCATCGATAGCGGCAAATCTTTAGTAGTGCCGTAACTCCGCCATGTGAAGAAACCAACCAATTACTGCAGTTGTCGGTCATGAACCGCAGAGCTAGACCAGCCCTTTCTTTTGCCAGTTTACTTCCGCCCTCCAAAGCCCGAATCAATGGTGGGATCACTCCAGCCATGACAAGCAATCCTCTGTAAAGCTCGAAGCACGCAATTAGTGAAACAGCCTCCAAACACTCTTCTTGAATGTTCATTTCTGTGATTTCAAGGTGATTAACTATAGAAGACCTGCACAATCAACATGTTGTCTCGGCAGCCACAATCTTGACATACCTCTCATCTTCTCTGAGGACCTCACAGAGGTCAGCAAGTGCCCGAGCTCTACTCGTAATTTCCCCGATACCTAATTGAGCGAAGAGGTCTGTCCTCTCTGCTGGAGCCAATCATCGGCTTAGAAAGAATTATTGCCTTGCAGTTCATCAAAATCCCGGAAGCATACATCCAGTCGAGCTTCTTTATGTGGAGCCCGAGCGTCACAGCTATGGCATCTAGATAACTCTTCATTAGAAGCTTCCCGCCCTTGCAAGAAACATCACTGCAACGGCGGGCAAGGAACTGGGTATCCTTTGCTGTTGCGGAGATAGCTTGTAGCTAGCAGATTGTTGAGGACGGAGTTATCTTTAGAATCACTACTGCTAGAGGCAGGGGCCAGGCTAGACTGGAGATGCCTAAGCTTGTCCCTGATCGATTGCCATTTGACGGGAAATAATCGAGTGGAGTAGGAGGACGACATTGCGCAGGCTCACCAACGCCAAGATTGCACAAGGAAATAAGGAGAAATTTCCAAAAACAAAAAATGTTGACAGCGCAAGGAAACCTATGAAATTTTGTTTGGAAATTTGGAACGCGACTGTCTGGTAGGCTATGGCCAATGTTAAGAACATAATTTTTTATTTTTATTTTTTTATGGTATGCTAAGCACATAGTTGCAAGATAAGAATTTAGAAAAATTTCTTACTTGAACTGAAGAACAAATGTTCGGCGACTATTCTAATTAAAAAACAAAATTTATTAGTTGACTTTAGATTATAGAATCTTACAATTTTAAAGGAACTATAGTAGACTCCTTTTATCTTTAATGGAGAAGTTTAAAAAAAGAAAAGAAAACTTACATTTAGTATTTATTGATTTGAAAAAAGCTTATGATAAAGTCTCAAGAGAAGTACTTTAAGGAGTTTTAGAAAAAAAAAGAAATTTGCACTGCTTATATTCAAATTATTAAAGACATGTATAAAGGAGTTGATACTTGTGTTCGAACACAAGGAGGTTTGACTAAAGATTTTTCTGTTACAGTTGGATTACACCAAGACTCCGCTTTAAGTTTCTATATTTTTGCTTTGATTATTAAAGTCTTGACTGTACATATCCAAGATGAAGTACCTTAATGCATGCTCTTCGTAAATAATATTGTCCTTGTTGAGAAAACTAAAGAGAGAGCCAAAGCGAAACTCAAGCTTTGGAGGAATGCTCAAGAATCTAAAAGTTTTCATCTTAGTAGATAAAAAACTGAATATAGAATGCATATTTAGTCAAAAAAGAAATACTTATATTGGAGATATGATAATTGGTGATCAAATTGTCAAGAAGAGTGGGTGCTTTAGATACCTTGAATCAATCATACAAAATGATGGTAAAATAGATAATGACGTTATTAGCAAAATTCAAGCAAGATGGCTAAAATAGAGAAATATTTCTAGTGTGTTATGCGATAGAAAAATTTCATTAAAAAAAGGGTAAATTTTATAAAACTGTAGTAAGACCAACGATAATATATGGTGCTGAATGATGGCCTGTAAAGAGAAAACATATAAATAAAATAAAAATTACAGAAATGAGGATGCTAAGGTGAATGTGTGGATATACACAAAAGGATAGAATAAAAAATGAGTATATTCGAAAGAAAATTGGTGTTGCACCAATTGAGGATAAACTTAGAAAAAGTTAGGTTAGATGGTTTGGACATATAAATCGTAAGTAGATTGAAGCTTCAATTAGAAAAATTGAGTAATTGAATCTTGCCCATGTACAAAGAGTAAGAGGGAGACTAAAAAAGATGTGGCAAAAAACTATAAGGAGTGATTTTAATTACTTAGACTTAAATAAGAATTTGGTAATTGATAGAGTGCAATAAAAATAAAATATTCATGTAGCCGACCCCACTTAGTGGGATTAAGGCTTGGTTGTTGTTGTTGTTATTATAATATGAGAATTAGACTTATGATTATCACATATCTGACAACTTGTTGGATGTAAAAAAAAAATTAATTTCTTATCCTAAATATAACTAGAATCAAGAAAATGCCAAAAAAAAAAAGAAAATCTCTATCTTCTTTAGTTTTTGTCTTCTTTCACTTTTGAAGGATTCAATCAGATAGTTCTCATCTTGTTCTCAAGACTGATTCTAACATCACTATTTATGGTCATTACAAGAGATAGATCTCTACTCTGTTTGGCAATGGACTAAAAATCATGGCTAAAATTACTCATGATCAAAATCATAAATTTATTTTAAAAAAATATTAAAAAATTATTTTATATCTCATTTCATACAAATTTTAACATTAAATAATCACTTTATTTCACATCCAACACAATTCTCAATAAATCAATCAACTTTATTTCATATCCTACACAATTTTTAATATAACTAACTTACTTTATTTCATATCATACACATTTTTCAAAAATGACTAAAAATTTCAACTAAATCTTCTTTTTTCTTATTACCAAACAGAGCCTACTCTACCTTTTGCAATAGTTGCCCCTCCCAACTCAGTTTTGTCATCAACCTTCTTTAATTTAAGTAGAATTTTTTTTTTAATTAAGAATTTATTTAGAGAGTTGATAACTCATCAAGAACACCCTCATATATGTAGTAGATATGCTAACTTGTCATGATGATAACTTTTTGAGTACCTATACTATAATGATGACCACTTATTGTAATGATGACTAGTCATTGAACTCAAGATGAATCACGTCAAAGATTTGTAGATGGTCCAATCTTCATAAAAAGGAGTGTTTTTTTTATTCCTAAGTCTTATTGAGCAAGTAGATTCTATTAACAAGAATCTTCACTGTGATTAATGACAATAAATGTTCTTCCTAAAAGCTCCATATTCAGGCTTGATTTGTTCGAGAGGCTTTATTCGATTAATTTATCATCTTCTTCCTCCTAAGAGGGTTACCACAACAAACTAGTTATCTATGGTTACTTTTCTAAGTTCTGCAAATGAGTTGTTTAATTGAAGAAAACTAATTATTAGGAATTTTGTCATGAAGCACCTTCTTTAGACGTGTAATGTCTTTATGTAAGCAAGCCACAAGACTACTATCAAAAGAAGAAAAAAGAAGGCAAGCCACAAGATGAGAACATTCAGTCAGTGTCCCTTTCAATATGCTAGATTTAGAAAAATCAGACCAATTGATCAGTTCATAGGAGCTCTATAAGGAAAACAAGAGCAGTAGCTTTCTGAGCAATGAATGATACAGAGGTTTTTTATAAAAATTACAGATGAGTATCTCAAATAGATATTCTAATATGTCGAGGCTAACACTAGTTGTATTAACATCTGATTGGATTGGACATATCATCTAAAATAGGTGTCCCACACTGCACCACAGTGTCTCTCTTCAAACTTAAGACGATAATACTACGACTAATATCCTCAGAAAAAGTCTGTCCTTCTTCAAACTTAAGATGATAATATTATATGACTAATATCCTCAGAAAAAGTGTCTCTCCTTCTTTAAACTTAAAATGATAATACTAACAATGAATATTCTCAGAAGCCAATACTGCGATTTCACAAACGTGATGTTACTTATTACTCACTCAGCTCAACAGAATATACAGGAAAACAAGAAGACCCTCAACAAAGAACTGCAGATCATGCACAAATTAGTCTTTCAAAAAAATTGGGTACAAGAGATTCGGCTAAGATTCCACTATATGTTCGTCATCCAATACAGAATATGTTGATCTGATATTGTACACAACATTTCTGAAGAAATAACAAAATTTTCTACAGCTGATCCACCGCATTTCACTGGAATGCATCAAAATAAGTGGTTATTTCCTTCTGCAGCATTCTGTTGGACATTATTAACCATGATAACCTCATCCAATTTGTCAGAAGATATATTAGGAACAGTACTTTCTGTTTCCGCCATGCAACCATCAAGCATACGTTCAACAAGGTTTAGGGCATCTTTTGAGAATGCACTTTTAACCACCACAGTCATAGCCTTGCGAATAACCCTACTAAAACTAAAATCAGAGATTCCCTGATCCAGACTGCTGGGCTGCCGGTCACTGGACGTCACTCCATCCTTAGCATATTTTGTCCACCTCTTAAGTATGTACCGGGAAGGAAGCTGAAGAATATTGTTGTAGTTAAGAACCTTCAGTGCATGCATACAAAGAATGCCCATCAACTCGAACTTCTTGCAGCTGCACGTCACTGAGACATTTGAGGAGTCAAACTCAACTAGACCAAGAGAACGCTTGTGTGGAATTGACACCTTAAAAGTATATACATTTCCTTCAATTCCAACAGGTTCGCAAAGACAAGCAAGTTGGCTTTTGTACTCTTCTTCAAAATCCTTGTATATTACTCTCGTATATAACTCTGCAGCTTCCATTAGTGTTGGTATATCAGCCAACAGAACTGCTTTACTTAGCACTGATTCACAATCCTCAGAGAATTCTTTCTCACGAAGATGACTCAATGCTCTATGATACTGGACCATGAATTTGGGCGGAGGAAGCTTCCTATAGAATAACATTTTAAAATTATTGTCCACAGTTTCTCTCCACTCTTTCGTAGTCATGGTGGCATTAAATGAATTTTTGCAGTACACATAGGACCACATCTCACGAGCTGCATACAAATCTTCTAACCATGAAATGTTCATGAGATTGTACTTAGATATCAGGTGTTCCCATGCTTTGCACAATTCCGCTTCAGAACAGCTTTCAAATAAACATTTTTCAAAGTCTTTCTCAAAGCTAGGCTCACGGCTAAAAACATGTGGAACAATTTTGGGAGCATTTACGAGTACATGCCACAAGCAAAGCTGATGAAATGTCTCAGGCATTGACATGCTAATTGCCCTTGACAATGCTGAACACTGGTCAGTAAAGATTGTTTTTGGTTGTTTTCCAGACATTGCTGCCAGGAAGGTCCTGAATAACCAAGTGAAAGATTCCATACTTTCATCTAAGATTAAAGCAGCACCAAATATTATAACTTGTTTGTGATGGTTTATGCCAATAAATGGTGCAAATGGAATGTCATAGCTGCTTGCTCGATATGTAGTGTCAAACAAGACTGAATCCCCAAAGCAACTATAATCAAATATAGAACGTGCATCTGTCCAAAAGAAGTTTGTGGGCCTATCCTTTTCATCAAGTTGCACAGCATAACAAAAAGTAGGATCCTCCGATTGCTTGGATTTCAGAAAGTCCAAGAGGAACTGCAGATCTCCCTTCTCCAGGTCTCTGGTCCTATTACTTTGCAGTAAATAGTAGTTTTGACTCTTATAAAGGAGCACTGAACTTTCTGCATCATGAAGCTTTTCAGCTAATGCACAAGTTTGGACTGGCTTAATGCCAACATAGTCTGATTCATTTATGAATGCTCGATGGGGAGGAACCTTTGCTCTATGGGACCTCAGCATATGTATCTTATTCGGGCTTGCAAGCAGATGGTTGTGCTCATCAATGTACTTGCTTATAGTCCAAATGTTATCACGAGAAACTTTAAATTCAATGCGAGCCAAGCAATTTGTTCTCTCAAGAGCACGTGGCTTTTTAGTTACATGGGTTCGGTGCTCCTGACGGGTTCCTTCATTGCTGCAAAGATAGTGTCTATCCCGTATGCTCCCATCTTTTCTTCGAGAAAGATGACCTTTTCGAACGCTGAAACCTTTTCTCTTCGCATAAGAGTTATAGAAATTGTATGCTTGTTCTTCTGAGTGGAACACTAGGCCAACCTTTGGCTCTGATTGTGGACTGTTAAGAACTTCTTGAGAAAAAGATCCATCTGTGGATTTTTCCTCTTTAGAAACAAATGTGCAAGTCTGAGCTTCAACTTGCCTTGACAGTTCAGATGCATTAGAAGTAGCATTCTCTCGAGAAGCAGTTTCCTTCATATTCAGAATTCTACAGACCAATTCAGAAACCCATGATAGTTGGTCACCTATCTACAACGCCTAGATAGCATATATATCCTGTAAGACTGACCTATTATTTCACCAGGAGGCAGCATTCCTGAAAACATGTCAGATGGTGAGCAAGAAGTATATTTGTAATTATCTTGTTCACATATTAGATGTTTAATTCTAAGAATTTGCATTTTGTTCACATTCATGTAATCTTCACATTCTTTTTTGCAAATACAGAGACTATGGCATATGCTACTTATTACATTTAAGGTGTAATATCCTGAACAAATAAAATTAAAAAAAGTAAATAAATGGACCCCACAGCTAAGCCACCGCTTTAGCTTGCAGCAGCAGGTTGTCGGGGATAAAAACACGCACACACACACGCACATATTATATATAATACTCTCGCCCCATCCCTAGTCCTTCCCGTTCTCTCTCTCTCTCTTCCCTGCTCATGACAATGTTACACAAGCTCAAATTTGTTGGGAAAAGCATCACAAGAAAGCGATTCAACTATAAGAGCACTGATTTAAGTGTTTTATGCTTCTTCATTAAATTTTTGAACGAATTGCATGTAGCTTAAAGAGCTAGAAATTTTTTATATTACTTTCTAAGGTTTTCCAACTTACTTTAAGATATGCATTTAAGGAAATATTCATATACCTATTTTCTGAATATGTATAGGTACATAATTGGGATATATGTAAGCATTAATGAATTATATATATACATATTTATATTCATCATATTTTTATAACTAGAGCATTTTAATTAGGGTAAACTACATCTAAATCCTTGAGATTATATTAAACAGTTCACACAGGTCCTTCTAGACGATTTCTATCAACAATTAGAAAGTAAAAAAATGAAAAAAAATAATATTTTTTATTTTTGAAATAATTTAATACCCTCTTTTACTGCTTTTTCGCTTTATCCCTCCCCTTCCTCAGCCCACTAGCCCACCCCTACACCCAGCCCGAGCTAGAAACACAAGGGGGCAGGTCTGCACACAACCCCCCTCCCCCCACTAAGGGATGGATGGGGGAGAGAGAGAGAGAGAGAGAAAATATGGGAGGCTACTTGCACCCTCTCCTACACTCAACTAAGAAAGAAGAGGGAGTGGGCATGCGCGCGCCCCCTATTTCGCTAAGCCTAGAAAAAGAGGGGGGAGGGCTCAGCTCATCCAGAGTGAGCAAGAAAGCGAGAAGGGAATGGAGAAAGAGGGAGCAAAAGGTAAAATAGCAACCCAATTTCAGTTTTACGTATGCGTCGGATGTAAGTGCAATTTTTATCTTTTTTTATGCTAAAATCAGTAAAATTAATCGTATTATCACAACCATTATTAAAAAGCATTTCAAAGTAGCTCATCCATCTGTGTTGAATGTCTTTATCTTTAAAAAATACCTTGTGATCTACATATTTAATGCATTTTACTCCAGTAAAGCCTTTAGTTTTTTTATTTCTTACTTTAGCAAATTTATATATATGTCTTTTTCCTTCTTTAGTGTATAATTTTCTATAAAGATTATCAAACACCGCCTTCTTTACATTACTGATGGCCTTCTTCAATTCTTGTCGAGCAATTTTGTACTTTTCTAAATTCTCTTTACTTTTGAATTTAAACCAATCGATGTAACAAACTTTTTTTTTTAATCTTTTCTTATATTTCTCCTTTCTACTACCATTTTTTTTTATTATTTGGAGCTTTTCCTCTTATATCCTCCCAACATATTTTTGCAATCTTGCAGATACAATTAGCAACCTCCAACTACATAAAATTAGCATTCTCTTTAAAGTCCAACTACTCATGTTCTAGAACTCTCTTTTTAAAAATACTTTTATTCTCATTCTTTAAATTCCACCATAAAGCTCGAGGGCATTGTTTCGATTTAGTATTCTTTCTCCAGTTCTTTATTTTAAAATATAAGACCATTAAACGATGTTAAGTAGTCAAACATTCACTTAGAATGACCTTACAATCTTTACAATCTAAGTGATCCTACTTTCTAATAAAAAAATAATTAATCTGTGTTTTTAAAGATTTATTCTTATAAGTGATAATATGTTAATCTCTTTTTTTAAGTAAAGTATTAGTAATCAAAAAATCATAAGTTAAGGAAAACTCTAAAATACTTTTACCCTTTTTATTAGTCTTTTTAAAATCATACATACTGTGAATGCTATTAAATTCTTCAACAACGCTTCCAATATGTCCGTTTAAATCTCATCCGATAAATATTTCCTCCTCCTAAAGTATTCCTTGTACCAACTCTTCTAAATTATTCCAAAATTTTTCCTTTATACTAGAGTATTCAAACCTACTTGAGGGCATACATGCTTACAAGTAACTTTATTTCACATCAAGTTTATAACTAATATATTTTCTCTTTTGCTACCTATAAGCAATCCTCCAATCAAATGAGCCCTAAAAAGATGGAGGATGTTAGGTGAATTTCTTGAAAGTTTTTTTTTTTTTAAAGTTAGATGTTAACTGAACTTCATATTGCTCTTAGCTTACTTTAGAAGAGTCGCTGTTATTTATCTAAGCTTACTATGTACACCCTCTATAGTATTTGTATGGCATTGTTGAATGAGGTGAACAAAGACATGCATTTCCCTAGAATTCCTGTGATATCTTATTGTTTGATTGACTTATGACTTGCAAACTCATTTTTCGTTTACTAAATATTGTTGAAGCCTAAACAGTTTAGTGGCAGTGATGGTAGAATTGCTTGTTAGCTGTTGAGGCTGCAGAAGGTAAGTAACTGGAGGTTAATAGTTAGAGGTTGTTGAAGCTAATTTATTAAAGGCTATGAAATCCAAATAATTGGTAGTTATGGAACCCAAACTTTTAGAGGCTGTTGAAGCCGATCTGTTAAATGTTATGGGAACCTAAAAGTTTAATGACTGCGGAAGCCAAACTGTTAGGAATGTTAAAGATTTGGTGGCTATGAGAGTGAAACAATTAGAGGCTGTTGAAGCCAAGCTGTTAGAAATTGTTAGAAGCCTAACAATTAAAGATTGTTCGAAATATAACAATTAGAAACTATGTGATGACTAACAATGATAGGTTCTGTTACACCCCAACCCGAATTTCTTCGTAATACTTGAGAAATTCAAATTGCTGCGTGAAATTCTCAGAATATACAAAACTGGAACACAGTTGAAACTTAAATACAAGTATTTATATTACGAGTACAAGTGGTTTTTAGTCATCTGAGAACTTATTACACATGATAAATTTACATACAGATAGCAAATTGACAACAGAGTGTTAAAGTACGCCACCGGGTCTTAGGCAAGTCCATCCTATCCTTACAATGAGAATGAAGGATGAAACACAGATCTAAATATGTCCAAATGCCAATCAATGTTCTTGTTTTAGAAACTTCAGTATGCAATATATTTATGCAACAGAGTCCAACAACAGTTGGCCGAAACCATATCGTGTTGAATATTTCCACAAAAGGAATAACTCATAACAAAACTGATAAACAATAAGTTCCTTATTCATAGGAGTTTATTTGGTTCAACTGTTCTGGTAGCCTGTTCGATTCCTTTTCCCACATCTTCCCTAAATGTTCCTTTATTTACGAACATCTTACTGGACAAATTGCAAGGAAGAGATTACTACTATTGAATGCCATCCATTCATCTTTAACCTTCACATATTTGTCTCTTGGCACCATGAAGATCTGGCAAAATGTTTTAAGCAGTGGAAGAAAAAATAATATTCAAAATAGGAGAGCTTAAATGTGGTGTGGGCCTCTCTGACCATCCAAGCCTTATATACCAATCTTTAGTATCAGCCTCCCCAACACAATTTTCAACCACTGGATTTAATAAGAAGTACCCAAAGATTAAAAAGAAAAAGTTATTTCACCAGTGACGGAAACATTCCTTAGAAAATTCCCGCCAAAATCTCAATACATAAACGAATAAGAAATAATATGACTGCTCTCAAATCAACATATTAAAGTAAGATATTCATTCACCCTTTCCAAATAACAAATACATATTCAACAATAACAAAGCATTTATCCCACTAAGTGGGAACGGTTACACAAATCTTTTGTTTTCATTGCATTCTATTAAATAAGAACTTCTCATTTCTCAGGTAACTCCAAATTACAATTGCATATTCAATTGAACATATATTACCCCATGATACTAAGATATCAGAAAATTTATTTGGTTTATGCCAAGTAGATTTACTACGGAAGCTATTCATTTATTGAGAAATTTAATGGAGAAATTTAAGGAAAAAAAGAAAAACCTACATTTGATTTTTATTGATTTGAAAAAAAAACTTATAATAAAATTTCAAGGAAAGTACTTTGAAAAGTTAGAAGAAAAAAAGAATTTGCACTACTTATATTCAAATTATTAAAGACATGTCCAAAGGAGCAGTTACCTGTGTTTGGACACAAAGAGGTTTCACTAAGGATTTTCCTATTACAATTGGATTACACCAAAGCTCAGCTTTAAATTCATATCATTTTACTTTGATTATAAAAGTCTTAACTGGACATATCCAACATGAGGTGCCTTGCTGTATGCTCTTCGCATATGATACTGTCCTTCTTGATAAAACTAAAGAGAAAGCCAAAGCAATACTCAAGCTTTAGAAAAATACTTTATAATCTAAAAGTTTTCATCCCAGTAGATCAAAAACTTAATATATTGAGTGCACATTTAGTAAAAAAAAGAAGGGGTTTTTACCCGTATGACACAAAAAACTTCAATATTTACTTATTAGACACCCTAAAGTTAAATATTACATGACACACACTTATTTATTTTAATTTTACAACCAACACACCCTAGTTAAAAAATCCTTACATTTTATTTAAGTAAACCATACTTAAGTTATGTTTTAACTTAAATAAGATTCATAGGAATAAAATCTAACCCCTTTTATATCTTAAATTAAATCTAATCGTTAAGATGAGCATCTAACGATTAGATTTAAAATATTCTACATAAATAATAGATTTAAATAGTTTTTAACATGTAAGACTTAAGTTAAGGTGCACCGAGAGTTAGATTTTATTCCTATGAACTTTATTTAAGTTAAAACATAACTTAAGTATGGTTCACTTAAATAAAATGTAAGGATTTTTTAACTAGGGTGTGTTGGTTGTAAAATTAAAATAAATAAGTGTTTGTCATGTAATATTTAACTTTAGGGTGTCTAATAAGTAAATATTGAAGTTTTTTGTATCATACGGGTAAAAATCTCAAAAAAGAAGCACTTATATTTGTAATGTGATAATTGGTGATCAAATTATCAAAAAGAGTGAGCGCCTTAGATACCTTAGATCAATTATATAAAATAATAGTGAAATAAATAATGAGATTAGTAAGACCCAAGCAAGATGGGTAAAATGAAAAAATACTTCTAGCGTGTTGTGCAATAGAAAAAATTCTATCCAAACTTAAGAGTAAATCTTATAAAAACTGTAATAAGACCAGTAATTATATATAGTACTGAATGCTGGCCGACAAAGAGAAAATATATAAATAAAATAAGTGTTACAGAAATGAGAATATAAGGCAGATGTGCGGGTATATATGAAATGATAGAAAAAGCAATGAGTATATCCGCGAGAAAGTTAGAGTTACACCAATTGAGGATAAATTTAGAGAAGGTCAGCTTAGATGATTTGGATATATAAATCATAAATTGATTGAAGCTTCAGATAAAAATTTATTAATTAATAGAGCACAATGAAAACAAATGATTCATATAGTTAAGTACATATTAAATCCCATGTTCCTTTATTTCATAGATCAACCACCCAAATCCTCTAAAAATGAAAATTAACGACACACATGTATTCACAAACATATTTAAAAAAAAATTATATACAAGTCATTGGTAATAAGCATCTAAACAATTATAATTAGAAAAAAAACTTTCTAAAATTTTAACAAAGTCTTAAATATGTTCTTTTTAAAAGCATCATTGCCGAGTCTCAAGTCTCAAATGAGAAATGCGAAGGGTTGCATTAGGCAGTCGACAGCCAACGAAAACGTTATCGAATCAAACATGACATGAAACCTAAATATGTTTTTTTTAGAAAATTTAAAAGATTAAATTGTAAAATAAAAAAGCAAGGGGTTTAATATGTGATTGAAGAAGAATTGAGAGGTATGTATATAAATATCTCTTTTTAAAAACTAAAATTAAATTGGGTTGATAATAAAAAATTGGAATATTTCATCTAGGCCCCTAAGGTAGATCTATGATTCCATGCTGGTCCAAAAAACAAAAATATGTTATCTGGGCCATTCTTTCAAAAATATTTTTCCACATGGGTCCTTTTGGACAAATTTCATTAAATCTAATAATTAAACGTTATTTTAAAAAATTTAAAATATATAATAAAATATTAAACATTACTTTTATAGATTAAAATATATAAAAATAACAATAAGTTGATGTTAGAATAACAATTGAAAATACTTAAATATTTTTGTAATTCTTAAATATGTATTTTAATTTTTTTTTAAATGACAACTTAACGATCAAACTTAGCAGAATCAGCTAAAAAAGACTCGCGTGGAAAACATTTTATGCATGAAGGACCAAGATGATATGTTCTCATTTTTGTGGACCTGCGTGAAATCTGGATTGTATTAGAGGCTCGAATAGAATTACCTCTAAAAAAAATTATCAATTAGATTAGAGCTGGTCAAATTAAATTCAAAAATTATATCTAAAGTTTCAAGAACTAATTTAGTTTTCTCGCCAAATCATCCAAGGGTAATTGAACCTCCTGGATAATTGAATCACTCAAATAATTTTATGTTAAAACAATAATGCCAAAATTGCCAAATTGAATAACCAAAGTGAACAGAAAAAAATCAATTAATTTGATTAGTAAGAAATATTTGAAAAATAAATTATTTACCAATTACGCAAATCTAGATCAAAGAGAGCTTTATATAAAAAAAGAGATCAAAGAAAGCTTCGCAACAAACTATTCTCCATTGAAGAAAAGAAAGATGCTGCCGATGTCGAGAAGCACAACAAAAGAGGATGCTTATGAGTAGGGCGACAACAGGCCAAGGCGTGACTATGCAGAGGTTCACATCATAAAGGGTGTCGAGGGTCAGCACAGTTGATGACAATCGGGGAAAGGGATCAACGCGCGAGGGTCGACCACCCGATGTGTTGCATTCGGGCTTGCATCTGTTGGTTCGAGCACTGAGGCTTGTGTGTGCGGTCTCTTTCAACCTGCATGTACTCACTAGCATACATAGGATGTCTTGGTGTGGCGAATTGTTAAACCTACAAGTTTGTGTGAAGCTGGGCTAAAGGAAGTGAGCAAAGAGAAGGGCAGACTTGGAGGAGGGAAGGGGTGAAGGATTTTTTTTCAGTTGAATGGAAAAATTAAGCTATTTTAAGATTCACATAAGGATACTCTCATTCTTTCTTCACTAAGATATCGAACCATTAACCCAAATCTAAGCACTCAGAGAACTCAAGATTCATTTCATTCATCACCAAAAAGCATAACAAGAGTGGGCAGCCCCTTTATATAAAGGCTTCATGACATTGAAAACACCAAATATAATCATGCTAATATACAAAATAAATTATTAACAAAATATAGTGAATCTCTAGTCTTCCTAAATTTGCTTCTTCAATCAAATCAATCAAGTACGTAAAGAATCATCAATCAACTAAATTAGCTTAAAGTGGCTTTTGATGTTCTTCTACATCGAATTAGATCAGTACAATCTCATTTTATTCATATGATGCAACAACTTCCTGATGACAATCTAGTGGAAAATATTGCACCACCTTTGAGGTGATAGAAGCACAAATAACAAAGCAGAGAAATTAACGTCCATTCCTCGAAGCAAATGTTCAGAGACTTTTCTTTGGAAAAGATTTTCAACACCAAATGTTTCATATCCTTGAAAGGAGCCCAAGAGTTCAAAACTGACATTCTGCTCATCTTGTCATCAAAAGTTTTCAAAAGATAAGCGGGCAGCAGCACAGTCGATCGAACTTTGACAAGGGAGCTCCAACTTTCAGCTCATGTGTCCCTTTCACTATTCGTCAGCAACAGATGATCACCATTCCTCGAAAGATGAGTGTCTACATTAACCTATAAGGACTCTTGTTCGCCTCCAACGGCACTCACTTATTTGATCATCTCCTAAATGGCATCCTGTGCAACGAGGAATCACTTGAATCTTGCTGACAAAAGTCTAAAACAGGTTGTGGTGGTGGTACACCTTATCCCTTTCCCTTTCCTTGGCACAACTTGTTTTGGCCAAGAAGTGCCAACTACTGGAAGAACAAGCGACAACTACGCTAGCTTCTTTATCAAGGCCATGCCGAACAAATTTATCTCCTCATCCATGATAGGAGTTTTGAATTGTCAAGAGCAATGGACCCAACTGTATTTATAGAGACCATGAGGACATATGGTAGAGACTATCCACTTCTCGCCAAATATTTGCATGTGCACCAATGTCGCAATACACCTCAGAAGGGGAGCAATTTGTTAGCCCAAGAATCTGGCTATTGGTCTAAACCATACGCATAAGCATCAAGTTGGTTTTGTGTTTTGTCAAACAAGAATTGGGCAGCAGGATTGGCGAATAGATGGATTGCAACAAAAGTCAAGATTTTGTTAGCCAGAAGTAAACCAGCAAATATCCATCTCCTCAATCCAGCAGGATAATAAGGGAATTGTGGCAAGTACGATGCAACTACCAAAGTCAAGTGCAAAGGTAATTAGGTAAAAAGAAATGTGTCAGAGAACTTTGTTGGTAAGAAAAAAAAAATAGGGATGTCCCAAAAATATAACAAGGGACTTTTTCATGAAGCCTGGATAACAAACACAATACCTCGAATCCCCAGCATTCGCCTAACTCAAACTCTAATCAATTAGCTCAAGGACCTAGAAAGTCCAACAATAAGGGCACTCTAATCTATTTGTTTGACAAACCTCTCAATTCCAACCAATTGAACGTCGAATAAATTCACCATCCGCTCATCCATTTCTACTTTCCCTTTACTACACCTCTACTATGTACTCTTACACAGTGTACTCATGTTGATTATAATTGATTTAAACAACCAAATCATCATTGTGGCTTTTCTCTTGGTGCAATGAGTTTCCACATAAAAACCATGACTCCTATATTTTACGCTTATTCCACCCTTTTCTTTTCCATTGGATCTAGAGATAGGATTTTTCTGACAAATATAGTTAAAGCCCAAACAAGCATTACTCAATAATACACATTAACAAGAAATGTCATAGAAATACTTTGAACTAAACCAACATTCATCGAACACAACATGCATTGTGCATAGTCCTTATTGTTTATGCAAAAAAATAAATGCCCATACATGCATAATGAGTAAATCCTTACTGCTCAAGTTAAAACTCAAAACTCAGAACTTTGAGTTGGAAAAGAAGAAAATCAAGCAACAAAAAAGGGGAATTAAAGGAACCCTAAAGATGGAGAAAAGATTTACCAAGATTTAAACGATAACTTTAAAAAATCAACCTAAAGTAACTAGGAAGAAATACTTACCAACAGAGGTTCAAACATCTAAAAATGGACGGATCGTAGAGCTGGCATAACCAAAGGTTCAAGGTCGAAAGGTTTAACCGAGATCAAATTAAGCTCACACTGTCTACTGTAAAATTTCAAAAATAATGTTTATAAGTATATAATAAACAATATAAATATATTATATATAGCAATATAATGATAAAATATAAAACGATTATTGCTTATATGAAAACAATAATAATAACAACATCGAGCATAAGAATGAAATGAACAAATTATTTTAATATAAAATCATATAAGCACACCTAAATTGCATTTTCAAAAGAACTACTGTTTGTTTGCCAAGTTAATTTTAATTTGGATTAAAATTAACCCTTTTTTATTATCTAAATTAGCCTTATATATTACATCACATATAAATTGCAATATTAAATTAATGATAATCTTACACAAACTCCAACATTAAAATTAACTTTATTTCACATCTTACACAAATTTCAAAATAAAAAGCTAACTTCATTTCATATCACACGCACCTTCCAAAATGCAACTTTCTTTCAAATCTTTTATAAATCTCAAAATAAAAACATTACATCAAAGGCTACCTTTTACCCCGATTAAAAATAACAAACAGTCCTTTCTATAAAGAAAATATTGCTCACATCCCACAAATGAGATAACATTAATGAAGCATTTCATAAGATCTAGTAGACAATATAGTTTCAAATATAAACCGCTATACTATGTTGATCATTCTAAGATGCCGAAAATTGCATCTTGAATGATGCTTTGTGGAACATTTGATAATGATTAATTCCAACTCAAAAGAATATTACCTTCATGTAAAAACATCAATTCCTTGATAAAATATATCTGATTTAAGGGTTCTTAAGCTATTCCTACATTTAAGAAGTTGTCCATGAATATGCTTGCAATGAAAAATTAAATAAAGATTTGTGAAATAAGCAAAAATAAGTAAATGTCACGTATTTAAATGCCACGTATGTAAAGGTCCCAAATATAAAACGGTCATTTTGCTATCTTATATTCTTAAAAAATTGCTGCTTTGAACTTTTCATATTAAATTTTTTGATATCAAACTGATCATATTAATTGAATATGCAACCATAATCTTTTAGCATCTTAGCAAAGTTCTGTCACTGAAATCATAGAAAATCCTAATTCCTATCTAGCTCTTTTCCCGTAGGACCATTGACCAGGGATCAGCACTCTGATACTAAATTGAAATCAAAAGCGCAGCAGCTAAACCCCTCATCAATGGGAGTTGCTGCTACACTAGCGGTTCGGACGTTTTTGGCGCCCCCCCTTCCTTAGGCTGGGTGGCTCGCTGGAATCTCTCAACTCCACAAACGGGAGTTGACCGTCACACACACATACACACTCTCTCTCTCTCTCTCTCTCTCTCTCACGCTCGTCGGAGTTGAGAAGAAGAAATCAAGAAGAAAGACGAAAAAAATGAACATAAAAGCAATCACAGAAATAACCGAATAGGGTTTCACCTCACGCCTCTGTGTTTAGATGTAGCCTGTACGAGATTGAATAGAAAGCCAGTAAGAAAGAGGCCGGAGGGATGATTCGACGCCGATGATCGCCTTGTTTCCGACGATGAGGAAGTCACGACTCACGAGACACGGGAGAAACCGTCTCAGTATTGCGATGGCACATCAGCGAATCGGCGAGAGTGGCAGCGTATATTTTGTTTAACAGCAATGCTACATATTTATTCCCAAATAAATAAATATCAATGAACAAAATTTTCTTTTATAAATATCCTGAACTAATTCGATCGCTGCGGAACCGGGTGGACCGCCGATTAGAATTAGTTCAAAGCAGTTCCATGGGTTTCTAGTATGCACCGGACCGACCGATTGGCCTACTGGTCTGCACTCAAATGAGTTGAATCAATTGATTGAATTTGATTTTGAAAACTTTAAATTTATAAAAAATATTTCAACATATAGTTATATAAAAAATATTGCCACATAAAATTAGTTTTGTTAGTAAATTATTGTTAAAAAATATTATCAAAAATAGAATTGTCTGGCTTTAAAAAGTTAAATGATTTTTAAAAAATTAAATATACATAGTTTCCATTTATTGGAAGAGTTGTTTTTAAATTAAAAAAATATATTAAAATATCATGTAATGTAAAATAAACTTATTTTTATATTAAAATTTGCATAATATATAAAATAAAATTAATTTTTAAAATTTTAAATTGCAATCTTCAAGATTATAAAAAATTTTAAATTTTTATAATATCAAAAGTAATGTGTATAGAATGAGAAATAAAGTCAATTTTAAATATTAAATTTTAAGTGTGATGTGATATATCAGTTTAAAAGTAAAGTATGTTAATTTTTAACTATCAAACAAACAGGATCTTAGTTATACAAAATAGTGTTTCTCATGGTAAAATATTATGCCAAATACAACCTAAGATTACCCAAAAATTAACAAACTAAAAGTAAAATAGTTATGTGGGCCCAGTCATGCATCAATGGTCATGTGGATGAGTGCATTGCTTGAGGCAAAAAAAGTAAAATAGTCTTAAGTCGTCCTGCCAAATTGTAGTATAGTTATTTTAATTTCCTGTATTTACAAACTTGGATCAAGGTTTTCGAGAGCCAACACCTTAGCCACAGAGAAGCTAAAGAAGAAAGCGAAGATTTACGCCCTGCCATTGTAATCAGCAGAAATGGAGGAGGCCTGCAAACTTAATTTAGAAGGTAGAGAAAATGAGTTAAATGGGATTAGGATGGCCTGGGAAGGACCGACATCTAATTTGAAAAATCACTGCAATTGATCTCTCCAAGTAGATCCCTTTCCTTGCTTGGCCACTAATCCCGCATATAGAGAAAGGAGGGTTGGAGTATTCTTGATGAGGTTATCTAACAGCTATTTGACCTCTTGGATAACTTCAAGAGTACTCCATCCTCAGATATTTAGGATGTATTTATATGTAAAACTGTAAATGATAATTTGAACGTAAATGAAATTCATACATGTTGGGTTGATATATATGTTGTATGAATTTTTTATAGGGCCATAAACAATTTTGGAGGCCCGTAAATTTGTGAAAACTTGGCTATGTAATGTGAATAACAGTAGTTCATTCACAACTGATTTTAGATATTAACCAGAGGCATGAATTCTAGAAGAAACATATTGAACTTAATTAGATAATATACTAAGAGTGAAATCCAGCTAATTAGCTTAAATATAATAGACATAATTGCTATCTTTGATGATAAATAAGTCCAGAATATATATCTCCTTTCGATATTAACTTTAAAATAAGTTCTGTCAATACCTACACAAGAAAGAAGTAATAGTACTGGCAGTAATTTTGCCTAAGAGTAGTTCTCAATGTTAACTTCTCCGATGTCATAGAACCTGATAATCTGAAATATCATGAAGAGACGATGTTGTACTGTGGATATGGGTTGACTTCTGTTAGAGCGGCAAATTCTAGTTGCTTATGGGGACTTGTATCAAAATAAGATAACAAAAAATACTCTAAGGTTACGAGCAAGCTCTTTCGAAGCTCCTCTAACTTTCAGATATACGGTAGGGTTCTAATTGTATGTGTTAGGAGATCTCACCTACTTTTCAGATCTTGACTAGGCTCGATAACCATTGATAATTAAGAATGTTAGTATGAAAAAGATAATACCAATCGCAAAATAATAATGATGATAGTATGTATATTGAATAATGATGACATCGATCTGGGATAACTCAGCATTGTTCGCGATGTCAAGGAACAATGTGGGTATGAAACATCATTAATGAAAGGCACATTGCCTATGATATTTATCAATGTAAGGGAGAACATAGTTCACGGAAGAGTCATCGCTTACGATGTTAACTCTCGCAGTGACAATCCTTGCAATAATGCATAAGAATTTTGAAGCTTTGCATAATAATTAAAATCTACAAGCTCAGTTTTATAATGAGTTTCAGAAAACTATAAATATCAATATAAATTCCAGAGAACTAATAGAATATAAACTCTAGAAAGCTATAAGTAGAATATGAATTTTAGAATGTTATATGAATTCTAGAATACCACAGTATATAAATTCTTATAAACTATAATAGAGTATGAGAATTCCAGAAGTCCAAATAATGGAATTAGAGTTCTAGCAGGCCTTATGCGCAGAGTATAAAATCGAGAAGGCTAACTTGAATTCTAGGATGCCGTGAGAACTCTAGAAGGCCACAAATCAAGAATTTCCAGAAGGCCATAAAATGAAGTCTCTAGTGATGCCTACTTAGAGCCATTGAGTGTCCTTAGGATCTATCAGGTAGTATTACATTTAGCAGCGTTATGGATGATATATAGATCTTCCGAATTCGGCTCAAACTTTGGATCTCCCATAATTCTTCAGCCTTTGTATGTGTGGTACACGTCATGACTGATGCTTCAGTGAAGATGATTAAGGACATTGTTATTGAGGCGTCGCATCACCAGAGTTTGTTGCTAACTTTGTGATTCATGCTAGCCGACTTCTGGCCAAGCTCGAGGCCGCAAGTCATGAGTAGAAATTCTTTTAACTTGCCCTAATCAGCTAATTTATCAATCAGCGACTTGAGGAGAAGATACTTAGTCTATGTCAATAGTTGTTGTACAACTCACAATAATTATCAGGATCTGCCCCTGGAGTAGGAGGTGAACCCATCCTTGCTTGATTGCCGCCACATAAACTTCAGTGAGCAGTTATGAAAAGAGATGTTTCTACTCGTAGAATTGACGAGCTTTCTTATCCTTGTTGCTGCGATCGTCATTCTTCTGATCCTTCGGGCTTGAGATTTTATTGTCCTGATGTTTCCTTTTCCCTTTTCTTTTAGTTTTGGGCTTGGAAACATTGGGAGAATTGCTTTCTGCATCTTCTAGAAGTACAAACTAACTAGCCCTAGCAATCAGCTCAAAGTAGCTGCTGGGTTTCACAAACTGCAGAGATTTGTATAAATCTTTATTCTTTAGTCCCCTATGCACCACAACAAAATTAGGCATCTGCAACAGATAAATCTGTCGCAGATGCCATGTTCTCTATCGCAAATGGTCTTTTGCGATGAAATAATTCTGTCACTTGTTCTAGTGTAATAACCTTTGTCAAAATATATTTGCGACAGAGTTTATGCCGTCGCTAACATTTACAACGGACTAGTTGTGATGGAATCCGTAGCAAGGGGAGATTGTAAAGATCCTTAGTATTCTTAGACCTTAATTTCTTTAACTTAGCCTAACGAGCTTTGTATAAGATATCCATATATCTGGTAAAGCTAACCTATTACATAGTTATAATAAAATTAAATAAATTTTAATTAATTTATTGCATGTAGTAAGTTGAATTTTTATTTTGTATACCTGATCCCAAGCCTCTTTAATCCTACGCTCATCCTTTAGATGCCACCAGTACTTATTCTAAATTTATTAGCATAATAAATTAGTATGTTCATTCACATTTTTAAATATGATAATGTAAAAATTAATTAATATAAATTATCTGGAACTTGTCTCAGAGCAGTTGTTTTATTGTTTTAGGTACCTATAACCATGAAATTCATGGGCCTATGATGTTTGCCCTTAGCTTTACTATCATATCCCTGGTGGCACGTTGATCTGTCCACCTGTAATATAATAAGATATAAAGACATATTATAATACAGAATATTACTTTTGTTAGTTATTCACAAAATAATGAGTGCTAATACACACCCATGCCGATCACCTGGGTAAAGCCAAGTGCATCCGGAGGATTGGGATGGTGCTTGTGTCCCAAGTTTGGGCCTCCTGGTCCTAGAGGAACTTGATGACCTCGGCTCATCTACATCCATCGCCTCCACATTATCATCCCCTACCTCATTGCGCTCATCCTCATTGCGCTCATCCTCATTGCGATCCATGATCCTCTCTACCTTAACTTACCCTTTAGAGCAAGATCTATGAGAAGAACCACCCCTATGCATGATGAATGAGAAATAAAAGTATATAATAATATACAAACATACATTGTACTATTTGCTCTCTTCAGAATCTAAATCCTCTTCATTTTCATTGGTCTCGTCCGAACCAAAATCATCTTCAATGTCATCAAGATCTAACTTCGTTTCTTCTATGCATGTTCTTTTCCATGCTACACTCCAACTTCATTTGATTCAAGAGATTCTACAGGTATATTAATCTCCAATAAAATTGCAGGAATATCAAGCTCTATTGTTTAAAGAACAAGAGTAGGTTCTATTACTTCATCTTCTTGTAAGACATTATTGTTATGGATATTTTCTTTTCCATTATTGTTTTGCAGATTTTCAATTATCCTTGACTTCACTTTATATACTGCCCACCAGTTGTTTTTATTTTTTTTTTGCAATTAGGATAGTTGCAATAGTATACCTACATAATTTATTGAGCAATCACAATTAATTCATTTACATTAAGTCGTGATTTCAAATTCACATCGACAAAGCCATAATGTGGTTCAACCTTGATGCCTTTTTCAGTATCAAACCAATTACATTTAAATAGAATGACCAGATTTCTTTTACCAAAATATTCAAACTCCATTATATCAACAAGAAGCTCATAATAATCATGTTCAAAAACATTGTAAGTGCTTCCTTTAACACAAACTCCACTGTTATATTTTTTATTTGCACCATATGATAAAGTATGAAATCAAAATCCATTGACCACGCAGCCTTTATAGTATAGTGTTGCACTCTTCTTTATGGTCCATGGGCTAGCTCCACTAATCTCGAGTCCATTTCAATTTTACCTAATGTATTTGCCTGTTTAAAATAATAAATATCAACTAATCAAACTAAGTGAATTTATAACTATTTATACTATTAATGAATACATACCTGATCTCGGAACTACTTTATGAAGTATTGCTCTTTCATTCTTTTACATTCTGCTTTACACATTGATGGATTGCTTTGCGATACTTCTTCTTCATAACATCTAACATGGAATTATATAAAATTATATTTAGAAAAATAACATATATTAAAAAATTAATGAATAAAAGAATAAAACTCACACGATATATGGTTCAACATTAGGGCATTCAAAAGAATATGTAAATATGCAGCATTATATTCCTCTTTTATACAATAATATGGATTGTCATTAGGTGAGAGAGGTCTTCCTTATAATCTCTTTTCTATCTCAATATCTTCATTATTGTTGCGTAAAGCTTTATTGTATTTTGTTGGAACATTTGGCTCGAAGTAATGAGAACAAAAAGTTGAAACATCATCAATAAGATATGTTTCACATATAGATCCTTCTGGTCAAGCTTTATTGTGAATCATATTTTTCAAGACAAATATATATCTCTTGAAAGAATACATCTACCTATATTACACCGAACCACCAACCATTGCCTCATATGCTAGGTGAATTGGTAAGTGCTCCATTGAATTAAAAAAACTTGGTGAAAAAAAATTTTCTAGCTTACATATAGTCTCAACTATATTTTTTTTTAATATATCTAAATCACACACTCGTAGAATCGATGAACAGATATCTCTAAAATAAGGAGATAATTCTGTGATAGCACCCCAAGTAGCCTTTAGTATGAGCTCTCCAAGTCTAATTGAAAGTAATCATTACATCAAAATATGGCAATAGATTTACACACCGACTTATATTTGATGAATAACCATCAGGCATTCTGAGCTCCGTCATCCATTTACAAAAGCTTTGAAGTTTAGTCTTATCAAGAACATACAATGCTAGTGATTTCATTATTCTAATATTGTCATCAAATAATTGAAGTCATCAAATAATTGAAGTCTTTCTTGTTTACAGTATAATTTTAAATTAGCCCTTGTCTTTAAATTATTCTTAGTTTTACCTAAGACATTCATCATAATGTAAAACATATTATCAAAGACATTTTTTTCAATATGTATAACATCAAGATTATGACATATCAAGAGTGTATACCAGTATAATAGTTCCCAAAAAATACTACATCTATTCCAATTATATTTTTTACCAAAACCAACGATCTTATCTTTATTTGAACCAAATTCAACTTTAGGCAATGCATTCACTAAGTTAAATAATTTTTCACCAGGTAAGTGTGGTGAGGGTGATCTAAAACTATTTTATTAAGATTCTTTTATTTTTTATATGGATAGTCATCACGAAGAAACATACGACTACAGTCAAAAAATAAAACTTTTCTTATATTCTGTAACACAAAGGCCTTAGACTTATCCATACAACAAGGGCATGCCAAACATCTATGGGTACTCCAACCAGAAAGCATACTATATGCTGGAAAATCACTGATAGCCTATAATAAAACTGCACACTTCTGAAAATTTACTTTCTATGAATATCTCATGTATTACTACTATCTTTCCATAATACATTCAATTCATCTACCAAGAGATGCAAGAAGTCATCTATATGACTTGTGGAATTTTTTGGACTAGGATTAATTAGCAATGTCATAAATATATATAGTATTTTTATACACATCGAGGGAGGTAGATTGTACACTATTATAAAGAATGGCTAACATGATTATGGAATACCATTGTTTCTATTAGGATTGAACTCATCTATGCATAGTCCAAGATGTACAATTCTTGCATCAACCGAAAAATCCGAATGCACTCGATCAAAATGTTTCCATGCTTCACTATCTGCAGGATGCACCATCTGCGATGAATTTCTATAATTAGCATACTATGTCATGTATTTAGCAGCATGCCTTGACATATAAAGTATTTGTAATCTTGAAATCAAAGGAAGGTATCGCAGTACTTTGTAAGGTATTAATTTGCCCTTACCAACTTGAGGCTTATAACGCGAAAAATTACAAATACTACATTGCGTATCATTAACTTGTGATCCATAGTAAATCATACAATTATTCGAATATGATTAATTTTCTCATAAGCAAGTCCAAGGCCTTTCATTAATTTCTTCATTTCATAGTAGTTTGATGGTAATTTTTTGGACAATGGTAAAAATGATTTACTTATAGATATCATGCGATCAAATGCTTGATTCAACATTTTGGTCTCAAGCTTAAGATTTAGTAATTGAACAGTCACACTTAATGTGTGTGTCGAGTGCACCCTTCCCATATGGTTCATCAGTAATTTTTAATAAGTTATAAAAATTTTTTGACTCTTGATTACGTTGCTCATGTAATCGGTCGACACATTGAATTGTTGAGGTCTCATACCCTCTGCAACCATCGATCTATAATTTTGATACGACTAACTAGATTCACCATCAATTACTTAATTATCATTAGAGTCATAAACTCTCTTTAATCGATTAGCAAGAGGTAAATAAATCTCCCTATGGGCAGGGCAGTCCACTGATGTAATTTGTAGTAAATCCCTATCGCCACAAGTATAACTTCACATCATCAGCTGATATAAAATGTAGGTTTCTATATTTGACACATAGATATTTTATTTTTTCACCTATCTTGATAGTATTTGCTAGTGAATTATTTCACACCAGTAATAAATTCATCAGTTAATCGACCATTATGTGTTAACCTTTCATACATCCAATAATGTGAATTTGCCATGTGTCTAAATACATTAAATATTCAAATAAGAGCCTACATTATTCAGAAATAGCACTTATTTTACAGACCATTAAATAAAGAACATAAATAAGAAGTGAACAATTTCTTCTGAAAATTTAGGTTTGCACATCAAAGATTAAATGGTACTATTGGGGGAAAAGAAAAGCATAATTAATTACATGGTACAAAACTATAAATATGCAAATATTGTATTTGGGAAACGTGATGAGACAATAACCCCGTCTTTGAAGGGCCGGTCGTAGTCGGAAGTCGGTAGTCTCTTTCAATGCAACAGAATTAAGAAGATGGTATAATACTTTGAAATGGTCACAAGTGTACATGCTGGGCATGGAGCTAGAAGTCATCTCCACATCCTTTTGAAATCAAAATCAGCTTCTTTGACCGTCGGAGTTAAATAGATCTTTCTTTCCTTTCACAGCTTGACTCCTCTCCCTATAAGAATTACCCCAGCCCGGCCCGGCCCCTCAGCAATATTTCATGTGTACTATCGAAATTAAACCAGTCACCATATATATATATATATATATTATAGCGGATTGAGTGACGGATCAATATTAATCGGTGATCGAGTAATCCAATATCAGGAAATTGCCTAATTATAACCTGCAGGTAATTACCAGCTGCAATATAAATATATATATATATATATATATATATATATATATATATATATATATATTGCAGTACAGTACGTACTACGTACTTTGAACGAAAGATGGCCACCGCCGGAGCTCCTGCGAAGCGCATTATTGCCAGCAGAGTTGTAAGCTATGGCAAAGGATTCCTGAAAAGCCGCGTGCTTCCCTTCGCAGCTGCCGGCGATCGGAACATCAATATTGAGCTTCCACGGCGGCAGAGGAGGCGGTCTGCGGTTGTTCCGGGGCGGCGCCGGCCTTGCGACGTCTTCATCAACCATCGAGGTGTAGACACAAAGCGAACAATTGCGGGATTGTTGTACGACCGCTTGGCGGGCCTCAACTTGCGGCCATTCCTGGACAACAGGTCGATGGAGCCCGGCGACAAGCTTTATGACAGCATCCATTCAGCCATCCACCGCTGCCGGCTCGGGATCGCCATCTTATCTCCCCGATATTGCGAGTCCTTCTTCTGCCTCCACGAGCTAGCGATGCTGATCGAGTCACGGAAGAAGCTTATCCCCATCTTCTGCGACATCAAGCCCTCTGAGCTCCACATCGTTGATGATTGCAACCTTCCACCGGAAAAGATGGAGAGGTTCACAACGGCTCTTCAGGAGGTCAGGTATACTGTGGGCCTCACATTTGACTCTAACAACGGGTGAGTACATATATATATACTCTGCTACAGCTACCTTAACCATTTTTTATATTGATGATCACGTTCGTACATATATATATATTTACATATATATATCTCTTAATTAATTAATGCCTCATAATCTATTAATTCTTTATGATTTTCGTTTCTTTCATTTTTTCTAGATTTTGGCTACCTACCTACTATATATATGTGTTCTAAATTAACAAAACTCCATGCATGGAATTAAAACAATAAAGCACATTAAAAGCATTAATCATGAATATATAACATACGTTACATTTTCTTCAACGTTCATATAACATGTATATTCCGCATGATTCAAACTAGCTATTAAAAGCACATTAATTCTTATTCTTACACTATATATCTTAATTTATTTATTTAATGAATCTGCTGCAGAAATTGGTCGGATCTCGTTTCTCGAACTGCGGATATTGTCATCAACTGCTTGTCTGAAGAACTTGATAGCTGAAAGCGGACTCGCCGGTCCAGGTGGAAGCATATTAATTGCATGCGCATCTTCACTATACAGATCATCAGATTACTTATTCTATTAATGATTCCCATACCAAGATCAAGCTGAAGTTAATTAGTTAGTACTTATTAATGTTTTGTTTCGTTTCATTATATATAATTAAAGCTAACCCATTCTTTTTGTTCTTAAGCATTAATACCAAGCGAGGACTGCTGCATGCAGGCAGAAAAATATATGTTCATTCTTTCCTTCTTTTTTAATGTCAACAATTTCAATAAGCTACTACTGCAATATTAAAATTGATTACAGTACGTCATGTATATATCCAAGTTAATCATGAATGGATCAAAGCTGGAATTTTATCAAATGAATTACGGCTATATATTTAATACTGCATGCACGATAGAGAGCAATATATATATATAGAGCAATGACACGTGCATAACATACAACGCCAATTAAAGCAGCATTTGATTTCCTAACAAATTAACTCATATTTAACACAAACCACGTAAAATCCTGGTGAAAATTTAAATAAAATTTTTATTTTATTAATAAATTATCGTGTATTTGATTTGATGCAGCCCTTATATATATATATATATACAAATATTTTTTGTAGAATGTTAATTTGTTATTTATTTGAATTTTAAGAAAATTATTAAATGAAAAATTAATTGAATTTATTTATTTATTATAAAATACAGTGATTATCTATTAATTGATGTACGACTAAGTTACTCCTAAAAATACCTAGAGCCTAGCTAAAATAGAAGAGATTAAAGGCAATTTAATTAGTTTTTTACGATGATATCTATTTACATTAAATTACTGGATTGAAGAATTGATGAATAAATCAAATGCTACTTTCATTTTTCATATGTTTTCCTTGGATTGATTGTATATTAGATTACATAATTGTACGTGATATAATGCCTTGAATGGATGTTTATTTCCATATTTTAGATAGAAATGCAAGCATTAGGGATTTAGTTTGTAAGTTGCTTTTTTATTACCACGTCGTATGAACGAAAGTTTAGGTGATAATTAATTAGATGCTTGAACTTTTCTATCAACAGTAAAGAGCTGTGAAGCTTTATTTATTTATTTGATGACAAATGCATAAGCTTAGGCTTTTTTTTTTGAAAGGTATTAAGCTTAGTGTGATTTATTTTCCTAGCTAATGTTGTGCTCTTAATTTATTACAATGCTGTTCTTCCAATTAATCATGAAGTTGGAGGTACAATCTAACTTCCTGTGATTCTAATGTAGAGGTATTGTCTTGTTTGACTTTAGAAAAATTATATAACTTGAGCACTTTCGAGAAGGTCACCTATTCCAGTACTACTCTAGCCCAAACCGTTTAACTACAGAGTTTTTTATCATTGACTTCATGATTTTTCCTCAAAAAGCATTTCTACCATTTAAGATTACGTTATCGACTTATACAGCTCAAGATCTTCCTCCTTTATTGATGTTGGTATTTTAATATAATAGTTTGATTAAACAATTAATATTTGTTATATCGACGTATTTTAGTCGAAATCAAATGTTTGGTGATTTATCAGGGTCATATGTTTGAGTTTTAATATAATACCAGTAATTTCACATCATTTTGATAGTATATCGATCTATTTTAACGTAGTAGGCATTTTTAGAGACTGATTTATGATGCATCAATGTATTTGAATTGAATAATGATGTTTTTAGAATAATTCATTGCATTAACATTGAATACAAATATTTAGAGAATAATTCATTGCATAATAAGTAAGTTTAACTGAATACTAGTAATTATACAAGTATTCAAATATTTTTTTTTATTTGAAGCGAATATAAGCAATTTGATTTTAATTTTGACTATATCATGGTATTTTAATATAATTCTCTAATTAAATAACTAGTATTTGCTATATCGATCTATTTTAGCAAAAAACAGATATTTGACGATCCATTAGGGACATATGATTGAGTTTTAATATAATACTAGTAATTACACATCTTTTTTATAGTATTTCAATCTATTTTAACTTATTAGACCCTTTCAAAGATTGATTTAGGACATGTCAATGTATTTGAATTTAATAGTGGCAGTATCACAACTATTCGTTTCACTAACGTTGAATTATTTTTGTGCCCCTCTCATCACTCATTATTTGGCCTAGAAGCCTGCCAAGAGCAGTACTACTTTGCTTTAGTGATTCCTTCCTCTTAAAATATCACCCAATGATCATTCCCCTCCCTCTTCGATCATGGGCATCACATGTGATATATAGGTGAAACTTTTGGAATAAGCATTAATATTTAGCTCATTAAAAATTAATTATAATTAGTAAACTAGGTGTCATTTGTCCATCCGTCTACCAAGTAGCTAGTCACCTGATCATAGGACGCCTTTTAGGCTTGATCCTAAAAAAAGCCATGAGCCTGCCCTCAACGTGGGTGCGAATTGAGATCTCAATGGCCCGACTAGGGGACCATCAGCCACATTCTCCCTCTCTCTCTCTCTCTCTCTCTCTCTCTTTCTTCACTACAGAGTATGCAAGCGCTTATGGACTGCGGAGAGCATTCGGTCCATTAGAATTCTTAATCATAGATATTTTATGAGCAATGTTACACTTATCCTATTAAGGGTTTTGCTCTATTTATGTATGTCACTGCTAAAGTTGAGGTTTTTATTTATTTCATTTTCAAAGTGAGATATTTATACTTTTCACTTCATACTTTGAATGTATAATTATAAACATCACTTTTTTCATCAAAATGAGAGAAATCTAGCTATTCATGATCTTATTAAAAGAGATGAAAATCCAACTATTCATCATTATGAGAGGGTGATGCTTATAATTATATATTCAAAGTATAGAAAAATAAGTGTAAATATCTAATTTGATAGGTGAAATGGATAAAAAGATCAACTTTAGAGATGACATACATAATATTTTAAGTAGATTTTAGAATCCTGCTCGTTCTCTTGGTGGGTGCCAGAGAAGCCACCTTTACTCTAAACTCTTCCTTAAAATCAACAATAGAAGGTTCAAGTCCACCTGTCTGAACTTCTTTTACAACATCCTCTAACTCTATCTCATTTGATGCCTTAAAAGTACTACTAGATTTCGGCCAAGACTTGTAGACAATGCTCTCATCAAATATGACATTATTATTTCTGATAATCTTTCTACCTGATTTATCTCAAAACTTGTAGCCATACTAATTATCTCCATAACCAATGAAGTAGGACTTCCTAGCCTTAATAATCTAGCTTGATTAACCTTCTCTCATGTCCACTTCTCTTCTAGCTAACTAAAATTTAGTGAAGTTGAAGGTTCTTTATTGAGTAAATATGTTGTTGTGCTAATTACTTTTACTCAGGACTTGGGCAAACTTGCATGTAATCACATAGCTATAGTACATTCATTCAAAGTTCTATTCATTCTTTCACTAACTCCATTTTGTTATGATCTGTTCGATATTAATCTCATATCTTGATGCTATTCTCTGCACATAATCCTTGAACTCTCTGCTATCATACTCATTGTCATTGTCTGATTTAAGATATTTGTTTTTCAAACCACATTTATTTTCAACTCCAGTCTTGTACTTGTTAAAAGTGCTGAAAATATCATATTTATTATTTAAATAATACATTCATACTTTGCGAGTAGAGTTATCAATGAATGTGACATAGTACGTAGCAGGATCCTTCAAGAGAATGTACTGGCATAAGTCCCCAAAACATCCATATGGATTAATGTTAGCCTGCATGCACACAAATCTCTTTTAGTTTTGACAATGCTCACTTTCTTTTGCTTGCCCAAAACATATCTTTGCAAAAACCAACATTCACAGATTTTACTTTTGGGGTAACCTTATTTCAACATTGCCTTCATTCCCTTCTCACATATTTGGCCAAGTCTATAATGCCACAACTTTAAGCTTTAAAGTGCCTCTATTGTTTCTCTCGCCACAACCATAGTACTATTCACAATCGATCTTCCAAGAACTATCCCCAAATATAGTTCTGTATCTAGTGTTATCCAATTGAGCACTGGAAATTAAATTATATTTGAGTTCAAGAATATACCTCACATCATGTAACCTCTAGAAAAAGTCATTCCATGATCTACACATCACCTTTTCCTGCATTCTCTAAAGCCTCATCATCCACCGAATAAACTTTTTCGAACTTCCCAACAGTAAAATTTTATAATAATTTTCAAATATGGTAGAGTGAAATGATGCACCTGAATCTAAAATTCATAGCTCGATAGGATTGTCATGCTTAATATATATCAAAGCATTCAAATTCTCCTTAATAGTTACATTCATATATTTTTCTTCATCATGACTTTGACTTTTTTTTCTTTGAGGCCTTAGAATCTTTTTCTTAGATGACCCTTCTTATGACTGTCTCAATAGTTCCAACATGCCTTGGTCTCTCTTGTTAACCACCTTTATAAATGTGCCGTAAAATATATATATTGTACTAGTGTTTGACTTGCTTTTTCCCTTAGATTTGAATTTACTAGTCCGATATTTTTGAAAACCTCTATCTCTGCCTCCATTCGGATATAAGACAATTTTTGTAGACTTTCTAGATTCCCTTCTATGAATATCATTGCTAAGAATTAATTTTTATACCTCCTAAAGCTTCATCTTTTTGAACCAGACGAACTACTCTTTATCTAATTGTAGTTCTCTAATTCTCTAGTAGAGAAGATAATAAGATAAAGCGTCTTTATCGCATCATCAAAATTAATGTCAATAGAACTCAAGTGTATTGTGATGACATTAAATTCATTAATGTGATCTGTGACAAGATCCTTTAGCTATCTTTAGATTGAATGGATGATGTATTGGTGTTGACGTAGGATGTGGGAATCCCAGGGAACACCAAAGAGAAAGAGAGAGTTCCGGAAGACGGCGGCACGCAAATGGGGGAGCCTGTTAATAGAGGCTCAGGGGGAAAGTTCTGTCCAAGGCAACCAGAAAAGCACACAGAGATTTAAGGTGGTTCAGGGAGGAAATCCCTTACGTCCACCGATCGGTCAGCGAAGAGGTTTCACTAAGTGGGAAAAGTAACCCTAAAATAGGGTTTATATAGTGCTTTGTTATAAAAAAGAAGAGGAAGAAGAAGAGAGGTCGAGAGAGCTTCTTAGTTGGGGCTCTGTTACAAAAGAATGAGAAAGCTAGGAATCCTTGAGAGTCCCTCTTCTTCTTTGTTGTTTCCTGTTTTTCTTTCTTTGTTGCTCTCTCAATGTCCCTCTTTTGGCTGGGACTGTTCAATGGTTTTTATAGCCGTTGACACGCGTAGCTCCACCCTGGTTCTCCGGAGGAAAAGTGATGGGTGAGCTCCGAGCGCCGTTCGCCTGTCACTGGAGAAGTCCGCAGCTGTACGAGGAGGATGACATCTTTTAATGCTGGTACTTTCCTGGGGAAGAGCGTCTATACGGAGATCGGCGAAGTTAGGTGAAACTGATTGTGACAGGCATTACCTCGTACCCTCGGGTCCGAGGTTATGAAGATCTATTCCTGGAACGTCGTGGTCGACGGTTAGGTGAATCCTCGTTCCCGAGGTTTGACCTGGGTCAATAATCCTGCAAAACGGGAACCTGAGTCAGCAAATCAATCAATCAAGTACAGACCCGTCAGGCGCCACGCGTTCGGCTAGGATGCAGCGCAGGAACCATGTGTTTAACAATTGGATAAACTTTGTTTGATGCCGAAAGCTTCTCGTACATATTACACAAAGCCTTCATCAAACTGTTGTCAGCTTTTCATTGGCGATATTGAAAGCCACATTTCTCACCAATGTGGGTCTAATCATCCCGAGTACCTGGAGATATATAAAATCCCATTTTTCTTGCTTCATCAATTCCGACTTCGTGCCCACCAAGAGTAGATATAGCTTCTTCTGATATAACAGATATTATATATGCATCTTCCAAAATTCGAAGTCTTGCCTCTGAATCAATCAATCTTCATATTTGCATCATCCATCATACTATTCTGATTAACCAAGCAATTCGAGCCTGCTCTGGTACCAATTTGTTGGGACTACAATCTTACTTGGCATACAAATCCCAGGAGAAATCTCACACAATTGAAGTAAAAATTCGATCTAAAACAAGAGAGATATAAGAAAAACTTGATACAAAAAGAAGACGTAAAGTAATCAAGAGTAACATACTAGATTTACATGAAAAATTATAAATCTGGGAAAAAATCACGACTATACCAGACAAAATTTTACAATTCTTCAAAGTGTCTTTAGAGAGAATATAAAGATTTCACATGAAATCTCATCCTTTCAAACTTTGGAATAGCTTACAATGATCAGATTAAATTAGGGTTGAATGTACAAAAGATATTTATAAAGAAACCTCATAACAAATTCGGATCTGGTTCACATTAAACCAATTTTCGTCACATCACCCTGTCTATTCTCCCCAAACGGATGGACCATATTTTTAGGCGTCTGATTCCAGGCAGAACAGACAGCGTTCTCTGTGCCTAATTGAACCATCCGATCCCCAAATAGACAAGAAAATTTTGCCTATTATGTCATCTATTCCCAAAGACTTAGATACAAATATTAAATCACTCTTTTCTTCTCAATCTATATCATGTCCGTCCTCAATGTTTATGCTATAGACTTTAATGTTTAGGTGGTGGCAAGAGAAGGAGACATCCGCGACGTGAATTAATTTTAGGACAGATCAACGCTTTAGTGTGGCATTGAGGAAAAAAATGTACCATTAAGGGTAAAAATATAATTTTAATGATTTAATAACGAAATATTTTTTTCAAATAAATTTTGATTGAGTTTTAACTCAAGTGTGTGAATGTAAAATTTTATAATATTTTGAGTGTGCATAGCGTAATTAACTAAGAATGAATGGATAATATATAAATAAAGCTAAATGGTGTGGCATGTAAATAATTATTCAAAAAAAAAAATTAGTAAGATCTAACACTCAAAACCATGGTGAAGCTGAAGACTGTCTATTCACCCCAAAATTGATAGCTCCTCCACATAAACAAAATGGCCTAGCAAGTTCATAGGTGATACAGGATACGGTGAGCACACAAAATGAAGGATGCTTTGTACACGGGTATAGTCTTATGGGGACATAAAACAAAATGGCACCTTGGGAAGCAAACTTACCATTCTTGTAAAAATGGTTTCAATAAATAAAAAAAAAACTTATATTTGTAGATCCAATTGAAAGTTGAAACCCAAGTGAATCTAAGCGGCAATCAGAATCTTTTGTCTTCTCCGCTCTCTCTTTGAAAGCAATTGTCCTTTTTCCTCCAAGGTGTGAGAAACAAAGAGTAGAGCATAGAGAAAGGAGGGAAAGCTCTGCCACTGTTTCCATCAATGTAAAATCGGGCATTTGATAATACTAGATGACCCACAAAACCTCACTCTGTGTGGCATCCTTGAGCTTTTCAGCCAGGAATTAAAAGGAAGAAAAAGCTCGAGGGCAGTAACAGATAAATCTATACTGCTGACTTCATTAGCATAGATTTGTTTACACCTAACAGATCTTTTGGCGTGTCATCAAATCTCATCACTAGAACCACCACCAGATGCTCTTTGTAATAGGTGGCGTTAAGAAATCTGTACTCCAAGGATTACGTAGAAAATGTTGTCCATAGAAGACATCATAACAAAATGAAATTGTATTGCTTCGATGTAGTGTGATTGAAGTTAACCATCTTATAAGAAGTAACTACATATTTCTCGTCACTAAAAGCAGGGAGAGAGGTTATTCATGAAATCTTTAACACAACAGAGAACAATCTTACTGTTCAACTTAACCATCTGAATTGATGATATATGATATTCTGTAAGTGAAATGCAAATTAAGTTTATTAATGTTTCATGAATATGCATGCCTCAATATTACTAAAGATATTGAGGCATATTCATAAAATGATTAATAAAAGATAGCTTTTGAATTCCCCGGCATTCTCCAGCAAAAGTTTTCTTCTTAGCACTTCTTTTCCTAGAAGCATATTAAATAAGGCCCTCATCTCCGCCTCTCCCAATTTCCAGACAAACAAAGCGGAGGACGATTCTAAGATGAATTTATGGAATTCGGATCAACAGATCAGTATTGAGTAACATTCTCGCGCTATTCTCTACATATAAATTTTTTTTTTGTTTGATGAAATTCTCTCCAGATTTTGAGTCGAGAAGAAAAGGGGAAAAAGTATCATGCAAGCTTCGCATACTGTTCACCATCATCAAATCAGCTTCCCCGTTCCTTTTATAATTAGAAGTCCTCCTACATCTATACGCGCGATTAGATACATACTCTGGTAGACATGAAGAAAAAGAAATTAAAGAGAAGAAAGAGTATATTGCAGCCCAACCCAATAAGTAGACATGAAGAAAAAGAAATTAAAGAGAAGAAAGAGTATATTGCAGCCCAACCCAATAAGTAGACATGAAGAAAAAGAAATTAAAGAGAAGAAAGAGTATATTGCAGCCCAACCCAATAAGCCCTTTCGCGCTCATATCATCTTTATCTTAAAATTTCAAGACCGGAAATCGGAGCATATTATAATTGACTCCCTCTCCGTCCACCATGGTAATATCCTGTCGTACGTACAGAGATGGGATTTCGAACAAACAACTGCATACATAACAACTGAGCTACCCACCGAGCTTTTCATAACATATCACGTTATTTCTAGAGGAATATAAAGCATTCCATCGAAACCAGGGGATTTTCAAGTGACTCCTTCCCACCTGCTGCGGCACCTGCACCGTGGCCCATCACATCATGTGCCATCCCCCTCTCTCTTCCTAAGGCCGCAACTCCATAACCGGTGTTCCTTCGTGGCGATGACCGCACAGTCGCCCTGGAAGACGATACGCTCCGGCATTTCCCCGCAGCGGTACTTGCCTTTGTGGCTGGTGACACGGATCTCCTCCCAGATCTCTCCCCGGGGTCCTGCCATATCCCGGTACTGGCCACGCCGCTGTTACTCGCCGCCATAGACTCTCGCACCGAGCGCGTTCTCACGGAGCTGTCTCCGTTCGTGCGCCTCGACGGAGAAGGCGATGACCTACCGGTGCGACATCCCACAGCTGCGACGGCACCGGTTCCCCTCTCCCTCTTGAGCACGACCTCACTGGCGGAGCTGGATCGCTTCCGCTGGAACTTCGCCGGAAAAGTTAGTTGGGCCGGCTCCTCCCCGGGGGTTTCCATAACCCCCAAGGAGACAGAGAGGCCGTCGCTGAAGCTGCAAATCTCCGTGGTCGCCTCCGATCTGTCATCACCACCGTCACTTACCTCAGTCTCGCTGCCCCTCTTCTGGACAGCCGAATGCGGATCCCTCCTCAACGCCCGAGACACCCTCGCTGTCGGAGTTTCCGACAGTACCTCCTTTACCTTCTCCTCCTCCGGAGGGGCCGCCCTGCAAGCCTCGGAGCAAGTCGCGGTGGAGTGGCCTGGCGACCGCGGTCCTCTTGTGGTGCTCTTC
Source organism: Apostasia shenzhenica (assembly GCA_002786265.1). Taxonomy (NCBI): domain Eukaryota; kingdom Viridiplantae; phylum Streptophyta; class Magnoliopsida; order Asparagales; family Orchidaceae; genus Apostasia; species Apostasia shenzhenica. The sequence goes on from KZ452001.1 coordinate 1,877,223, forward strand.
TTACTCCTGCTGAAGCAGCCTCCCATTACCTATCTCATCCGCTTGCTCTACGGCTCTCTGGTTTTATGCCCACCAGCACCGTGCGGCTCGCACTTTTGTATCTGGTTGGAATTTTAGTTGAAATTTTTAGTAATTTTTGAAAAATATGTATGATGTGAAATAAAGTAAGTTAGTTATATTAAAAATTATGTATGATGTGAAATAAAGTTGATTGATTTATTGAGAATTGTGTTGAATGTGAAATAAAGTTGATTGATTTATTGAGAATTGTGTTGAATGTGAAATAAAATGATTATTTAATGTTGAAATTTGTGTAAGATGAGATATAAAATAATTTTTTTTAAAATAAATTTAAAATTTTGATCATGAGTAATTTTAACCATGATTTTTAGTCTATTGCCAAACAGAGCCTAAGAACTCAGCTAGCTGGCGGTTTACACTGGCAATTCTGCTCGACGGATCAGAATCATGGTCAGATCATTCATTTAACTTTGATTCTCTTTCAACTCATTCATTTATTAAATCAATCCAACATTATATTTGTATCTGATCTATTTAATAAACAAATTTATCGGCTGATTAATCTTTTTATTATAATTTTTTATGTATTAAAATTTTATTGATTCAATATTTTTAAATTTGAATCAATATAATAGTCAAATTAATTTTTATGTGCATTAAAAATATATTTGAATTATATATATAATACACATTTAATATTTAATATTAAAATTTATACTAAAAAAATATATACTAATTTAATAAATAGATCATTACAAGATTATAATCAGATCGACCTGTCAACTTATACTCAAGCCGATCACCTAAGTTAACTTGATAGTAAAAACAGTCAAAACTAAACATGCACCACATGGAGTCTCCCTATCAATGGAGAACTCTACATGTTTGGCTGCGTTTTTTTTTTTTTTTGTACAAATATATTTATTTACAAAAATAATTTTAATAAAATTAAAATTAAATTTGGATAAAAATAATTGTTTATTAAAACTTATGTATGATATAAAATCTAATTATTATGTTAGATGTATAATAGATATGATATAAATTAGTTATTATTTTAAAAAATAATATATATTTTTAATAATTAATTATTAAATTGATTAATCATGATTTAAGATTTTAATTCACTGGATTGTCCAATTGCTCAAAATTCTATTATTTTAGTATGAGTGTAGGATATGAAATAAAAGTACAATAATAATAATAACAAACCAAGTTTTTATTCTACTAGGTGAGGTCAATTACATGAATCTTTTGTTTTCATTGCATTTTATTAAATAAAAAATCTTTATTTAGCTCCAAATACGTAAGATCCACTCCTTCCAGTTTCTAATCATATTTTTTTTGGCCTTTCTCTTCCTCTTGTTGCATGAGCAAAATTCAATAATTTAAGTTTTCTTACTGAAGCTCTTATCGACTTATAATTTATATATTCAAACTATCTAAACTCACTCTTTCTAAGCTTATTTTCAATTGAGGTAATTCTAACTTTCTTGAGGATATACTATTTTCTTATCTTATCCTTTCGCGTATATTTGCTCATTCACTTTAGCATCATTATTTTTGTGACATTCATCTTATTTGTGTGTTTTACTTTATAGCCTAGCATTGAGTGTTAATATATGACTGACCCCGTGAATTCGACCTAAACCCAACTCAAAAATTCTAGGTATGGGCCAACAATTTTGACTTGTTTATTAAACGGGTCAGGTTCGAGTTGGGCATAATTGGGTTGGGTTAGGTCGTGTTCGGGTTGGACATTTATCAAAAAATACTCTATAATCGGGTTGGGTCGACTCGCTAACCAAACTCATTTATTAATTTGGTCGGGTCAAGTCATGGATTTTGTTTCGAGTTCGACCCAAGCCGACGCCAACCCATTTTGCCACCTCTATTCTCCATAACTCAAGTTTCACCTTTATCATTTCTTTAATCTTATGAATAAAGAGAATATCATCTACAAAAAGTATAGACTAATACACTTTTTCTAAAATGTGTTCAGTCAAAATCTTCATAACTAATGTAAAGAGATATGAACTTGAATTTAAATCTTGATATAATCCAACTAAAATAAAAAAATTCATAATTAAACCCTCTTGTGTTCGAACGCATATAGCAATCCCCTTTATATATGTGTTGGATAATTTGAATGAAAGTAGTGGAAATCACTTTTTTTTTTAACTCTCAATTTTAAATTAATGAATTTTAAATTGACTAAAATTGTTGGATGAATCGATGGTAGCATAACTATAACTCTCAATTTTTCTTTAAAAGTAGCTCCAAATATTGAGTTAGTCGCAATCAAATTTTGAAAAAAATATAAAAATATCAAATGGAGCAATGAAATCAAGCCAGTTGCTCAAAATGTATTTTGAAATTGCTCAGAGTTTTCTAAATACAGTACAAAACATTAACTTCTCCTTTAATAGATGCATCTTTGAATTTTATTTTTATTTTAATTTTATGAATTTGCAGTTTCATATTAAAATTTGAGCATATGAAACTCAAAATTTTGCTTTGAAGTCATATCAACTTTAAACGAAATAAAATAAATATTATTATCATCTTTTATTAAATAAAGTAAATAATAATTTATAACTAAAGTAAATAATTAAATAATATTAAAATATAATTATAAAGTTTCTTTTTTCTTTATGAAGATGTTTCCCGGTTGCAAATTGCAGTTGCAGGGCGACAGCTTGGAACCAGCTAAGCAGTCAAAAATAAATACTAACAGGATGTGTCGATATAAATACGGCAGTTGTCTGCCATTTAAGATTGTACGCATCTTTCTTTATTATAATTTAATTGATTTATTGGGAAGAGCTCCGGTAGTATCAACTTGATACTATTAAATAACAACAGTTTTTCCGTTTGAAATTTAACTTCTATGATAAAAAAAAATTTTTTTTTTTTGAAGTTCAAACGACCGACATGAGCGTTTTGTTATCTATCCATTTTTAAGTATCAATTCACCAAAAAAGATATTAGTATCGGTATATTTATAACGGATGAATTATGATATATGATCAAGATTATATAATTGAAGTATATCAAGGCGAAAATAATTTCGAATTCTGCTGGGGACCAAAAATAGCAGAATTACTCCAGGAAATTCAAATCGAGTTCTCTTCAACACTCGATAATATCTCTCTATAATCTAATTAAAAACTTCAAGCTTGGGCGCATATTCAGCGCAAAAGAAAGTGCAATAATACAAAGTGGCCAGTACTGAAGCAACAAGTGACAATACTGTGGCAGCACTGTACAATAATGGAGTATTATTATAGCAATAAGTAACAATATTGTGACAGCACTGTACAATAATGGAGCATTGTACAAATAATGGAGCACTACATTATTAACTAGCTTTATCGTGTATATAAAAATGACCTCTGTGCTGTGGTCAGGCATCCATTTCGAAAGCATCGATCCATTTGAAAGCATCCATCCTCATAATCCCCTATCACTCACTTCCGTCCAGTCCACTCACTTTGGTCCAATTAATCCAGTAGATCCAGTTAGTATAGATTGCAAAAAAATCATTTTTTTCATGTATACATACAAGAAAAAATAATGCATATATATTAGTATTCATGTATATAAATATATTTACATAATTGCATGTACATTTATTTATTTATAATATACATACATATATATTTATATACATATGTGCGCGTGTGTATATATATATATATATATATATGAATGTACATATGTATGAACATGTGTACATGCATATGCTTTTATATATTTACTAATGTATTTATAAATATGTACACACATTCTTATATTTATTAATTAATTAATTTATTGATTTAAAAGTTAATTATACTATTATTATTAGTAAATTAGGATGAGAAATATAATGATATTAGTAATTATAAAATTAAAATCAGATATATTAAAAATTATGATTGTTTAAATATAATTTATGAATAATATTTATAATTAAAAAGGTACGAACGTAATATAAAGTTTAAAATTTGGTATAAGTAAATTATAAAGTCAGATGGTGTATAAATAAATATAATTTTATAATATAATTACGCGTAAATACCTCTATTTTTTAATTTAAAAAATTAAGTGAAACAGAAATGGCACGAAAATCCAAAAGGAAATAAAAAGCATGATGCTGTGTGGCAATGGCACTGAACAAAGATGTTTTTGTAGTTAAAAGAAGAATTTTGTTTCTATAAAAATAAATAAATAAATAAATAAATAAAGAAGATTTTTGAGAAATTCCTATGGAACCCACTATTTTACGCAAGCTATTCCATGCCTGGCCGAACTAAGTAGAGAATAAGGAAAATTCTGGTTGATTAAAATCTACCCAACAAGAGACAAAACAAAGATAGATTCTTAGCCAACATAGGACTAGTCGAGACGGGACAAAACAGGGTATTTTCTTAGTTGACTAAACTATCTTGTGCAGTAGATTGCAGATTTGAATTTTTTCTTTTTTTAATTTGGTCAAACAAAGGTTTGATTTAGTACACTATTAACACATGGTTCCAGCACCGCATCTCAGTCGTACAGGTGGCTCCCAAATGACACTAACTTCTTATTTAAATATTACTATTTTTCGCAGGTCCCAAATCTCGGCCATGAGGGTTCGGCCAAACATCGTCCACGACGAATCAGAATCATCCCCTGGCAACATCGATGACAATGATCCCCAGCTGCAACCCGACCGTGCCGTTTTCAATGCAACACGCTTTTCCCAGCTACGCAAATCAAAAACCCGCATGCTCCGACCATCATGGATCTCTAGAAGAAATGCCAAGATCAAGAAGTCAAGCTCTCTTTTCACTACTTCTAGCTCCTCCAGTGGCCGACAGAAGTTAAGCTCTCCATTCTCTTCCGGAGAACCAGGACCGAGCTGCACTATCCCCTGCCTATAAATACCCTTGAAAGGGCTTCAAGAAAGAGGCAGTTGGAATAGCGGGATCCTTCTTCTATCACCTTTGTACTAAGAGCTTGAAAGCTCTCTCTCTCTCATTCTTTCTTACTCTTTGTACTGGTCTCCTCGACCACCTTCCTTTAGTGGAATCATTTTTAGCTGATCGCTCGATGGATGTAGGAGACTTCTTCCCTGAACCACCTTAAATACATGTGTGCTACTCTGGATGCATATCACTTTGAGTCTTAATCATCAGACTTAGCTCACTGCGTGCCGCTGTCCCTCGGGAATTCTCATTTATCTTTTTTTTGGGACCCCAGTATCACACGAATTTATTTTTTGTAGTTGTAAACGTTTTCCTTTCTAGAATTTTTTTGCCTTGTTTGGCAAGTGATCTAAGAGAGCCCTATATTAGAGTTTTGCCCGTTTGGTTCGAGTTTTTTTTTGGACAAGAGAAAAAAATATTTTATTTTTTAAATTTAATGAGAGAGAAATTTATTTTAATATTAGAAAGTGTGTAAAATATGAAATACTTTAAAACCTAATATTCATATTTAAATTAGATGTGAAATAAAATTAATTTTTATTGTTAAAATTTTTGTTGAGCAAAAAATTTAACTTCAACTAAATGAGGCCAGAGATGCTACTGGACAACTCTTTTTCATCATTCTCAAGTAATTTAAAATGAAAAATTTAATCATTTGGTGCGATCTAATGGTCTTTCTTAAGGCTTCAAAGAACAGTCCTTAGAATAAAAAAAGACCAATCTTCATCTATTGTGGTCTATACACTTGATTGAATCTAGGGGCTTATTTAGTTGGAGGATGAATTTGGGTGAGAAAAGAGAAAATAATTTATTTTATAGACAGTGGCGGAGCTAAGAGCTCAAGTCAGGGGGGTCAAATAAATTATTTATAATAACAGCATAAAAATTTAAATTTCAAAAATATTAAAAATTTAAAGTTCTTACTAATATAAATAATCTGTCTTACATAAACTCCAAATACAATAAAATAATATTACAATTGAGCTCGACGACTTTTCATATTTTAAAAGCATTGCAGAATCAGCTCATTATCAACTTTGTTGAATACATCTCTTTCAATAAATGTAACCAAGCAATCATTCATCTAGAGATCACCCATTTTGTTTCGTAGTCGACTTTTCACTATATTCATTGCTGAAAATGCCCTTTCTATAGATGCAGTGGCAACTGGAAGAGTCAATACCAATTTTATAAGCAAATAGGCTAATGGATAAATGATATGTCTATTTGTTTCCACCAATTTTTTAGCAAGATTAACAATTCCTTTCAAATAAGCAAAGTCATCACTGCTGCGCATATCAAATATATAATTGTCAAGTTGATTATCAAGCTTCAAAAGATCAACTGAAGAGAAATCTAGTGGATAAAATTGAGCAAGTTTAACCAACTTAATTTTATCGAAAGCACAAAATAGATTGCTTGAGTTTAATGACTCCATACAAAGAAGCAATTCAGTAGTTGTCTCAGTAAAACGATCATTTAACTCTTGAAGTTGCATGTCTATAATATTATAGAATAGATCAACTTGATAGTGATGCAAATTTGTAATCTCTGAAGCTTTTCTCCTTGATCTTCCTCGAAGTATATGCATATCATTCATACAAGCAACTTCAATACCATGATTGCTGCAAAATAAAGAAACTTCTTCTAGTAAATTTTTCCATCCATTATCTCTCATCATTTGTAACCGTTTTTTGAAAATTTCAACTTGTTTCATACTATTTACAATATCTTGATCTTTTCTTTGTAATGCTATAGATAATTCATTAGTAACTCCCAATATTGCTTTCATCAAATGCATATTGAATATAAAATTGTTGACGTAGGATGTGGGGGTCCAAGGAACACCGAAGAGAGAAAGAGAGTTCCGGAAGACGGCGGCGCGCAAATGGGGGAGCCTGTTAATAGAGGCTCAGGAGGGAGATTCTGTCCAAGGCAACCAGAAAAAACACACAGAGATTTAAGGTGGTTCGGGGAGGAAATCCCCTACGTCCACCGATCGGTCAGCGAAGAGGTTTCACTAAGTGGGAAAAGTAATCCTAAAACAGGGTTTATACAGTGCTTTGTTATAAAAAAGAAGAGGAAGAAGAAGAGGGCCCGAGAGAGCTTCTCAGTTGGGGCTCTGTTACAAAAGAATGAGAAAGCTGAGAATCCTTGAGAGTCCCCCTGCCCTTCCTTGTTGTTTCTTGTTTTTCTTTTTTGTCCCCCTTTTTTTGGCTGGGACTGTTCAATGGTTTTTATAGCTGTTTGACACGCGTAGCTTCACCCTGGTTTCCCGGAGGAAAGGTGATGGGTGAGCTTCGAGCGCCGTTCGCCTGTCACTGGAGAAGTCCGCAGCTGTACGAGGAAGATGATATTCTTTAATGCTGGTACTTTTATGGGGGAGAGCGTCTGTACGGAGATCGACGGAGTTAGGTGAAGCCGATTGTGACAGGCGGTACTTCGTATCCTCGGGTCCGAGGTTATGAAGATCTATTCCCGGATCGTCGTGGACGATGGTTGGTCGATCTCTCGTGCCCGAGGTTTGACCTGGGTCAATAATCCTGCAAAACTGGAAGCTGAGTCAGCAAACCAATCAATCAAGTACAGACCCGTCAGGCGCCACGTGTTCGGCCAGGATGCAGCGCAGGAACCACGTGTTTAACATCAGCCCCCCGCATTGCCAGGGCGCGAATATTAATATGGGTCCTGGAATGCGAACCGTCGCGAAGGTGGATGCGCTACCCAAGGTCTGCAAGGATAAGATTGGGGCGGAAGCTGTTGCTTCACATTCCATCCTTCCTGTCTGGTGAGGTTTTCTGAAAGAAGGTGAGAGCGACCATAAAGATGGCGGAGAGAAAATGGAAGGCTGCGTTCGGCCTCTCCAAGAAAAGAGCCGGAGCACCAGTGAC
>KZ452001.1:1899135-1933022 GCA_002786265.1 Apostasia shenzhenica
AGTTGATGAGAAAAAAATTTATTTTAATATTGGGAGGTGTGTATGATGTGAAATAAAGTTGATTTTAAGATTGAAATTTGTGTTGGATGTGAAATAAAGTTGATTTTTAAGGTTGGAATTTGTGTTGGATGTGAAATAAAATTATTAAAATTTATAATAAATTTAAAATATTATTAAGATATTTTTTTGCCCTTTTTTGGGCTCATGCCAAACAAGGCCCGGGAAAGATTATATTGCCATGTACTTCTTTATTTCCCTTTTATTTTTCAATTCTTTTATTTATTTTCATAAAAAAGTAAAAGAAAGTAGGAAATTTTACTTAATATATAAAACTATCATATTTACTTATTAGACACCTAAAACATAAATATTATTCTAAAGGCACTGCAAACACACTTATATTACTATCTCCACATTATGATCTCCATTTGTCATAAACTATCGGACCCAATTTAATAACACTAATTATAATTTGCTTACATAAATATTTTAAAAATAAATAATAGATATTAAATATTATTTAATAATATAAAAATATTAGTAATATCACTTCAATAGCTTGATACATAATATTAATATGTAATATTACTAATATTTTTTAATTATTAAGTAATATTTAACGTTAATAAATATTTTTCTCTAAAATACATATATAAAAATCATTAAAGATTATATAACAAATGATGGATGAAAATCACAATATAATGCTAATAATATTAATATATTAAGAATTTCTTTAAAATAATATTTATATCTGAGATATTTAATAAATAAATATGATAGTTTTCTGTGTCATGTATGCAAATCTCTTCCCCAAAAAATGTGTCTGTTGACGTAGGATGTAGAAGATCCCAAGGAACACCAAAAAGGATAGAGTTCCGAAAGACGGCGGCGCACAGAGAGGTAAGCTTGTTAGTGGAAGCTTAAGAGAAAGAGAGTTCGGGGCATCCAGAACAGCACAGAGATTTAAGGTGGTTCAGGAAGAAAATTCCCTACGTCCACCGAGCGATTAGCGAAGAAGTTTCACTAATAGAAAAAGATAGCCGTGAAGGCTAATACAAAGAGCTTACAAGAGGAAGAGAGAGAAGGAGAAAGAGCTTTTCTTGTTCTCAAGCTCTTGTTTACAAGAGGTGATAGAGAAGAAATTCTGCTCTTCCTGGGTGCTTGATGCCGATGGTCCTCTCACTTGAAAACTGTTCCGGGGTATTTGTAGGCAGCGGATGGTGCAGCTTCATCCTGATTTTTCAGAGAAAAAGGAGGTGGGCAAGCTCTGAGTTCGCGCCGTTTGTTGGCCACCGTTGGGACAAAAAGCAGCAAAAGAAGAATGCTAACTTTTAATATTGGTACTACTTCTGGGGATCCGTGATAGCTGGAGCATTCGGATCCTTGATTTGTGGGTCTGAGAAAAACGTCTTGTACGGGGAACAATGCGGTCGGACTACGCTTGATTGTGACAAGCACCACTTTGTAACATCGAGGACGATGTTACCAGGGATGGTCCTGGCTCATCGTGGACGAGGCTTGGTTAAACCCTCGTATCCGAGGTTTAACCGAGGTTTGACCTGTGAGAACAGATTGATGGATTAGTTAAAAAAAATGAAGGTCAAACGCCAGCTAGGCGCCACGTGTACGACAGAGATGCAACGCTGGAACCACGTGTTGACATCAGCCCCCCGCATTGTCAGGGTGCGAATATTGATATGGGTCCTGGAATGCGAACCGTCGCGATGGTGGACGCGTTGCCCGAGATCTGTTAGGATAAGACGGGGGCGGCGCCCGCCGATCTGTATTCTCTTCCTCTAGCCCCTTAGTCTCTGCAAGAGAGAGTAGATTGTTAGAGAGATGGCGGAGAGGAAGAAGTGGGTGACTCTGTCAAGCATCACGAAGAAGAGAGCCAGCGATCCTTCGGCTGACGCTCCTCCTCCTGAGAAGAAGAGGCTTCTAGAGTCATCTGAAGGATCGCCGAAACCGGCAACGATGGTTCCCGTTGAGGCATTCCAAGAGGAAGAAGTGGGAGTTGCAGTTGTGGATCTGGAGGCTGAGGCTCCATCAGTTAGGGTTGCCGCTGTTCTGGCGCAGACGCTGGAGTCTGTGCAGGAGCTGGCGGGTGTGGAGGCCACAGAGGTGGTGAACGTTTCTGATTCTCCGATCAAGCCGCCTCCGAAGACTAGAGAACTGAAGGAGGTGGCTCTGGTGAGCGAAACAGTTGCCGAAAAAAAACTAGCGCCCGGAAAGATCCTGCTCAAGGATGAAGAAATTGAGCGGCTCCTTCCCAGGTTCAAAGTTCCTTCTGCAGAGGGTGTGAAGAAGACACCTCTTAAGATCTGCGATCCCGCTCCTCTTGGTACATCAATCCCTCCTTCTGAGAAGAGAAGGAAGTCCCTCTTCCCTTCTTTCCTTCCGGCGAACCTCCGAAATGATGAGGAAAAAGAAAAAAAAGGGGGAGGGCGGTAAGATGGAGGGGGTGACTAAAGGGAAGAAAAAAGTGTTCTCCCAGGTTGCTCCTGAAAGCGCCCTTGGCAATAAAGGGTCAGGAGGCAAGATGGAGGAAGCGATTAAGGGGAAGGTGAGGGTTCCTCCAGTTCCCTCCAATGTCGCCCCCAACATTGGGGAGACATGGGGCGTGCTGAGAGAAAGGTTGTTTGAAATAAGGAGGGAGGAGGAAAATATCCTGGGGAGTACCTCTGAGGTTCTGGAGGTAGTAAAGTCTTTGAAGGGCAAGGAAGAAGGAGAGGCTCGCCACCTTCGGAGGATAGAGGAGTAGGAGGGCGCTTTGTTGCAAGTCACAAAGCGTTCCCAAGGTGATCACAGAGAGGAGCTAGGGAAGTTGTATAAACTGGAAGATAAGTTGGTTTCCCTGGCTTTGATAACGCGGAATGGGCCAGTAAGAGTGAGGATGCGAGGGAGGAGTTCCATCGCAGCCTATCGGAAGTGAACCAGGTCCATTCTGTTCATGTTAAAGACCTCTAAAAAAGGATAAAGGATTTATATGATGAGAAAGAGGTTTTGAAAGAAGAAAGGAACTGACTAAGGGATGAAGTTGCCAAGGCCAAGGAGGCACTGTCGGGAGTGAGGGAGGCTGCCTTCGAAACTCGTCGCCGGGAGGAGTTGCTGAAGTTTGAAGTTCACTCCTTGCGGGCCTTGGTGGAGAATAGCTCTGGATGGCGGGGACAGCGTATGGAGGACCTGGAAGAAGCGGTGAGAAGGGCGGTGAATATCGTCAGCGCCTCGCCGGTGGGTCACCATGTGAAGAATCAGGCGGCTTTTGATGTTCTCCTGCAGACATTGGTTAATGTAAGCATCTTGAACCAGGAGAACATCAGAAGTCCTGTTGTTCTTCCCTTCTGTGGTCCTAAGGGACCGGACAGGTTCTTTGACGTTAAGAGCCACTGCCCAGAGGAGGTCCTCCAGCAAGGTCCTACGTTGGCTGGGGATATCACCCATCTCCCCTACGCAGGAGTCCTGAAGAGGGCCAAATCGCTCCCCTCGAGGCTAGGTGGCTAGGCCGGAGTGCTCCTCCCGAAGTCCAGCAGCATGATCAACCAGGGAGCCAGAGGTGACTTGCCTCCATCCTCAGCTAACTTCTTAGCCTCATCATCAATGTAATATTTGACGGAATCACAGTTGAGGAGAGGAGTCCTGGCGGCTCTGCAGATCGTTGTCAGAAGTGTAATAGATTGGTCTTTCCCTTATTTTTGAGGTTAACACTATTACACTAAGTGTCTTAAGTTCTGAAGTCTTGTATTTCCTTTGTTTTTCCTGTACTTATGAGAAAAACATGTAAAAGGACAGAAAATAAAATTGTAATAAGTTTTATCATTAATGAAATACATTTTTCTTTCAAAAACTTGTTTTGAATGAATTCTGTTTGTGTTTGTCTTTTCTTTCGTGCTTGAAACAGGTACCACGAGATCAGAAAAGAGAATAAGAATCCACAAGTTGTGAAAGTATAAAACCAATGATAAATTCCAAGTTAAAAGGAAAGTTACTATCCTCGTGCACGATCATAAAACATCGGACGATAGTAGTAAAGGGGACAATCGTGCCGTCATGAGACATCGCGCACGATTATGAACCATCGTGCACGACGTTACAACGAAACGGGGGGAAGCGACACTTTGATAACCGTGCGCTACTTCGAATTCTGGACTTGTCAGAAGATACAGACGGTCTGATTGCCTCCGCGCACTGATCAAAGAGATCAGACGGCCAGAAGATGAAAGGACACAGTTGTTTCCCATAAAATGCTTCCCCAAGGGGCAACTGGAGTACTTGCTCATCTTCAAACCCTAAGAGAGAAAAGAAAACTTCGCCCTGTCCGTTGCGAAATCAAGCCATGGGAGGTGGAGAGATCGAGTGGGCGGAGCTGGCCGATCAGTTCCACAAGGATACCAGTTACCAGGAGAGTCTCCTGATGGAGCACGAGGTGCTCAATACGACCAGGAGGTTTAGAGGAAACCTGAACCTGATGATTATCCCCCCTACCGCCGACTTCCGACCGAACAGCCCTCCCCAAGGGTCGGTATGCGTGTACCGGGCGCAGGTGGAGTACGGCTTGATGTTGCCGCCGCAACCTGAGTTCAAGGAAATCTTGAACTCGTTTCAGATTGTCCCGACGCAACTCTCCCCTAACGTCGTCGCCTATGTGTATTCCTTCCTGAAACTACTGCAGGCTCAGGGAATACCGTGGACCTTGACGCTGTTTAGGAACTTGTTCAGCTGGATGGCGGTGCCAGGGTACGGATAATGCTTGGCCCTACGGTCAAAGACGAGGAAGGCGATGTTTTCAGGGGCAAGCAGTTTCCACTCGGACTGGAGGGACTACTACTTCTTCGTCAGGGGGGGGGGGGAGTTAGGGATCCCTCTGATGCCCGGTACATGCCTTCCTGAGTTTGTGGGTGACACCAGGTGGATGGCAGGGCAAGCTGAGAGGTAAAAGGGGCAGAGCTGGCCCTTGAAGGACTTCCTCAGACATGCGAGGAATGACGTATCTCTGCACGTCCAGGCGTTGGGGTACGTCATTCTCAAGGAAGTCACCCCGCCTCCCGGCACGGTTCTGATGAAGAGGGCCAGGATGGGGCAGCCTCCTGCCACCCAACTCAGCAGAGAGATTACTGAGGTGGGGGAGGAAGAGGAGATAGGGGTTCCGGAGCCGGTCTGTGGCGGAACCGCCGTCGATGTGGTGTCCTCTCCTGAGGATACTATAGACGACAGAACAACCTTGGCCGAGCTGGGGTACACAGGAAAGGGGAAGGAACCTGTATCAGCCGCTAAGCCCCAGACAATCCCTAAGGGTGCCAAAGGGATTGTTATAGGGGAGAAAAAGGAAGGGAATGAGGCCAACAGGGGCCAAGAAAAGGAGGGGACGGAGGGACCTTGACTAGATTTGATTCTTAGTGAGGTTCCTGGGAAGAAGAGGGGCCCCTCCGAAAGCGCAAGCCAAGAGCCCCCAAATAAGAAGGTGAAAAGTGTGAAGGAGGAAGGCTTTGCTGCCGGGGGAGAACACTACTGGCAGCGGAGCGTAGAGCCCCCTTACAGTACTAACTTCGCTAGGATCTTTGGGGACGAAGGCATAAGAGTGGCGGTGAGAACGAAGGGGGATGACAGAAGATTGACTGTCGTCACCGTGCCGACCGCGAACAAGAACTGCGTCAACTAAGGAGAGGTAGGTTTGTCTCTAGGGAGCGGTCTGGTGTCAAAGGACTTGGAGGAGAAACTGGAGAAGACTTCCACACCAGACCTCTATTCAGGGAAGCGCCAACAAGATAGCTACGGTAGGGATCCTCTCTCAGACCTTATCTCCCGTTTATTCTCGTGACCTAACTTGTTTTTGTTGCAGGTTCTCGCTCGCTTGCCGTTGGCTTTGAACAGGGCTTTGAGGACAGAGGAGCAAGTTCTGGAGCAAGGACGTCAGCTTCATCAATGGGATGAAGAAGTTGAGGCCTTAAGGGTCCAGCATGCTATGAAGTCCTCGCAGCTTGATGCCGCCCAGGAGGAAAAAGCCAAACTGCAGGAGGAAAAGACCAAACTGCAGGAGGAACTTGCAGTATACAAGTCTTCAATGGGTGCGATGAAAGCTGACAATAAAGCCCTGCGGGAGAAGCTTATCAAAGTCGCCGGAGATCAGGAGGTCGTTGTTGCGGAGAGGTCTACGGCTGCTGTGGAAGCTTACAAGACGAGCTTACCCTGCAGGCAGGAGAGGTTAGATGGGATCAGGCGGGCATGGGAAGGATTGGCTTCTACTTTGATCCAAGGGGGCAAAATTATTATCGCCGATCTTGGAGAAGTGGATCCCTTTTCTTGCATGGCCTCCGATCCTATTTATAAAGAAGAGAGATTTGACTTGACTGACGATCTTATCCATCGGGTATTTGACCTTTTGGATGGGGTCAGTGAAGGCTAATCTGCTTTTTTATAAAATGAGTGATGTAACCCCTTTCTGTAATTTTTGAAAATGAATAAAAAGAAAACTTGTTTATTGCATACCTGTTTATTCTGATGTATGAAATGCACAGGTACCTTTATATAAAGTTTGAGATATCTTGATTGTAACTCTGAGAAAATTCTTTGTAACAAGTTAATAATAAGGGACTTCGGATCACAGAGAATACCCCGAGTTTGACTTTTGAGACTTCGTAAGTCCGCATAGGAAGGGAGTAGTGATAATATGAAAGATCTCGTCTGGAAGGAATTATTTGACCCGATGCCAAAAGGACTTGAAGTGTCTGAAACATCGTGTCCAACATTTATAATTAAGGCATGGGCTGACCTCGGGGGTCTCCTGAATTTGGATTAAAAGTAAACTCCTTTATACACCTACACAGGAAAGAAGTAATAATAGTAGTGGAGATCCTGCCTAGGAGGGGTTATATGACCCAATGCCAAAAGGACTTGATCGTCTGAAACATCGTGGCCGATATTTGTACTTGAGGCAAGGGCTGACCTCCGTTAAAGCGGCAGATCCTAGTGGGAAGCAAAAGCACTCTACTTAGAGGGTACATGTATCATGAGCAGATAGCAGGGACTGCCCTAAGGTTACGAGCAGACCTCCAGACCTTCCGCTAGCTGGATGGACTTATGGAAGGGTTCCAGATGTATATAGGAGACCCTGCCTGCCAGGCGTAACTAGGCTCGGTCACCGTCCTATATGCAAGGTTAGTTATGACAAACCATCGTGGACGAGGTCCGAAGCCTCGGGTACGATGGTCGAGATTTGAGGTTGAAATCATACCTGAGCGATAGTCGTTAGGCTGATACGAATACCCCAATTTTTAACAGGTGTAAGATTCATTGTCACAAGAATCTCAGAGTTCAAGATATAATTTCTGGGGTAGCATAAGAAAATCCAGATATACTTTAGAAAAACCCAGATATCTATTAATAAAGAATGTTCCAGGACTTGTCAATTAAATCCGTGTAATAAATTCCTGACTGAATCTGTACAAATGAATCTTGTATAGAGAGTATAAAGATGAGCTGCTGCTAGGGATCAGGCATAGAATTTCTTTAGATCATTCCCACTCCAAGTTCTAGGGAGTTGGATGCTTTCAGAAGTCGTGAGATAATATGCGTTCGGTCAGCAACCTCGCGCACGATGTAAGGGCCTTCCCAGTTAGGTTCAAGTTTGGGAACCCCCAGATTGCTGCTAGCAAGAAGTTGCCGCTTGAGTACTAAATCTCCTTGAACGAAAGTCTCGGGGTTAACCCTGCGATTGAAATACCTTTCAACCCGACGCTTGTGCTCCAGGCACTTGAGTGCGGCCAACTCTCTTTTCTGTTCCAAGAGGTCTAGATCGACACATCGCGAATCATCGTTTTCGCCTGTCCAGGTTTGCAGATCTTCGAGATTGAAGTTGGCTGCAGTTTCTACCCTGGGGAAGGAGTATTCTAGCTCAACCGGTATGACTGCGTCCGTCCCGAATGAAAGGGAGAAAGGAGACTCCTGGGTGACCTCGGAAGGAGCTGTATTGTAAGCCCATAGAGCGCTTGGTAGTCTTCTGGCCAGCGGGTTTTGGCACCGTCAAGACTTTTCTTCAAGATATTCAGGATATTTTTGTTAGCGGCCTCTGCCTGGCCGTTGGTGTGAGGGTGCCAGACAGATGCATACTTGAGATTGATTTGGTGTTTGCCACAGAAGTCATAGATACGCTGATTAGCAAACGGGGTACTATTGTCTGTGATAATCACAATCGGTATGCTGTATCTGCAGACGATGTTAACCCATAAGAAATTCTTGACATTTTGAGCAGTAGGATTAGTAAGTGGCTTAGCCTCAATCCACTTTGTGAAGTAGTTGACAGCCACTAGTATCCACTTGTAGTTTCTCATGGCCATAGGCATTGGGCCCAGGGAGTCTAGCCCCCAAATAGCGAAGGGCCAAGACGAATTGATGGGTTTGAGATAGCCAGCGGGCTGTCTTTGCATGTCAGCGTAGTACTGGCATTGAGAACATTTCTCCACAAACACCTGAGCATCCTTGTGGATATTTGGCCAGAAGAATCCCTGGCGGAGGATTCACATAATCAGACTTCGGCCTCGAGCATGAGTTCCGCACTCCCCTTTGTATACAGCCTCCATGACTTCTTGGGCTTCCTCAGGCCTCAAGCACTTGGTGAGGGGCTTGGCATAAGACCTTCTATAGAGCTCCCCATTGATGAGGGTGTACTTGGCACAGTCAAGCTTTTGTTTCTTCACCTCTTGCCTGTTGTCGGGCTGAGTCCCACCTTTTAGGTTATTGAGGATCCTGTCCATCCAGCAAGGCGGATACTCTTCAGAGTGAATTTCTGCACATTTGAAATTGGGTCTTTCGAATACTTGAGTTCTGCGGAGGTCGGGAAGCCCCACCTTTGCGAGCCGATTTGCCACTTGGTTTTTTTCTCTGGGGATATGTGTCAGGGAGAAATCTTCGAACTGAGAGATCAATGACTAGGCTTGTTGTAAATATTTTTTTAGAATTTCGTCCTTTATTTTGAATGCACGATTTACTTGGTTGTCGACCAATTGGGAGTCGCTGAATACCTGTATACACTTTACAGCCATGCTGAGTGCGAAGTTCAACCCTACAATGAGAGCTTCATACTCTGCTTGATTGTTGGTGGCCGTAAACTGAAGTGTCACGGCCTGGTGCAAGGTGGCTCCCATTGGGCTGGTTAGGAGAATCCCAGCCCCCTGGGAATGCAATCCAGATGCACCATCGACATGAAGGGACTAGAGGTTTGTCCAATGTCTGGCAAGCGGTGGCTCTGAAGTAGAAAGTTCGGCGACGAAGTTTGCTAGCGCCTGAGCCTTTATTGTTGTCTGTGGGACATACTTGATGTCATACTCGCCAAGCTCAATGGACCATTTAAGCAGCCTTCCCGAAACCTCGAGAGTGCTCAGTTTCAGGAGTGGTTGATCAAAGACAACCTGGATAGTGTGGGACTGGAAATATGGGCGTAGCTTTCTCGTCGTCACCAGGAGAGACAGAGCAAGCTTTTCTAGCGTAAGGTATCGGCTTTCAGCGTCTAGGAGCATGTGGCTGATGAAAAAGATCGGATGTTGTACCTCCTTATCGTCGTCCACGAGAACCGTCGAGACCGCGGCGTCAGAGATACCCAAGTATAAAGATAGGACCACTCCTTCCTTTGGTGCCACTAATATCGGGGCCGAGGTAAGGCATCTCTTCAGTTCTGTGAAGGCGGCTTCGCACTCGTTGGTCCACTGACCCCCCTTGTTGTTGCGCAGGCACCGAAAGAATGACGAACATCGATCCCCGGCTTTTGAGATGAATCTGCCAAAGCTGTTGATCCGTCCTGCCAGTTTTTGAATTTCTTTTGCAGTTTTAGGAGAGCGCATGCTTAGGATCGCAGAGATTTTATCTGGGTTGGCCTCTATTCCTCTGGCTGAGACTAGATAGCCCAAAAAGTTTCCTGAGGCTGCACCGAAAGTGCACTTGGCAGGATTAAGCTTGAGGTTAAATCTTCGGAGGGTGTCAAGTGTCTCCTTGAGGTCGTCGAGGTGTCCCTCCAAGGTTCTGCTTTTGACTAGAATGTCGTCGACATAGACTTCAAGATTCCTCCCCCTTTGGTCCTTGAAGACGGCATCAATCATGCTCTGGTAAGTAGCGCCGGCATTCTTGAGACCAAAGGGCATGACGTTGTAGCAGTATGTGCCGAAGTCAGTGATGAAGGCAGTCTTCTCTTCATCTTCCTTGGGCATCCGGATCTGATAGTACCCAGAGAAAGCGACCAGGAAGCTCATAACCTCATACCCGAAGGTACGCTCTACCATTGTATCAATGCGTGGGAGAGGGTAAGTATCTTTGGGGCAGGTCTGATTCAATGTGCGGAAGTCCACGCACATCCTCCACTTTCCGTTGGCCTTTTTTACCATGACGACGTTGGTGAGCCATTGGGGATATTGAACTTCCATGATGTAGTCGGCTCCAAGTAGTTTGTTGACTTCTTCTTTGATAGCGTTCTGCCTCTCCCCTGCCATCACCCTTTTCTTCTGTGCTATAGGGGAGACAGTATTAGATATGTTTAAGTGGTGCTCGCAGATAGCCCTGTCAATGCCTAAAACATCTTCAGGAGATTATGCGAAGACATCGATGTATTCAGAAAACATGTCAGTGATCTCCGCCTGTTGCTTATCATTCATGGAAGAGGACAAGTTTACAACTTTAGAAGAGTCTCCCCCCCCCCCCCCAAGGTTACATTGATGACCCTCTCCTGTGGTACAACCGGTTGAGATTCCCTGGGATCCAGTTGATCGACGACGAGCTGTGCGGTGATCTGGAAACACCGGGTAACCTGCCTGGCATCTCCCCTGATGGTGACAACGCTGCTGGAGGTAGGGAACTTCGCGCATAGATGAGGCGTGGAAATCACCATCTCAAAAGAATTAAGTGTTGTCCTTCCAAGGATGACATTATAGCCTGACTTAGCTCTGATGATAGCGAAGTTTACCATGTTCATGGCGTAGCCGTTGTCATCGTCAAAAGGGGGCGGGCAAAGTAATGAATCCCAGAGGTTGGACCCTCTCCTCGGAGAAACCGAGTAAAATGGTTCCGGCGTGGAGGAGGTTTGTCTCTTTGAGCCCCATCTAGAGGAAGGCAGTTTCGAACAGGATGTCGGCGGTGCTCCCAGAATCGAGGAGCACTCGTCAAACATTGAAGTCAGCTATGTGGGCAACGACCACGATTAGATCGTTATGCAGATTGCCCTGTTGGGGGAGATCTTCTTGGCAGAAAGTGAGGAATAGACGAAGAATGTTGCTCAGAGATACCGCCAATCTTAGCTTCTTGGCGGCGAGCAGCAGCAGGGTCAATGCTAAAGATGGCATTGATCGTTCTGACAGCAGGGGGTAAGGACACCCTTGTTGACTGGGACCCGAAGTAGGCTGGGCTTTAGTAGGAGCCCCAGTAACTTCGGGGGCCTTTCCTTTCTGGGCGGCAGTGAAGGTCGGCGCCATCTGTATGAATTTTTCTAGCTTGCCCTGATCGGCCAGTTTGTCAAGTAAAGCTTTGAGGCCTTGGCACTTGTGAAGTTTGTGCCCGTAGTTCCAGTGGAACTCACAATAATTGTCGGGATCCACTCCGACTGGAGGCCCTGGCTTGGGCCCGGCAGGTCAGACCCAACTTTGTTTGACAGCCGCCGCATAAACTTCAGGAAGCATCGAGAGAAAAAATGCTTCTGGTGTTGGATGTGTCGCGGCTTCCCTTCATCTCGATCTCGACTCTTGGCCATATGTATCTTCGTGGCCGGGGGTTCATTACTCCGATATTTCCTCTTTCTGTTCTCCTGCTTGACTCTAGAAACATCAGGGGGAGAGGACTCAGCATCCTCGAGGAGGATAAATTAGCTGGCTCTGGCCACCAGCTATAGGTAACTGCGAGGCTTGGCTAGCTGCTGGGATTGGGGTAATCCCCTCGAGAAATTGTGCATGGCCACCGCTGGGTCGACATCTTCGGCTTCTGCCGTGGCGGCGAAGAAGCGATTGGTGTAATCCCGGAGGCTCTCTTTCTCGCCTTGCTTAATGTTGGCGAGCACCATGTCGGAGACAACCATTCAGGTCCGACCGATGAAACGGGCTATTAACTCCCATTTCAAGTGTTCGTAGGAGGAGATGTGACCCCTGGGCAGCTTGATGAACCAGCTAAATGCCGCCCCTTTCAAAGTGTTGGCTAGGAGGTGGCACTTAGT
This sequence comes from Apostasia shenzhenica, assembly GCA_002786265.1. Classification (NCBI taxonomy): domain Eukaryota; kingdom Viridiplantae; phylum Streptophyta; class Magnoliopsida; order Asparagales; family Orchidaceae; genus Apostasia; species Apostasia shenzhenica. The sequence goes on from KZ452001.1 coordinate 1,911,317, forward strand.
GGCTTCGTCCGGCTGGCGATAACGGACAGCCGCCTCAAACCCTTGCACATACTCACGGGGGTCGGTCGCGCCTCTGTATGCCTTGAGCCTGGGCAGCCTGAAGTCTTCTGGGATTGGGGCCAACCGGATGGCGCCGGTAAAAAAAGCATTGCCATCCATCGGTCCAAAGAAGGGGTCAGGCCAATGATGAGGGGCCTGACCGCCTGGAAAGAGGGGATCTCTTCCGGCAAGGAAAGAGGGGAAGGCAGATGGAAGGAAAGCAGACTGTGGTAGTGGACACGATGGAAGAGGATTCTGGTGAACCTCCTGGAGACGAAAGGGGCGTCTGGGCGGTTGAGAAGAGCCAGATGTCTGAATGGAAGGCGCCGCAACTGGAAGCGCTTGAGCGAGGGCCTCAGCAGCCGGAAGAGGGGGTACAGGGGTCGCCGCGACCGGCGGAAGAAGTTCTGGGGCCGTCGCGACCGGCGGAAGAGGTGCAGGAACCGCCGTGACCGGCGGGATAGGAGCAGGGGCCGCCGCGACCGGAGGGAAAGGAAGTACTGTGCATACTGGCTGAGTCTGTCTGAGAATCACGGCCTGGGCTATGAGGCCGATGACCAGGTCAGTAAGATTCGCCAGCATCCCCTGAAGTTCTGAGATGCGGGTTCCCCTGGAGGAGGAAGCTTCGGCGTGACGCCGAGAAGTTGAGGCCGAAGACCTGTCGTCCGGTGCCCGAACGGAAGGTTCTCCCACATGCGTATTACGAGCAGCGGAGTTGGTTCAGCGCGTTCTGGCCACCATCTTCCCAGGGTCTCAATGAAAGCACTAAAAGATGTTGACGTAGGATGTAGGGGATCCCAAAGAACACCAAAAAAGGAAAGAGAGTTCCAGAAGACGGCGGCGCGCAGAGAGGTAAACCTGTTAGTGGAAGCTTAAGAGAGAGAGAGAGTTCAGGGCATCCAGAACAGCACACAGATTTAAGGTGGTTCAGGGAGGAAATCCCCTACGTCCATTGAGCAATCAGCAAAGAAGTTTCACTAATAGAAAAAGATAGTCGTAAAGGCTAATACAAAGAGCTTACAAGAGGAAGAGAGAGAACGAGAAAGAGTTTTTCTTGTTCTCAAGCTCTTGTTTACAAGAGGTGATAGAGGAGGGGTTCTGATCTTCCTTAGTGCTTGATGCCGGGGATCCTCTCGCTTGAAGACTGTTCCGGGGTATTTGTAGGCAGCGGATGGTGCAGCTTCATCCTGGTTTTCTGGAGAAAAAGGAGGTGGGCAAGCTCTGAGTTCGCGTCGTTTGTTGGCCGCCGGAGGGACAAAAAGCAGCAAAAGGAGGATGCTAACTTTTAATATTGGTACTGTTTCTGGGGATCCGTGATAGTTGGAGCATGCAGATCCTTGATTTGTGGGTCTGGGAAAAACGTCTTGTACGGGGAACGGCGCTATCGGACCACGCTTGATTGTGACAGACACTGCTTTGTAACATCGAGGACGATGTTACCAGGGATGGTCCTGGCTCATCGTGGACGAGGCTTGGTTGAACCCTCGTGTCCGAGGTTTGACCGAGGTTTGACCTGTGAGAACAGATAGATGGATTAGTTAAAAGAAATGAAGGCCAAATGCCAGCTAGGCGCCACGTGTACGACAGGGATGCAGCGCTGGAATCACGTGTTAACAGTGTCTATATTAAAAATTTAAAAGTAACATGTGGCTCTAAATGAGTAAAATCCAAAAGAAAGAAGGAGATAATATTGTGGAAAAGAATTTTCTCTATTACCACAAAGTGATGGGAGAGATCACTAGTAGAAAATTAGAACTTGATTAGGTTGTCATGGGGTCACCAATGTAGGTACAGAGAATGGCCAAATCACATATATTATTGTGTATTTTTCTGAGTATTTTTCATTTATAGATTTTGTTTGGCTGATTAGAGCTTCAAATCCTTATTTGTTTCTCACTATCTTCTTCCCTTTGCATTTGTCACTTCCTTCTCTGTTCAGTCAAGTTTAGGTATTGCTACTGTGTTGCTATTTTATTCCTTTAGCTCCCTTTGTTTAGATGTTATTATGGTCATTGTGCTGGAATTTTATCACTGTTTCCCTACAATGCTATTGTTTCTTTCCGATTTTCTACTTTCATTCTGATTAAAACTAAGAGGGCGTTTGGTTCAATATTATCTTGATGTTATGTTATCTAGAGAAAATAATTATTTGGTTTAATAACAACTATAAATAATCTTATATTGATTTATAAAATTATTAATAAAAAAATGACATCTAGATATTATGACATTTAAATTACATAACATAACACCAAGATAACAACGAACCAAACGCCCCTTAAACTTAAATGATCATGAACATCCCCTATTAATGTGTTGCATCAGACGAGCCAAACCCAGGTTTTTTAAAAAAGAAAAGAAAAAAACCATTCTGTTGGTTTGGTTTCCACTAATCTGATCCATCTTTTCCTCAGTTTGCCGGAGTTAGGCGTTTTGAATACTATAATGGTGAATATTGCATAGATTACTCTCCATGATCAGGATTATTCATGTTTAATGCATGTCAGTAAATACTTAAACAATTGGTAAATTTCCTATCAATTTTGCATAATGTTTCATTGAATTAGTATAGAATATGACTGGATCCCCTTAGAAATTCATGAACTTTAATGTGAATATTGCAGGTTTAACATAATTATAGGACAATCTAGTTTGATCTCCTTGATGTGAAGTCATTTATATATCCATGATCATTAGCATGTCAAGGTTCATGTTCATGCATTTTAAATTTTTAAGTCAGAAAAATTAAGTTATTACATATTTAGTTTAATTGGTATGATAGAAAATCTCAATAAAAAATCTAGGTAGCATGAGGTCTGCCATAGTAATACTCACATTGCATCAGCAGGCATGGTGAGAGAAGAAACCTAACTTGATAAGAAGCACGGCAGCATGAAGGCATTCCCATTGAGAAAGGGTCTGCAAGTTACAAAACGAAAAGCCCACTGAAAATGAGGTTCAGAAATGGTATTAGGACAACCCTTGACAACCCTTCGGCTGCCAAACTCTTTTTTAATAGAGCTTGTCCTTAGACTATCCTCTAAACCTGTTTCCTAGCAGGTTGAACCTTAGTATCCTCCAAACCTTTTTCCTAGCAAGTCTTATTTTTAGACTATCCTCTCAATCCCTTTTCCAATAGGGGGTGCCCTTAGTATCTTTCAAACCTCTGCATTAGGACTATTATTCTCAAATCCCTTTCCCCTGTGGGATTTTGCCATTTTACCTTTTGTATCTTTCAAGCTATCCATGGGGTTTGCAGATCCAACTCAGCTTGACCTGACAAGGTTTGGTTCAGCAATATGTCTGGTTTAGTACGGTGCTAAACTGTTTTAGTGAGGTGCTAGAAATCCCTGTGTAAATAAATAATATCTTTCAAATTATGATTTTGAGGAAACAAAAAAGAAACTTAAACAGAATTAATTTACATACACAACCACAATTTAGCAGATAATTTTACCTATTATAATTTTCCCCCATGCTCCAAGAAAGAGGGAAAAAAACAGCAGCAGCAAGTGTTTCCTATAATTATTAAGCCTTCAAAGATTGGTTTTATGATGGTAGCTCCGGTCTCATCCTTTAGTGACACCATTCTAGAATTCTTCTTCATCCAGCATTGTAATCAGAAAGAAAGGCCAATATTGTAATTAAAGAGAAAGGCTCGCAAAAAGCAGCTCCAACTGTTCATCTTCTACCACTGATCTCTGTTGGAGAAATAAAACAAGGGACCAGAAGATAAAATTAAAGAAGAATTTAGCTAATACAGTTCCAAATTTGCACAGGTTAGGAACTAAAACTCAAGAACGGTCACTTTGCATATGACTCTGTTCAACGAGTAGTAATCAATATAAACTTGATCCTACGAGACACCTCTTAAATATGTTGCAGTAATATCATACAGGACACAAGCGTATCACTCGGCTTAAGTAAGCGCTTAAGATTCACCTATAAGTGCTTCTTTTAAATAAGTGAACGAGCATAATTCCACCACCCAAATTAAGTTAGCTTGAATCAGTTTAAAACTTTGTACACAACCATAAAAACTAACTGTAACCTGCATGTCAAAAAGACTACATAGTTGGTAACGCTTACAGGACTACTAAACTTGTGTTTATGTGGGTGGCCGTAGCTATACACGTTACGCAGAAACAGAAGCAACACGTAGTTTATCATATTTAACAGATATTAAAAGGGCTATCAAATTTGAAAGAAAACTCACTTGGATGGACATTAGATTCACAATCTTGTTCAGCACACGCAAGCGATGCACTGCATAGCTACTGTTGGGAGGAAGACGGTTTACTTTTTCTAGTTCAGCACGAACGGCAGCTCTCTTCTCACGATCCATTCTACTCCACCTTCTAGTACCTTCAGACTCTTTCCCAACATCACCAAGCACATTACAGACATCGGAGTGTCCCGTCTGATCTGAGAGATCAATATCCATTTCAGATGCTGTGGATAGATAGGAAGTGTGTCAGTTAGCCTTAACCAAAAGTACATTGAGGACAAATTCTTTTAATATATAGAAATAACTATTAAAAAAGAATACCAAGAAAGAATCATTTTTGCTGCTTAACAGCAACACAATTAAAGATTGTGCAGATGGTTACAGGCATCAGAAATGCTTTCTCCAAAATAAGCGTTTTGTAGACTTAACAAACATCAAAAGCCTATGGACTATCACTAGAAAATCAGGGTGCTTACTGGTTGGACAGGACCGGATCATTTCTGAACCAGATCTACCAAATCCGTGCCCGAAAGAACCCAAAACCACTCCAATCCAGTATGGATTGTTTTCCTAACCAGTGATGTTAGATAAGTGTTGAGTGCTGACTTACAAAGCAGAAACATACAAATATAATAAGTGTCGCAGATATGAAGAGGTTAAGGTGACATGCAAAAATGAGATGAGAATGAGTACATTCATAAGAAGATTGATGTGATATCCGACGTAAAATTCGAAACTACAATGAAAATCTCTATTTCTTTAAATCCTTAATTGCAGCTTTTCTTAATACCCTTGATTGCAATTTTAATTAGCAAATTATTTTTAAACCACTCAGCATTTATTCTGTTGACAAGTAATGAGGGGCTTGGTTGCAATTGTTCCGTCCTTATAACTTAATTAAAAGAAAGAAATAAATTATAAACCCCTAATTGTAATTTTTTAGGTATACAATATTCTCTATCGGTTTCTCTACCTAAATAAAGTCAATAAATTAGATTAAATGATCAACGGTCTTCTAACACCAATTAACCACCCAATAAATTCGTTTGTCATTTTCTTCCCTCCTAACAGCTATATAAACTCCTCCCCTCTTCCGTTTAACTATCTTAGAAATGTCTTCCTATCTTCAAAAACGTTCATGAGAATGAGTCAGGTAAGTGGTTATGATTCTATATTGAGTTTATTTTGAAGTACAAATATTTAATTATAATTACAAGTTTTGTATCATCTTTTAACGAATTATTTGGATTTAAAATGTATAAAATAAGATGCTTACTAAAGACTTATTACATAAATATACTAAATGTTTTTAGTAAACTCTAAATTATTAGTTAAAATAGAATTTAAATGTGTGTCAGGTTTCGTTAAAATAAGGAATTAATAGGAAAAATTACAAATAAGTATATGTTATATAATTAGATTACCAGACAAATATATACATATGTTAAATATTTTATTAAACTAAAAAATTATAAATTTAAAAAACACTCCCAAAATAAACGATGTTGAATTTTATATAAAAATTACAAATTAACAACCACAACCATAATTTTTATAAATTTACCCTACAATATATTGCATAATCAAAAAGTTGAATATTTATGTAAATACGTTAAAAGTTAAATCAAACCAAAAATTCTTTTATATTTATAATTCTTAACACCTGTAGCATTTAATGAACAAAATTTTTAATGAATAATTACATCTAAGTTTCTTAATTTGTACAGTTCTCTCTTAAGTCCAATTTAATAAATAAACTATTATATAATTAAACATGTTCTCAGACTCTTTTAGTATGAGCGATATTTGACTCTTTGAAGCATTATTTGAATATTAATTTGAGCAGTTTTCTGTGGTCTTTATGACAATTTGTGTTATTCTATGTCGGGATCCTAATTTTTGGAAGTTAAGACTTCAGATGCCTCGGCGTCATTATGGGGTTTTACTTATGCCATTTATGCGGCTTTTATATAAGATCTGTTTGAATGGTAATTTATTCTGAAATACTGATTCATATTCTTGATATAATTTGAGAAAAACACACTATTTTGAATTCGTATAATATACCTTCTTGTGTAGATCGAACTATTTATACTATAATAAGATCCACTTGAGATCATCTTCTGAAATTCTTTTATTATATATATTTATTCTGAAAGTAACCATTTATTAGCTGCCATCAACTAACCCATTTATTTGATGATCTCATACTTTAAAAAGAATCAAGGATAAGATAGACCCGCCTAGATTGCATAATCAAAAAGTTGATCAACTAACCGGTGTACTTTAGCACTCTGTTGTTATTTTACTTTCTATACTTTAATTTAGTATGTGTTCATAATAAGGTCTTAGGAGACCATAAACTGCTTATACTCATAATATAAATATCTGTATTTGTATTTAAATTGTGTTTCGGCTCTATATATTTTAAAAATTTCAAGCACTAACTCGAATTTCTCAAGTATTATGAAAAATTTTGGGTTGGAATGTGAAATGGGAGTAGCCTTAATTAAAAATAAGTTCAAAAAAAATTAGCTTAGATAATTTAAACATATAAATTGTAGTTCAATAGAAGCTCCAGTAAGGAGAATTTGATTATTAAATCTTAGAAAAAAGAATAAGAAAAAGACCAAAAAAATAACAAGAAATCATAAAAAATAACCTTGCATACTTAAAGCTAAATGTGAAGCTATTAAGTTTAATTATTGTTGTTGTTGTATCAAGTTCACATTTAAGTAAAAATATATTTAAAAATTATATTTCAATCATTAAAACTACATATAATTTTGTTTGAAAAAATATATCATCTTTAACTTTAGCAACAACAACAACCAGACTTTTATCCCACTAGGTGAGGTCGGCTACATGAATCCTTTATTTCTATTGACTCTATCAAATAACAAGTCTCATTTATCTTTAAATATGTGAGATCCTTTCTGATGGTTTCTTATCATGTCTTATTTAATTTTCCTCTTCCTTTTTAATATAAACAAAATGGTGGGGACACAGATCAGCATCGAATCGAATGGGTAGGATGACGTCATGGATAGAATGAAATTATGTTTGAGTTTTCTCAGAGCCTAGATCCGAGTTAAGGGGTCGATATTCCGGTGAAGGAAAGGGTAGGGTTAGCTTTTGGTGAAAATTCTCAAATTAAGCCTAATTATCCACTTTTCAAAAAAAAAAAAAAAACTTTCCTTTTCTTCAGCTTAACTAAAATCCAGGCCCCTGGAAGTAATTTCCCAGCCCTAATTCCCCAAACAAAGTCCCTCGATCTCTATCGCAGATTCCGCGCGCGCACTGCCCCGGTCCTTCGCGGGACCAGCTCCGCCCGCCCTCGCCGCCGTCCGGAGAGCTTGTCGGCCGCCGCTGGTCGTCGCCGCCAGCCCCACGCGCCAACAGCGAGTGCCCGCCTCCGCCTTCGCGTCGTCTCGACATCAACGACACACGCGCGCTCGCCCGCCGGCGCGCCCGCCCGCGTGTGCGCCTGCCCGCACACACCCGCCTGCTCGCGCGCCCATCTGTGCGCCTGCCTGCGATTGCTCGTGCGCCCGCCTGTGCTAGCACCCGCGCGCCGTTTGCGCTTTGTCCGCACGTCGTCGGTACTTGATCAGATCAATTAATCATCATCGTTAGTGACTCTTCTCCGATTCAATTCACTGGTAAATTCTTTTCCAAACGCAACTAAACTGATTATTTGATTTCAACACAAATTATTCGCTTGACTTGGATTATTTATTTGGCTCTAAGCCTCTAATTGTGTAATCCAATATTTCTTGTGTCAATTACTGTTGAATTTAACTGTGAGACGTCTGTCCTAAATTCCTGGACCTCGGATCTGATTTATTGAATTTAAATTGACGCCCTAATCTAAATTGATAAATTCTTATTTATCATACGATCCAATTTAATTTTAATTTTAAAATATCTTAATTTACGGGATTCAAAAATCTTATTTATCATATAATTTATCTAGAAAATATTTTTCTCTTAATTAAAATAATTTGTCGATTAATTTTGCTAAATATAAATGTAAAATATCATTGACATCCTTTTTCTGTTCCGCATCAACTTGGTATCAGAGCATGGTTGGAATAGGATGCATTTAAGCATATTTATTTTTGTTTGCATATGCCCACTAGGTCTAGCTTCCCTATTCCCATAGATCCCAAATTAGAAGCTATGTTGACCGAGCTTACGCAAGATTTGACCGCATATCTACACCTAATAAATATGACCCTAGATTAGTACCATTTGCTCCAATTCCTACTCTCATTGCAAGACTTATTGAGACTATAGGTGACCAATCTAGTTTCTAAGTGAAAGAAGCTTTGAATAAGTCCACGGAGACCTTCATTCTTCCTGAAGCATTGGAACTTGATTCCTTACCTATATCCATTTATATAGCAGATCCTACTTTTGCCGAAGAGTACGAAAACTACGAGGATGAGATGCACGAGGAAGATAGCTATAGGATAGAAGTTGAAAGTCAAGTTGAGAAAACAGTCATAGCGCTGAGTCATAAAGAATAGCAGATCATAGATTTGATAGAGGCCACAAAATCATCTTATTGTGGTGATAACATTATCAATCATATTGAGATGATTATATGTCACGGTCGTTCTGAGGTCAATAGGTTTGATTTAGTTAAGTATACGCATGCATATCCTCGATTTAGTAAAAGCTCGACACCTATAGTCCAATGTAGGCAAATGGTGCATGAAACTGAGTGGTTGGCTACGCGAGCATCTAACTGGTGTGCTATACAATTCGCTAGATATTTCTGGAGAATGTTATGACACCTATTAGGAACCGCATCTCTTGTGACTTGAACCTATTCTCCACATGCCTATAATCAGAATTAATTATTCAGTAGGCACTAGTAGGGTCATCAATCAAGTCTGCATACATTTAATTTTCTTTTCATATTGTAGGATTGAGTTTAGTCAGTATTTGTATTTCCACCTTGTTTTAGTTCATTGCATGTGTCAGTTTTTTTTATATATATTATAAAATAAATAAAATCAGTAAAATTAATGGTGAACTATTATAATTAAGTGTAGAAAAATTTTATAAAAAATATTTTATGATACTTTAAGGTAATTAAATCTCTAAATCAATTTATTTTAAAATTTTCATTAAATTGGGTCAACTGAATAAATTTGAATATTATTATTAGATCATGAGAATAGTTGATACTTTCAATATTTCAGATCTATTGATTATCAGGACACAACAGTAATACCTAGTGAAGCAATAGCCTTTTATTCTCTTTGAATGTAGCTTTACCCACGAGAGTCCACAGCCAAAATCCACCTCAATAATTTTGGAGCTAATTGAATAAACTTGTTGAGCAAGTAATTTTAATAGAATTCAATTATCAGTGATATTTGGTTCAGTGGAGAATTTTACCTTTTCAGGAGGCTTAAAGGTTACAGTTGATCTGACCCACTCGGAGACACACGAGTCGCATGACCCATACTTGACGAGATCGAGTTCCTCCCACACGAGGAGAATTAGTGGGGACACAAATCAGCATCGAATCGGATGGCTAGGATGACGTCATGTGCTGAATCAAAATTCAAATTCAAATTAATTAAAGCTATTAGAGATTTTCATATTAGCTTTATTTAAATTTGATTTGATTTGATTATGAGTATATCTGAAAGATTTGAAGACTCACTATATTTGGAGCTGATTTTATTTTATTGTAATAGAATTAGTTCCATATTTGCTTCTTTTTATTTGGTATTTTATTTTTTGCATTTAATATTGTATTTTCAAATTTCTACATGGGATCTCTCTATATAAAGAGGTCGTCTTGCATTGTAAAAGAAAGAACATTTGATGAATGAAATTATGTTTGAGTTTTCTCAGAGCCTAGATCCGGGTTAAGGGGTCGATATTCCGGTGAAGGAAAGAGTAGGGTTAGCCTTTGGTGAAAATCCTCAAATTAGCCTAGTTATCCACTTTTCAAAAAAAAAAAACTTTCCTTTTCTTCAACTCAACTAAAATCCAGGCCCCTGCAAGTAATTTCTCAGCCCTAATTTCCCAAACAAAGTCGCTCGATATCTGTCGCAGATTCCACGCGTGCGCCGCCCTGGTCCTTCGCGGGACCAGCTCCGCCCCCCCTCGCCGCCGTCCGGCGAGCTCGCCGGCCGCCGCTCGCCGTCGCCGCCAGCCCCATGCGCCAACAGCGAGTGCCCGCCTCCGCCTTCGCGCCGTCTTGACGTCAACAACTCACGCGCGCCTGCCCGCCTGCGTGCCTGCCCGCCCTGCGCGCGCTTGCCAGCACACACCCGCCTGCCCGCGCGCCCATCTGTGCGCCTGCCCGCGCCTGCCTGCGATTGCTTGTGCGCCCGCCTGTGCTCGCACCCGCGCGCCGTTTGCGCTTTGTCCGCACGTCGCTGGTACTCGATCAGATCAGTTAATCATCATCATCAGTGACTCTTCTCCGATTCAATTCACTGGTAAATTCTTTTCCGAACGCAACTAAACTGATTATTTAATTTCAACACAAATTATTCGATTGACTTGAATATAATTGTGTGATCCGATATTTTTTGTGTGTCAATTACTGTTGAATTTAACTGTGAAACGTCTGTCCTAAATTCTTGAACCTCGGATCTGATTTATTGAATTTAAATTGACGCCCTAATCTAAATTGATAAATTCTTATTTATCATACAATCCAATTTAATTTTAATTTTAAAATATCTTAATTTACGGGATTCAAAAATCTTATTTATCATATAATTTATCTAGAAAATATTTTTTCTCTTAATTAAAATAATTTGTCGATTAATTTTGCTTAATATAAATATAAAATATCATTGTCGTTCCGCATCAGAAAATCCAATAACTCAACTTTCCTTATTGGATCTTCCATCGGTGTACGGTTTATATATCCAAACTATCTTTAACTTTAGCAACAAATATAATTTACAAGTAAATATCACTCATTATAATTATCTTCCCTCAAGTTGTTGTCCTTGAATTCATCTACAAAATTCTAGTGTTAATTTATGGATTTAGACACGGAATGGCAACGGGGCGGGTTTGGGTCGGGTTTATAAATACCCATACCCGCCCCGCTATATATCATTCATTACCCATACCCGTCCCATACCCGTTTTTGCCCCGCCCCGCCCCGCCCCGCTTCTAATTTTCATAAACCCGTACCCGCCCCGCCCCGCCCCGTTTCCTCACTCAGTTAATGAAAATCGAATTATTTTATTCTATTTGAAACAACAAAAATCGTAACCACATGGTGTTAGTGACATTTTCTATAGAAACCATTCCTTGTATGTAAATATATGTAACAAGATCAAGAATAATAAATAACTTTCATATAAATTCTTCAAATTGTCAACTTTCTTAGCATGAATTTCTATATAAAGCAAGCATGTGACAATTAAAGAGAAAATCAAATATGAGGTAGTTATAAGACCTTGCAGACAACATGTATCAATTGATTTAAGAGCCAACTGGAAATGTCAACTATCACAAGTAAGAAAAACTTTACAGTAAAGAGTACATGCATTCTCTTTCTAAAGTACTATTTTTATTTAGGTATTAAAATTTAAAATTTTTAAAATTTTTAAATTTATTAAATCGGGTACGGGGCGGGGCGGGTCTATTTGATTCATACCCGAACCCGCCCCATTTCATAACGGGGCGGGGCGGGGCGGGTGTTCTGGGTAAAATTTGAGTACCCATACCCGTCCCATTAGGGGCGGGTCGGGGCGGGTTTATCGGGTACGGGTACAAATTGCCACCCCTAAATGCGAACAAGTGAACCTCAATCTATTAATATAATGGTTATGCCAAGGTGTGTATGCACTAGAGGTCTTTTATTATGTTAATAAAACATAATGCTACGTGCTATTAAATACCTTAATCTATGGACATTAAACTATACTATATGATTTTAAATTTGAAATTATATATATATGATCCCGAAAAGCTCAGACTTTAAAAAAATTTAATTTAGACTTCTAATATACTACTAGCTATGCAATGATGCTATGATATGGAAGAGACTAGAATTTAAATATAAAAATTTGCACATTCACATGAAGTTTCATGAAATTTTAAAGAAGATTGTCAATGCTCTAAATAAATCCAGAAAGCTCATGCGTTTAAGACTAAAATGTTATCTCAACTATTAAGGTAAATTAGCTATCATGCAATAGAGATTTGAAACATAAATTACACAGAACAATACTGTGGATAATAAGTGAGGAAACCATTTATCCACAGTGACACTAAGATATTATATATAAACCATATTCAGATCAAGTTTGTCCAGTGAAGAAGCAAATTGAACCAAAACTTCAGAAATATATTTAGGATCAATAATTAGTTCAACAAGGATAGAAACTGAGACAAGTAAATCATTCTGAACAGGAAAAAGGAACAAGAGAGAAGCGGAAATTCAAAAGCATAACAAGGAAAAAAGAAGAACACGCATTTGGGAACTTACAGGAAGAAAACCAAGGACAGCGAATAGATAGAAGCCCTAATGCCGAATTAGTACCTCAAGCCTCTAAGGAAGAAGTCACAGCTCACTACTCCAACTCGAAACGACCCAATCTACAGCCCCCTGCTCCAGAATCATCCCAATGGTGGTCCGTTGCAGCCCTCTGCCGCCTGGTTCAATCCGCAGTCCCCCTGCTCCGGAATCGACTCAACAGTGAAAAAGAAGCTTTTCTCACAGCACACTTTGGTGAAATCCTTCTCAGCATTCAATCATCAAGATCAACAACGTCAACCTTCATCACCAACAGCATCAAGAAATATATAGGAGAGGGAAGTGAACTGGACCTCCTCTCCGCGTGCGATCCTGGCAACGTCGAGGCCGGCCCTCGCCGAACTTCGCGTCTTGCGGTCGACTCGTGGCTGAACTTCCCGCAACTCGGCAGAAAGGAGGCGTCGGGCTAGGGCAAGACGGCAACATCCGAATATAAGGCGCCAGGGGTGGGTGTATTAATACTCAAGAAAACAGAACCCGTCCAGAACTAAACCGAATCAGTGCATCCCTGTTTGACGCAAGAATCAAAATAAAATTAAAATAAAATTAAATTGGTTTTAATTTAAAATAATAATAATAATAATAATAAATAAATTTTTTATATTATTTTATATAAATTTTAATATAAAAAATATTATTTTACTTTACATACTTAACAATTTAAAATAAAATATCAATTTTATTTCACATTCTAGACTAAAATATTTGAATCGAGTATTTTGATCTAAAATGTGAAATAAAATTTATATTTTTATTAAAAATTGTTGAGTATGTAAAGTAAAATATTATTTTTTATATTAAAAATTGTATAGAATAATTTAAAAAAATATTTATTATTATTATTGTTGTTTTTTAAATTAAGACTATTTTAGTTCTGATTTTGGTCCTCGCGCCAAACAGGCTAAAGATCTAATGGCTTGTTTGGTCAATTAATTGGAGGATAAATTTGAGTAAAAAAAATATTTTATTGAATTGATGGAAAAAAATATTAAGAGGTGTGAAGGATTTGAAATAAAATTTATTTTAAGGTTGAAATTTGTGTTGGATGTGAAATAAAGTTGATTTTTAAGGTTGAAATTTATATTGAATGTGAAATAAAGTCATTAAAATTTATAATAAATTAAAAATATTATTATTATATTTTTTATCCAATTTGGGGCATTTGTCAAATAAGGCCACTCCTTTTTTTGATGTTAAAGACAGTTCTAAATATTTTGGACCGATTATACAGTTCAGTTTTCAAATTTAACGTGTAAGCATAACAGAACTGAATCAATCCAGTTTAGTTAAATAGTAAAATATAAAATTCAAAAATAACTTTTACCAATCATTTTAATTTTATTTTTTTTACAATTCACTTCTAAAAAAATACTTTGTGAACAAAAATTTTGAGGCATGAGAAATTTTGATTGTGCCACAAAATATTGTAGGATTCAATTCATTATGGCCCAGTGCTTCTTAACTTCCTAGAATGAATAGGTAAAAATTAACAACTCCACTAAAGACCGTGAAGAGAAAATGCTATGAGGTGATAAAAACAGTGAAAGTAATAATGAGTATTCCATGACCCTTAATTAAATGAAAAGAAATAAATAAAAAATGTACATTATTTATTTATCTCGTGTGCCTTGATACATATTCATGAACTTTTCTAATAATTGGTAGTATTGATATGATATAATTAATTATGTATATAAAATATTTAATGTAAAATTAATGTGATCACATACTTGTTTGATTTATTTTATTTTAGCTAGTAGACAGATCTAATTTGAATTCTCAGTCAATGTTATTAGGGAATAATGCCATTTTTATAGTAGGTACTGCAAAACAAATAATACGTAAGAGAAAGGGGTTAGTGATGAAGAGAAATGATAAAACGAGATAGGATATTATCTTTTATTTAGTTTACTTTTAAATCATGCATATTTTGAATGATATAGTTGATGTGAGATTTACTATTTGCTTTGGATATTGGTTTAGATGTTAGTCTCTACTCATGATAGAGAACTGTGAGATTTATTTTCAATTATTTGATATTTAATTATTTCTAGGTAATTTTGATTGTTCTCTTTATCACAACATCACGATCATGACTTATTGTAGTCTAGGTCGTGTGTGTGTTAGGCACAAGAGACTGTAGTAAATTTGGAGTGTGACGAACTGTTCAATTATTTTAATCTAATATATAGTTTAGTTAAAACTATAAAAAACAAGAAATTAAGACACTAATAAATCATTTTGCATAAAGAAGAAAATATGAGGACCAGTACTTCAGGCTTATATATTTTTTTGTCTTCACGATTTTAAGGGCACGGTTATGATTGAAGATGGCAGATGCTAACATAAAACATAATTAATATTTATATTTAATAAAATAAAGTTAATAAACTTAAAAAATAAAGACTAATTCTAAATGTAGTTTAAAATATATATGGAAATTAACCATTAATATAATTAAATTATGTATGAAGGAAATGAAACCGCCGTACTTTTTCTCTTTCTGATCAAATTAATTAATCAACCAAGCGTACGTACACGGTCATCTTATGCATGCGGAAGTCTGCAGTGCCGTCAGGTTGTTTTTTATTTGTTTTGTTTGATGGAATTAAGTTGTTAGGTCGTTGCTGATACGTACCGGTGTGTAACTTGAAAGAGAGAGAGCTGATGATCAGTATTACTCTCTACATTAATTGGGTGAAAGTGTGTGTATCGATCATGTGTATATATATATGTCCTTCTTCTCAGTCGGGGCACACAGCAACACCTTCTACCGTTATATTAATTCACATACATTGCTAACCAGCTAATTATGGATTGCAACAAGCTGATGATGATGATGAACATCATCGCCTTACTGGTTCTCCTTCCGCCCTCTTTGGCAGTCCGTCCCCCGGCGTATTCTAGCTCAAGCATCTTCAGGGAATACATCGGCGCAGAGTTCAACGGGGTCAAGTTCTCCAACGTCCCCATAAACCCCGGCGTCGATTTCCACTTCATTCTCTCCTTCGCGATAGACTACACCGTTGGAAGCAGCTACCCTTTGCCCACCGACGGAAAATTCAACGTCTTCTGGGACGCCGAAAATCTCTCCCCAGATCAGGTGAACGCGCTGAAGCAGAGTCACAGAAACGTGAAGGTGGCCCTCAGCCTGGGAGGCGACACCGTCGGCAATGGCTACGCGGCCTACTTCAACCCGTCTTCAGTCGACTCTTGGGTCAGCAATGCCGTCTCCTCTCTCACTAGAATCATCCAACAGTATAATCTCGATGGGATCGACATTGACTACGAGCACTTCAGCGCGGATCCTAATACCTTCGCCGAATGCATCGGGAGGATGATAATAACTCTGAAGAGTAAGGGTGTCATATCGTTTGCTTCCATAGCGCCGTTCGACGACGAGGAGGTGCAAAGGCATTACCAGGCTCTGTGGAAAGGGTATGGAGACGCCATAGACTACGTGAACTTCCAGTTCTATGCGTATGATTCCAGCACGACGGTGTCTCAGTTTCTGAGCTACTTTGAGAGGCAAAGGTCCAACTACCATGGAGGGAAGGTTTTGCCGAGCTTCTCCACCGATGGGAGCAGTGGAGGGCTGTCTCCAGATAAGGGTTTCTTCAGTGCCTGCAATACTCTTAAGACGCAGGGGAAGTTGCATGGCATTTTTGTTTGGTCAGCTGATGACTCCATGAAGGATGACTTCCGCTATGAAAAGAGGTCTCAGTCAATGCTTGTGAGCCCCCGTTGATTATTATTCTACATATTCCATCTTAAAATGGAAAGGAAAACAATGTTGACCATCTTCCATGCATCTTTCGACGGTCGACCTGGGATTAGCATCTGCTGGAGGCACTATTGCTAAAACGCGCATGTGTGTGCACCGTCGTTACTGTTATATATGTACTAGTTAACTTGCACTTGTATGTTCTATCTACAAAAAAAAAAAAAATTGCACTTGTATTGTGAGTTCTTTTGCCAGTTGTTTACCTAATTTTTTTCCAAGGTTTTAAGATCTTTATAAACCAAATCTAATGAAATTCAATAAAATTAAAACCTTAGCATCAACTATTTAATGTTTCCCAAAAAAAAAAAAGAAAATAGCACTTTCAACACCATCCGCACCAACATCTAGCTTGCTTGCAAAAAGGATGAAAGTAGCCATTCAGAGAAATCGCATTAGATCACCTAGTCAAGAGTAAACCACGAAAATCTCAAATCAATAATTACCTCCACAGGCAATTTCATACTATCGACCATGAAGAAATTAATATCACCTAAATGTTCATTTTGATCTAGTTAAGGTAGTCCTTGATGAGTCAAACACTCAATTCATTCAATGAATAGATGCAAAAATATCACTATTCAACTCAAATTTATTAATATGTCATAAATCAAACCCTAAAAGATCCTATTCTCTTAAAATTGATCGATATACTGACAAATAGATGTGTAATTATAGGTATTACATTAAAACACAATCAAATTTTCTTAATAGATCGCCACATATCAATTTTCGACTTAAATATATTAATATAGCAAATATTAGGCGTGTAATCAGAATATTATGTTAAAAAACTTTCAATAGACAAAATTAAAGTCGAATTGCATATATTCTATTCAAGTACAATAAAAACTAATTGAATACTCACATAATTACTTGTATTCAGTTAAAATGACTTGTTATGCAAAAACATCACTATTCAACTCAAATTCATTGATATGTCATAAATCAAACCCTACAAGAACCTATTCTCTCAAAATTGATCGACATACGGACAAATTGATATGTAATTTTTTATATAATATTAGTTTTGTAATCAGAGCATTATGTTAAAAAACTATCATTTAGATAAGATTAAAGTCAAATTGCATATATACTCCTCAAATACAAGAAAAACTAATTGAATACTCACACAATTGCTTGTATTCAGTTAAAATAGTTTTTTATGCAATGAATCGTACTCTAAATCCTTGTTCTCCACTTGAATTCAACGTAATGCATTGAATAGTTGTAAAAACATTACTATTCAACTCAAATTCATTGATATGTCATAAATTAAATCCTAAAAGAGCCTATAATTCTCACAAGATTGATCGATATACTGACAAATAGATGTGTAATTATAGGTGTTACATTAAAACGCAATCAATGTCCCTAATAGATTGTCAAATATTATTTTTCGAGTGAAATACATCAATATAATAAATACTAGATGTGTAATCAGAGTATTATATTAAAAATATTTTATATAGACAAGTTTAAAGTCTAATTGCATATATGCTCTACAAATACAATAAAATCTAATTGAATACTCACATTATTGCTTGTATTCAGTTAAAGTAACTTATAATGCAATGAATTATATTCTAAATGCTTGTACTCCACCTAAATTCAACGTAATTCAATGAACAGATGCAAAAACACCACTATTTAACTCAAATTCATTGATATGTCATAAATCAAACCCTAAAAGACCCTATTCTCTTAAATTTTATCGATATACCGACAAATAGGTATTACATTAAAACACAATCAAATGTCCCAAATAGATCGCCGCATATCATTGTTCAACTGAAATATATCAATATAGCAAACATTAGGCGTGTAATCAGAGTATAATGTTAAAAAACTTTCATATAGACAAGATTAAAGTCGAATTGCATATATTCTACTCAAATAATATAAAAGTAATTTAATACTCTCATAATTGCTTGTATTTAGTTAAAATAACTTATTATGCAATGAATCGTACTCTAAATGCTTGTACTCCACTTGAATTAAACGTAATTCAACGAATAGTTGCAAAAAATATCACTATTCAACTCAAATTCATTGATATATCTTAAATCAAACGCAAAAGACCCTATTCTCTTAAAATTGATTAATATACTGATAAATAAATGTGTAATTATAGTTATTATATTAAAATGCAATCAAATATCTCTAATAGATTGTCACATATCATTTTTCGATTGAAATACATCAATATAGCAAACATTAGTCGTGTAATCTGAGTATTATGTTAAGAAACTTTCATATAGACAAGATTAAAGTCGAACTGCATATACTCTATTTAAATACAATATAAATTAATTGAATACTCACATAATTACTTGTATTCAGTTAAAATAACTTATTATGCAATGAATCGAACTCTAAATGCTTGTACTCCACTTGAATTCAGCGTAATTCGATGAATAGTTGTAAAAGCATAACTATTCAACTCAAATTCATTGATATGCTATAAATCAAACCTTAAAAGACCCTACTCTTTCAAGATTGATCGTTATACTGATAAACAGATGTGTAATTATAAGAATTACATTAAAACACAATCAAATATCCCTAATAGATCGCCAAATAATAATTTTCAATTGAAATACATCAATATAGTAAATATTAGGTGTATAATCAGAGTATTTTGTTAAAAACCATCATATAGATAAGATTAAAGTCAAATTGTATACATTCTCTTCAAATACAATAAAAACTAATTGAATACTCACACAATTGCTTGTATTCAGTTAAAATAGCTTATTATGCAATGAATCGTACTATAAATCCTTGTACTCCACTTGAATTCAACGTAATGCAATGAATAGTTGTAAAAATATTATTATTCAACTCAAATTCATTGATATGTCATAAATCAAATCCTAAAAGAGTCTATTCTCATAAGATTGATCGATATACTGACAAATAAATGTGTAATTATAGGTATTACATTAAAATGCAATCAAATGTCCCTAATAGATTGCAAAATGTCATTTGAGACTGAAATAATCCAATATAGCAAGTATGAGGTGTGTAATCAAAGTATTATGTTAAAAAACTTCATATTGACAAGATTAAAGTCTAATTGCATATATGCTCTTCAAATACTATAAAAACTAATTTAATACTCACATTATTACTTGTATTAAGTTAAAGTAACTTATTATGCAATGAATCGTGCTCTAAATACTTGTACTCCACTTGAATTCAATGTAATGCAATGAATAGTTGTAAAAATATTACTATTCAACTCAAATTCTTTGATATGTCATAAATCAAATCCTAAAAGAGTCTATTCTCACAAGATTGATCGATATACTGACAAATAAATGTGTAATTATAGGTATTACATTAAAACGCAATCAAATGTCCCTAATAGATCGCAAAATATCATTTGTGACTGAAATAATTTAATATAGCAAATATGAGGTGTGTAATCAAAGTATTATGTTAAAAAACCTTCTTATAGACAAGATTAAAGTCTAATTGCATATATGTTCTTCAAATACTATAAAAACTAATTGAATACTCACATTATTGCTTGTATTCAGTTAAAGTAACTTATTATGCAATGAATCGTACTCTAAATACTTGTACTCCACTTGAATTCAACGTAATGTAACGAAAAGCTGCAAAAACATCACTATTCATCTAACATTCATTGATATGTCATAAATCAGACTCTAAAAGAGCTTTTTCTCTCAAAATCGATTGATATAGATAAATAGATGTGTAATTATCAGTATTACATTAAAACGCAATCAAATATCTCTAATAGATCGCCAAATATTATTTTTCGACTGAAATACATCAATATAGCAAATATTAGGTGTGTAATCAGAGTATTATATTAAACAATCTTCATATAAACAAGATTAAAGTCAAATTGTACACATTCTCTTCAAATACAATAAAAACTAATTGAATTCACACACAATTGCTTGTATTCAGTTAAAATAACTTATTATGCAATGAATCGTGCTCTAAATACTTGTACTTCACTTGAATTCAACGAAATTCTGTGAATAGTTGCAAAAACATCACTGTTCAATTCAAATTCATTGATATGTAAAAAATCAAACCAAAATAGACCCTATTCTCTTAAAATTGATCGATATATTGACAAATAGATGTGTTTTTTTTTCGCCTGAGTATTACATTAAAACGCAATCAAATGTCCCAAATAGATTGCCACATATCATTTTTCAACTGAAATACATGAATATAACAAACAATAGTCGTGTAATCAGATTATTATGTTAAAAAACTTTCATATAGACAAGATTAAAGTTGAATTACATATATTTTATTCAAATACAATAAAAACTAATTGAATACTAACACAATTGCGTGCATTCAGTTAAAATAACTTATTATACAATGAATCGTACTCTAAATGCTCGTACTCCACTTGAATTCAACGTAATTCAATAAATAGTTGCAAAAACAACACTATTCAACTCAAATTCATTGATTTGTCATAAATCAAATCCTAAAAGAGTCTATTCTCTCAAAATTGATTGATATACTGACAAATAGATGTGTAATTATATGTATTACATTAAAACGCGATCAAATCTCTCTAATAGATCGCCAAATATCAATTTTCCATTGAAATACAATAATATAAAAAAGTTTAGGTGTATAATCAAAGTATTTTGTTAACAAACCTTCATATAGATAAGATTAAAGTAAAATTGTATAAATTCTCTTCAAATACAATAAAAACTAATTGAATACTCACACAATTGCTTGTATTCTGTTAAAATAACTTATTATGCAATAAACCGTACTCTAAATTCTTGTACTCCAATTGAATTCAATGTAATTCAATGAATAGTTGCAAAAACATCACTATTAAAAACTCAAATTCATTGATATGTCATAAATCAAATCCTAAAAGACCCTATTCTCTTAAAATTGAACGATATAGCGACAAATAGATGTGTAATTATAGGTATTATAATAAAATGCAATCAAATGACCCTAATAGATCGTCAAATATCAATTTTCCATTGAAATTCAAAAATATAGCAAACATTAGGTGTATAATCAGAGTATTTTGTTAAAAAACCTTCATATAGATAAGATTAAAGTCAAATTGTATACATTCTCTTCAAATACAATAAAA
>KZ452001.1:1945404-2001735 GCA_002786265.1 Apostasia shenzhenica
AACTCAAATTCACTGATATGTCATAAATCAAACCCAAAAAGACCCTATTATCTTAAAATTGATCGATATACTGATAAATAGAGGTGTAATTATAGGTATTATGTTAAAACACAATCAAATGTCCCTAATAGATCGCCACATATCATTTTTCAACTGAAATACATCAATATAGCAAACATTAGGCGTGAAATCAGATAATAATGTTCAAAAATTTTCATATAGACAAGATTAAAGTCGAATTGCATATATTCTATTCAAATATAATAAAAACAAATTGAATACTCATATAATTGCTTGTATTCAATCAAAATAACTTATTATGTAATGAATCGTAATCTAAATACTTGTACTCCACTTGAATTCAATATAATTCAATGAATAGATGCAAAAAACATCATTATTCAACTTAAATTTCATTAATTTGTCATAAATCAAACCCAAAAAGACTTTATTCTCTTAAAATTGATCGATATATTGATAAATAGATGTGTCATTATAGGTATTACATTAAAACACAATCAAATGACCCTAATAGATCGTCAAATATCAATTTTCAATTGAAATACATCAATATAGCAAAAATTAGGTGTGTAATCAGAGTATTTTGTTAAAAAACTTTCATATTGACATGATTAAAGTCAAATTATATACATTCTCTTCAAATACAATAAAAACTAATTGAATACTCACACAATTGCTTGTATTCAGTTAAATTATTTATTATGCAATTAATCATACTCTAAATGCTTGTACTCCACTTGAATTCAACGTAATTCAGTGAATAGTTGCAAAAAAACACATTTCAACTCAAATTCAATGATATATCATAAATCAAACACAAAAAGTTTCAATTCTCTTAAAATTAATCGATATACTGAAAAATAGATGTGTAATTATAAGTATTACATTAAAACGCAATCAAATGTCCATAATAGATCGCTACATATCATTTTTCAACTGAAATACATCAATATAGCTAACATTAATCGTGTAATCAAACTATTATGTTAAAAAAATTTCATATATACAAGATTAAAGTCGAATTATATATATTTTGTTCAAATACAATAAAAACTAATTGAATACTCACATAATTGCTTGTATTTAGTTAAAATAACTTATTATGCAATGAATCGTACTTTAAATGCTTGTACTCCACTTGAATTCAATGTAATTCAATGAATCGTTGCAAAAACATCACTTTTCAACTCAAATTTACTGATATGTCATAAATCAAACCCAAAAAGACCCTATTCTCTTAAAATTGATCGATATACTGACCAATAGATGTGTAATGACATCTGATTGAGTTTTAAAATCGTTCCGATAATCATACATCTTTCTAACAGTGTATCGATTTATTTTAAGCAAATACTCACTCTTAGAGACTAATTTATTACATGTCATTGTATTTGAATTCAATAGTAACATTTTTACAGCTATAATTCTAGCGGAATACAAACATTTAGAATACGATTCACTACATAATTAGTTATTTTAACGGGATATTAGCAATTATATAAGTATTCAATTACTATTTGTTGTATTTTAAGAGAATACAATCAATTTGACTTTGATTTTATCTATATGAAGGTATTTTAAAATAATACTCTGATTACACAATTAATATTTGCTATATCAATATATTTAAGTCGAAAACAGGTATTTGGCGATCTACTAGGGACATCTGCTTGCGTTTTAATATAATACCAATAATTACAAATCCTTTTAACGGTATATCAATCGATATGCCAATATATTTGACTCGAATAGTGACATTTTTATGGATATTCGTTGTATTAAAGTTAAATTTAAGTGGAATACAAGCGTTTAGAGTATGATTCATTATATAACAGATAACTGGCGATATATTAGATACATCTAATTGAGGTTTAATATAACACCAATAATTACACATCTTTTTGATAGTATATCGAACTATTTTAAGCTAATAAGTACTTTTAGAGACTAATTTCTGATATATATCAATGAATTTTAATTGAATAGTAATATTTTTACAGCTATTCATTTGATTAACATCGAATTCAAATGAAATATCAGCGTTCAGAGTAGTATTCATTGCACAATAAATTATTTTAACTCAATACTGGTAATTATATAAGTATTCACTCATTTTTTATTATATTTGAAGAGAATACAAACAATTTGTCATTGATTTTATCTATATGGAGGCATTTTAACATAATATTCTGATTACACAACTAATACTTGCTATATCGATGAATTTTAGCATAAAACTGATATTTGGCGATCTATTTGGGATATCTAATTGAGTTTTAATGTAATGACAATAATTATACTTCTTTTTGATAGTATATTGATTAAGTTCAAGCGAATATGCACTTTTAGAGATTGAATTATGACATATCAATGTATTTTAATATATCAATGTATTCCATTACTTTTTATTGTATTTGAAGCGAATACAAGATATTTGACGTTTATCTTCTCTATATGAGGGAAGCTTACAATAATACTCTGATTACACAACGAATATTTTCTATATCATTGTATTTCAGCAAAAAATAGATAATTTGCAACATATTAGAGACATCTAATTGAGGTTTAATGTAATACCAGTAATTACACATCTTTTTGATTGTATATCGAACTATTTTAAGCTAATAGGCACTTTCAAAGACTAATTTATGATATATAAATATATTTGAATAGAATAGTGACATTTTTACAGCTATTCATTGGATTAATATTGATCTCAAGCGAAATACAAGCGTTTAGAGTTCAGAGTACAATTCATTGCATAATAAGTTATTTTAACTGAATACCAGTAATTATATTAGTTTTCATTCACTTTTTGATGTATTTGAAGAGAATAAAAGTTATGTAACTTTGACCTTGTCGATATGAAGGCATCTTAATAAACTACTCTAATTAAATAATTAATATTGATGTATTTTAGGCAAACATTGATATTTAACAATCTATTTGGGATATCTGATTGAGTTTTAATTTAATACCAGTAATTATAGATTTTTTGACAGTTTATTGATTGCGTTTAAGTGAATAGGCACTTTTAGAGACTGAATTATGATATATCAAAATATTTAAATTGAATAATAATATTTTTCATCTATTAATTTTAATTAACGTCGAATTCAAGTGGAATACAAGCGTTCAGAGTACAATTAATTACATAATAACGAGTAAGAAAAGAATACAAATAATTTAACTTTGGTCTTGTTTATATCAAGGCAGTTTAACGTAATAAGCAGGTGAACGCTTACAGACATCTGATTGAGTTTTAATCTGATACCGCTAATTCAAGTGGAATACAAGCATTTAGAATATGATTCACAACATAATAAGTTATGTTAAGTGGATACTAACAATCATGTGAGTATTCAATCACTTTTTTTTGTATTTGAAAAGAAAAAAAACTTTATTATTATCTATATGAAGGTATTTTAAAATAATACTCCTATTATACAACTAGTATTTACTATATCGATGTATTTCAGCAAAAAATAGATTTTTGGTGATCTACTAAGGACATCTGCTTGCTTTTTAATGTAATAATAGCAATTACATATCATTTTAACAGCATATCGATCTATTTTAAGCGAATATGCACTATTAGAGACTAATTTATGATATATTAATATATTTGAATTGAATAGTGATATTTTTACTGATATTCATTGTATTAACGTAGAATTCAAGTGAAATACAAATATTTAACTGAATACTAGAAATTACATTAGTATCCCATCATTTTTTATTGTATTTGAAGCGAATACAAGCAATTTGACATTGATCTTCTCTATATGAAGGAAGTTTAACATAATATTCTGATTAAACAACTAATATTTGTTATATCGATGTATTTTAGCCCAGAATAGATAATTGGCGAGATATTAGGGACATCTAATTGAGATTTAATATAATACCAAAAATTACACATCTTTTTGACGGTATTCGAACTATTTTAAGCTAAATGTATTTCAATTGAATAGTGATATTTTTACAGCTATTCTTTGGATTAATATTGAATTCAAATAGAATACATGCGTTTAGAGTAGTATTCGTTGCATAATAATATAAGTATTCACTCATTGTTTATTGTATTTAAATATAATAAAAGCAATTTGACTTTAACTTTATCTATCTAAAGATATTTTAACATAAGATTCTAATTACCCGACTAATACTAGCTATATCGATGAGTTTCAGCAGAAAATCAATATTTGGCTATCTATTTGGGACATCTGATTGAGTTTTAATGTAATACCAATAATTACATATCTTTGTAATAGTATATCGATTAAGTTTAGGCGAATATACATTTTAAGAGACTGATTTATGACATATCAATGTATTTAAATTGAATAGTGGCATTTTTACATCTATTCATTATATTAACGTTGAATACAAGAGGAATACAAGCATTCGAGAATGACTTATTACATAATAAGTTATTTTAATTGAATACGAGCAATTATGCAAGTATTTAATTAATTATTATTGTATTTGAAGAGAATACAAGCAATTTGACTTTGATCTTATCTATATGAAGACATCTTAATAAAATACTCTGATTACACAATTTATGTTTGCTATATTGATGTATTTTAGGCAAAAATAGATATTTACAATGTTCTTGGGACATATGATTTAGTTTTAATGTAATACCGATAATTACACATCTTTTTAATAGTTTATCGATTGCATTTAAGCGAATAAGCATTTTTAGAGACTGAATTATGATATATCAATGTATTTAAATTGAATAGTGATATTTTTATATATATTCATTGCATTAACGTCAAATCCAAGCGGAATACAAACATTCAGAGTATGATTAATTATATAATAAGTTATTTTAACTGAATACGAGCAATTATGTGAGTATTCAAATAATTTTTATTGCTTTTTAAGAGAATATAAGTAATTTGACTTTGATTTTGTTTATATGAAGGCTGTTTAATGTAATACTCTGTTTAAGCAACTAATATCTGTTATATCGACATATTTTAGTTGAAAATAAGTATTTTGGTGAACTCTTATGGACATTTGATTGAGTTTTAACATGATACCAGTAATTACATATCTTTCTAACAGTATATCGATCTATTTTAAACGACTAGTCCCTTTTAGAAAGTAAATTATGATATGTTAATGTATTTGAATTCAATAATAATATTTTTACAATTATTCCTTACATTACGTTGAATTTTAACGGAATACAAGCATTTAGAATACGATTCACTACATAATAAGTTGTGTTAAGTGGATACTAGCAATTATGTGAGTATTAAATCACTTTTTATTGTATTTGAAGAGAATACAAGCAATTTGACTTTGATCTTATCTATATGAAGGCATTTTAAAATAATACTCTGATTGCACAACTAATATTTGTTATATCAATGTATTTCAGCTAAAAATAGATTTTTGGTGATCTACTAGAGACATTTGCTTGCGTTTTAATGTAATAACAACAATTACATATCGTTTTAACAGTATATCGATTTATTTTAAGCGAATATGTACTATTAGAGACCGATTTTTGATATATCAATATATTTAAATTGAATAGTGATAGTTTTACTAATATTCATTATATTAATGTTAAATTTAAGTGGAATACAAGCATTTAACTGAATACTTGCAATTACATTAGTATTCCATCACTTTTTATTGTATTTAAAGCGAATACAAGCAATTTGACGTTGATCTTCTGTATATGAAGGAAGTTTAACATAATACTCTGATTACATAATAAATATTTGCTATATCGATGTATTTCAGCCCAAAACAAATAATTGCGAGGTATTAGAGACATGTAATTGAGGATTAATATAATACCAGTAATTACACATCTTTTTAATAGTATATCGAACTATTTTAAGCTAATTGGCACTTTCAGAGACTAATTTATGATCTATCAATGTATTTCAATTGAATAGTGAGATTTTTTACAACTATTCATTGGATTAATATTGAATTCAAACAGAATACACGCGTTCAGAGTAGTATTCATTGCATAATAAGTTTTTTTAACTCAATACTTGTAATTATACAAGTATTCACTTATTGTTTATTGTATTTGAAGAGAATTCAAGCGATTTGACTTTGATCTTATCTATATGAAAGCATTTTAAAATACATTAATATGTCATAAATCAGTCTCTAAATTGCCTATTCGTTTAAACTTAATCGATACACTGTCAAAAATATGTGTAATTGCCGATATTATATTACAACTCAATCAGATATCCCAAATAAATCGCCAAATATCAGTTTTCGGCTAAAATATTTCGACATAGCAAACATTATGTTAAAATCCCTTCATATAAATAAAATCAAAGTCAAATTACATGTATTCTCATCAAATACAACACAAAACGAATGAATACTTATATAATTGCTAGTATTTAATTAAAATAACTTATTATATAATGAATCATACTCTGAATGCTTGTATTTCACTTAAATTCCAAGTTAATCCATTGAATAGTTGTAAAAATATCACTTAACATTTCAATATACTATCAGAAATATGTATAATTACTGGTATTACATTAAACCTCAATTAGATGTTTCTAATTTTTCATCAATTATTTATTTTTTGCTGAAATACATTGATATAGCAAACATTAGTTGTGTAATCAGAGAATTATGTTAAATTTTCATCATATAGATGAGATTAACATCAAATTACTTGTATTCTCTTCAAATACAATAAAGAGTGATCGAATATTAATGTAATTACTAGTATTCTGCTAAATTAATTTATTATGCATTGAATCATATTATAAATGCTTGTATTTCGCTTGAATTTAATATAATACAATGAATAGCTGTAAAAACAGCACTATTCAATTGAAATACAATGATATGTCACAAATCAGTCTCTAAAAGTGTGTATTCACTTAAAATAGATCTATATATTATCAAAAAATATGTAATTATCAGTATTACATAAACACACAATTAGATATTCTTAATAGATTGTCAAATATCTGTTTTTAGTTAAAATACATTGATATGACAAATATTAGTTGCTTAATCAGAGTATTATATTAAAATTTTTTTGATGTAGACAAGATCAGAGTCAAATTACTTATATTCTTTTCAAATATAGTAAAAACTAATTGAATACATGCATAATTACTCGTAATCAGTTAAACTATCTTATTATATAATGAATCGTACTCTAAATGGTTAATGTTTGTATTCTGCTTGAATTATAGCGGAAAAAAATATTACTATTGAATTCAAATATATTGGTGTGTCATAAATTAGTCACTAAAAGTGACTGTTCACTTAAAATATATCGATTGTATAATTACTGGTATTATATTAAGACTCAATCAGATGTCCGTAATAGTTCTCCAAAAGTTTATTTTCGGCTAAAGTACATCGATATAACAAATATTAGTTGCTTAAATAGACTATTATGTCAAACTGTCTTGGTATAGATAAGATCAAAGTCAAATTACTTGTATTCTCTTCAAATACAATAACAACTAATTGAATACTAGAATAATTGCTCGAATTCAATTAAAACAACTAATTATTTAATGAATCATACTCTTATTACTTGTATTCCGCTTGAATTTGACATTAAGGCGATGAATAGAAGTAAAATTGCCTAAAATGTTAAGTAATATTGATATATCATAAAGCAGTCTCTAAATGTGCCTATTCACTTAAACTTAATCGATATACTATCAAAAAGATATATAATTATTGGTATTACATTAAAACTCAATTAGATATCCCAAATAGATCGCCAAATATTAATTTTCGGCTAAAATATATCGACATAGCAAATAATACTTGTCTAATCAAAGTATTATGTTAAAATGCCTTCATATAGATAAGATCAAAGTTAAATTATATGTATTCCCATTAAATACAATAAAAAGTGAATAAATACTTATATAATTGTCAGTATTCAGTTAAAATAACTTATTATGCAATGAATCATACTCTGAACGCTTGCATTCCGCTCTAATTCAACGTTAATCTAATGAATAGCTGTAAAATATCGTTATTCAATTCAAATATATTTATATGTCATAAATTAATCTCTGAAAGTGTCTATTAGCTTAAAATAGTTTGACATACCATCAAAATATGTGTAATTGCGGGTACTATATTAAACCTCAATTAGATGTCGGGTACTATATTAAACCTCAATTAGATGTCTGTAATAGTTCGTCAATTATCTGTTTTCAGCTTCAGTTAGAAGATCAACATCAAATTACTTGTATTTGCTTCAAATATAGTAAAAAGTGATGGAATACTAATGTAATTGCTACTATTCAGTTAAGTTAAATTATTATATAATGAATCATACTATAAATGCTTGTATTCCACTTAAATTCAGCGTAATATAAAGAATAACTGTAAAAACATTACTATTCAATTCAAATACAATAATATATCAAAAACCAGTCTCTAAAAGTACTTATTCGCTTAAAATATATCGATATACTATCACAAAATGTGTAATTGTCGGTATTACATTAAAACTCAATCAGATATCTCTAATAGATTACCAAATATCGATTTTCAGCTAAAATGCATCAAAATGGTAAATATTAGTTGTTTAATCAGAGTATTGTGTTAAAATGTCATGATATAGATAAAATCAAAGTCAATTTATTTATATTCTCGTCAAATACAATAAAAACTAATTGAATACACCAATAATTGCGAGTATTCAATTAAGCTAACTTATTATGCAATGAATCATATTCTAAATGCCTGTATTCCACTTCAATTCAACGTTAATATATTGAATATTAGTAAAAATATCACTATTCAATTTCCAATGTATCTATATATCATAAATCGCATAAATTGCTTGTATTCTCTTCAAATACATTGATATATCATAAATTTTATAAGTAACTGTTCGCTTAAAATAGATCAATATACTGTTAGAAAGATATGTAATTACCGGTATTATATTCAAACTCAATCAGATGTCCGTAATAGTTCATCAAATGCTTGATTTCGACTAAACTACATCGATATAATAAATATCAGTTGCTTAAACAGAGTATTGTGTTAAATTGCGTCGATATAGACAAGATCAAAATCAAATTACTTGTATTCTCTTTAAATACAATAAAAACTAATGGAATACTCGCATAATTGCTCATATTCAGTTAAAATAACTTATTATCTAATGAATCGTACTCTGAACGCTTATATTCCACTTGAATTTGATATTATTGTAATAAATAAATGTAAAAATATGACTATATAATTTAAATACATTATTATGTCATAAATCATTCTCTAAAGTGCCTATTTGTTCAAATTTAATCGATATACTATTAAAAAGATATGTAATTGCTGGTATTACATTAAAACTCAATCAGATGTCCCAAATAGATCATCACATATCAGTTTTCGACTGAAATACATCGACATAGCAAATATTACTTATTTAATTAGAGTATTATGTTAAAATGCATTCATAAAGACAAGATCAAAGTCAAATTACTTATATTCTCTTCAACTACAATAAAAAGTGAATGAATACTTATATAATTGCTAGTATTCAGTTAAAAAATCGTACTCTGAACGCTTGTATTCCGCTTGAATTCAATGTTAATCCAATTCTTTATTCACTTTTTGTTTAGGGCTTAAGGTTTAGAATTTTATTTTTTTTGATAAGAAAGGGGGAGATATTATTCATCGGGTCCTAAACCCGCCAACAAGGCAACCAATTTTGGCACAAGCCATTACATGATAAGATAAAGGCCCAAGGCCTAGTACATGAGATGATTTACTAAAGTAAAGGAAAAGGCCCAAGGCCGATACATGTTAAGGAGCAACATAAGAAGACATCAAGGCCCAAGGCCTAATACATATCCATGCAAAAAAGCCTAACTGAGAAGGCCCAACCAGAAATTAAAACCATGAAGTGAAGGCCCAAGGCCTACTATCCAAAACAAGGCCTAGGAATAGAGCTATAACCCAATAATCATCAGGCCCAAATAAAAGGGGCCAATCCAGAATAAGGTTCAAACCCATCCAGATTTTGTAATGCCAAATATAAGGCCCAGCAAGAACATATGGGCAAGAGAAAGGGAAAAGGCCCAAGCTAGAGATAAGTCGATCCGATCAGAATGCAAAGGCCCAAGTCCAAAATAAGTAAGGGGAAATTGGCCCCAAAAAAGGCCCAGCAGTAGATCCGGCCCGATGAGTTCATGGGCCCAAACTCAAGCATGAAATTGGAGAAGGAAAGAAGTGGTAGGAAAGACCCAACGTCATAGGAGGGAGAAAGTCATGGAGATCCAACAGGAGGAGGGGAAAGCCAAAATAACATGGGAAGAGGTTTTTTTTTCTTGTTCCTGTTCTTGTTCTTCTTCTTCTTCTTTTTTCCTCCTCCTCCTCCTCCTCAGCGACCTCTCTCTGATCCTCTGCCTCTGCTTCTGAGGTTATAACCAGACCTAATATTCCTCGGGTCTTCAAGAGTGGAACGGTAAAATGGGCATAATCCCCCGCAAGTAATCAACCCATGATGTTTTGTGGAGCCATCCACCATCTCCTTAAGAAAATAAATATTTTCTCCGAAGCAAAAACACTTAAGGGAAATATAGTCCCAGTGTAGGAAGGCTCAATCGATAACCTGATCAGAAAGAGTAGTGGTCAGAATAAGTTGGCCGAATTTAAGCTCATCAAACAAGAGGTCATTATCCATATTCTTTAGGACGACATTAGCTTTAGGAGGGCTATGAGGAAAGATGGAGGAAAAGAGGACTCTTAGGGGGGGGGGGGGGGAATGAAGAGAGGCTATAGAGAGGCCCAGTAGATGGAGGTTGTGGGCTTTGAGTAGAGCTTAGGGGAGGGGAAGGGTTTTGAGGAGGAGTATTGCAAGGTGGGGATTGGGCTTGTGAAAGCCCAATAGATTTCAAGGGTGGGAGAGAGCTTGTGGATTCAGTGGGGATTGGAGTTGGACATGGAGGGTTTTCAAGGCCCACAAATGAGGAAGAAGGGGTGGCTTTAGGGGTGGGATTAAGCCCATGAGGAGATGGAGGGTTATCCCCATCTATATGGGCCTTTTGAGGCCCATTGGAGAGATTAAGGCCCCCCAAGGAGGATTTAGGGCTTAGGCATGGGCCCAGGACTCCTTCCTGGGCTAAAGATGTGGGGTGGCTCAGGAGAGGGGCCAAAGAAGGTGGGATAGGGTGGGGAAGGGATGGTGGGCTTTGAGGAGGAGGGCAAGGTGGAGGGAAAGAAGAACCATGGACTTGAGAGTGGGGATTGGTATCAAGTGAGGCAAGATAATTATGGGCCTCGTCGTGGCCCAATGTGGAATGGGTGTTGGAGGGAACTAGCTTTTTGGGCTTTTTCTTTTGAACCTGGATCCAAGGAGGTTCTTGGGCTTGAGGAGTATTGCAAGGTTGGGATTGGGCTTGTGAAAGTCAAATAGATTTCAGTGGTGGGAGAGGGCTTGTGGCCACAAAGGGGTTTGGAGTTAGACTTGGAGGGGTTTCAAAGCAAGGCCCAATTTATTTTTTTTTGGAGAGGTAGGGACAAGAGATAGGCTAGGTGAATCTTGAGAAGTGGAGCTAAGGTGGGCTTCAAGATGGGCCCCATTGAAGACCTGAATGAGGTTTTGTGGAGGGGTATTAAAAGGTGGAGGTTTGTTAGGGCTTTGATGAGGGGAGTCCGGGTGGGCCACAACTATGCCCATGTTTAATGAAGAGTTTGAAGGGTTGACTTGGGCTTGATGTGGACTACGGGGGAGATTGTCATTTTCTAATTGAAGGGCTGTATGAGGCCCAAAAGGAATAGGTGGGAGTGAGCCATGTGTAGAGGGAGGATCATAAGGAGAGGCCATTAAAGACTTAGGTGTAAGAGGAGGGTTGTTTTCACAAATTCCATGGGTCTCGTCATGGCCTGATGGAGGAATCACAGAATTAGGGCTTTTATCATGGGCAATTGTTGGGTTCTCTTTGGGGAAAGAAACATTTTGGGCCTTATAAGGGGTTAGGGTTTAGAGTTTTTTTTATTATAATAAGGGGGGAGATATTAATCATCGGGCCCCCAACCCGCCAAGAAGGCAACCAACTCGCTAATGCCAGTACCAAGAGAAAAGGGCCCAAGAGTCAATACATGATAAACCTAAGGCCTTCTAGTCTTGGTAGGCAAAAGCCCACCAAATCCAAAAAGTCCAATACAAAGAAAGGAAAGAAAATATTAGCCGAAGCCATTACAAACTATAAAAAGGCCCAAGAGCCAATGCAAAAGAAGAGGGAATAATACCATGCCATTACATAAAAGAGCCAAACCCAATGCAATTCAAAGCTGCAAGCAGCATAAGAAAGCCCATCCTGGAAAAGGGCCCAACTTTCACCAAGCCCATCCAACTTGTTCAAAGCTTCTCAGCCCAACAGACTATAAAACAGCCTGGAACTAGGCTTAGCCCACAGCCAAAAGCCCAGAGACAGCTCCGCAATAAGGCCCATAACCTATGATATGGCCCAACTCTAAAAAGGCCTAACAGGCCCAACCTGGAATAAAGGCCCAAGCAGCTATAGCAAGCTCAATCTGAAGTATCAGGCCTATTAGAGCTCGGCCCAGCACTGAATAAATTGGAAGTGGCCCGCAGTGGAAGCCCAACCCAGCTAGGAATAATAAAGCAAAATGCCAATCATAGGCCCAAACTCAAACATGAACATTGGACAAGGAATAAAGTGGAAGGAAAGGCCCAACTTCAAAGGATGGAGATAGCCCATGACAACAGGAGGGTAAAGCCAAAAGTCCAGGGAAAAAGAAGCCTTTTTTTTTTTTGAAAAACCTGCCCCTACTACTAGGCTTTAACAAACCTCCCAAGAAGAAACTAGGGTTTAGTTTTTTTTAATATAAAAAGAGAAAAGCCAAAAGTCTAGGGAAAATTCATCGGACCCCAAACCCGCCATTAAGGCAAACAGTTTTGGCTCATGCAATTACATGAAAAGTCATAAGGCCTAAGGCCCAATTACATGAAAAGTTGTTGCTTGAAAAAATAAAAGAAAAATACATGAGTTGACTATTGGATTGGGCTAACCCATTTATGAGTTAGCCCATAATTCTCAACCCAATTTCGACCCATTTAGTTAATTAAGCAAAATTTCCACTCATACCTAATCCAGCCACCAACCAACATAATTGATGCTACATGTTCTTTTTAATTTCAAAGTAAAAAAAAAATATTTATAAGTAGTGCTTTTGATAATTTCAAATTTCATTTGAAATTTCAAGTTTTTTATTTGCTAGCACCAAATAGTTTTTAAATGCACCCTTCTTTTAAAAAGGCCAAGCTAACTAGCAATAAACCTAATTATCAACATTCAAAATAAACAAATAAATAAATAAAATATTATCACATAAAAGATGTTGAAGGCTTGTTAAAATAAGTTGTATTTATGTATGATGTGAAATAAAAAAATTTTAATATTAAAGATTGTGTAATTATATGAAATAAGATTGATTTTTTTAAAAATATATATTATATGTGAAAAAAATTAATTTTATATTAAAATTAAGTAAAAGTTAAAATAAAATTATTTATTATATTTAGGTGTTTGAATTTAGGGCATAATATCATGTAGATATATTAAAATTCTAAATTTTGAATCTCTATATTTTAATATAATCATCACATGAGTCTTTTTGTAAGAACACATAATAATTAAAATATTAAACATTAAGGCTCAAGGCAACAGTTGAAGTAGTAAAAATACCCAAAATGATGCTAAATGGGAAAAAGCCTAAGATATAAATAAGGCCCAAAGCCCATAAGGCCCAATCTTAACTGATGGAAATTTAGGTCGATAAAACCCCGAAGGTAGAGCCCACATGGCATAAGCCCAACGCGTCGCCCATCCCTTCGCCGCTCTAGCCCAAGTACGTTTAATTTACGTGATTTTTTCAAAAAAATGAATGCAACACGAGAACCTCCCAAGAGGTTACCCATCCTAGTACTACTCTCGCCAAACATGCTTAATTGTGAAATTCTAATGGGATCCGATGCTTTAGTGCTGGTGTGGTCGCACGCATAAAGTTAGTTTGCCGAATTCTATTTAGATCACACAGGACGAAGACCCCCGATTTTGGTTTTCTATTTTCTTGACGGAATTCAAGCCTCGAAATAAAATTTATTTTTTTCTAAATTATTTTCTAGAAAACTTGCGCAACACGATGGCTTCCCAGCGCGTCGCAAATCCATTCGCCGCTCCCGCCCAAGCACGCTAAACTCACGTGATTTTGTCCAAAAAAAGAATACAACACGAGGACTTCTTAGAGCGTCACCCATCCTAGTACTATTCTTGCCAAAGGACACGTAACGGCGGAGTTCTGATGAGATCTGGTACTTTGGTGCTGGTATGGTCGCACTCGTAAAGTTAGTTTGCTGAATTCTATTTAGATCACCCGGGACACAGACCCCCGATTTTGGCTTTTTATTTTCTTGATGGAATTCAAGCCTCGAAATAAAATTTATTTCTTTCTAAATAATTTTCTGAAAAACCGGCGCAACGAGACAGCTTCCTAGCGCGTTGCTCATCCCTTCGCCGCTCCCGCCTAAGCACCCTTAACTCACGTGATTTTTTCAAAAAAAAGAATACAACACGAGGACTTCCCAAGACGTCACCCATCCTAGTACTACTCTCGCCAAGGACATGTAACTGCAGAGTTCTGATGGGATCAGATGCTTTAGTGCTAGTATGGTCGCACTCGTTAAGTTAGTTTGTCGAATTCAATTTAGATCACCAGGGACGCTGACGCCTGATTTTGGCTTTCTATTCTCTTGACGGAATTCAAGCCACAAAATAAAATTTATTTCTTTCTAAATGATTTTCTGAAAAACCGGTGCAATGCGATGGCTTCCTAGCTCGTCGTCCATCCCTTCGCCGCTCTAGCCCAAGCACGCTTAACTCACATATTTTTTTATAGAAAGAATGCAACATGAGGACTTCCCAGGAGGTCACCCATCCTATTACTACTCTCGCCCAAGCACGATTAACTTCTGATGAAATCTGCTTTAGCACTGGTAGGGTCTCACACGTAAAGCTAGTTTGTCGAATTCTATTTAGAACACCCGGGGACGCTGACGCCCGATTTTGGCTTTCTATTATCTCGACGGAATTCAAGCCCTAAAATAAAATTTATTTCATTCTAAATGATTTTTTTGAAAATTGGCACAACGCGACAGCTTCCCAGCTCATCGTCGATCCCTTCGCAGCTCCAGCCCAAGAATACTTAACTCACATGTTTTTCTCTAAAAAAAAATGCAACATGAGGATTTCCCAGGAGATCACTCATCCTAGTACTACTCTCACCCAAGCACAATTAATTGTAAAGTTCTAATGAAATTTGGTTCTTTAGTGTTGGC
This sequence comes from Apostasia shenzhenica, assembly GCA_002786265.1. NCBI lineage: Eukaryota > Viridiplantae > Streptophyta > Magnoliopsida > Asparagales > Orchidaceae > Apostasia > Apostasia shenzhenica. Next base: position 1,960,790 of record KZ452001.1, read on the forward strand.
ATGATCTCACTCGTAAAGCTAATTTGCCAAATTCTATTTAGATCACTCGGGACGCTGACGCCCGATTTTGACTTTGTATTCTCTTGACGGAATTCAAGCCCTAAAATAAAATTTATTTCATTCTAAATGATTTTCTGGAAAATAGGCGCAACGTGACAGCTTCAAAGAGCGTCGCCCATCCCTTCGCCGCTCCCGCAGAACGTGATTTTTTTCCAAAAAAGGAATGCAACACGAGGACTTCCCAGGAGGTCACTCATCCTAGTACTACTCTCGCCAAGCATGCTTAATTGCAAAATTCTGATGGGATCCGGTTCTTTAGTGCTGGTGTGGTCGCACTCATAAAGTTAGTTTGTCGAATTCTATTTAGATCACATAGGATGCTGACTCCTGATTTTAGCTTTCTATTCTCTTGATGGAATTCAAGCCCCATAATAAAATTTATTTCTTTCTAAATGATTTTCTGGAAAACTGGTGCAACACGACGGCTTCGTAGCACGTCGCCCATCCCTTCGCCGCTACCGCCCAAGCACGCTTAACTCACATGATTTTTTTCATAAAAAGAATACAACACGAGGACTTCTCAGGATGTCACCCATCCTAATACTACTCTCGCCAAAGGACACATAACTGTGGAGTTCTGATGAGATACGGTGCTTTAGTGTGGGTATGGTCGCTCTCATAAAGTTAGTTTGCCGAATTCTATTTAGATCACCCGGGACGCTAATGCCTAATTTTGGCTTTCTATTCTCTTGAAGGAATTCAAGTTCCGAAATAAAATTTATTTCTTTCTAAATAATTTTCTGGAAAACTGGCGCAACGCGATGGCTTCCCAGCGCGTCGCCCATCCCTTCGCCGCTCCCGCTCAAGCACGTTTAACTCACGTGATTTTTTTTGTAAAAAAAGAATACAACACTAGGACTTCCCAGGACGTCACCCATCCTAATACTACTCTCGCCCAAGGGCACGAAACCGCAGAGTTCTGAAGGGATCAGATGTTTTAGTGCTGGTATGGTCGCACTCGTAATGTTAGTTTGGCGAATTCTATTTAGATCACCCAGGACGCTGACGCCCGATTTTGACTTTCTATTCTCTTGACAGAATACAAGCTACAAAATAAAATTTATTTCTTTCTAAATGAATTTCTGGAAATTCGGCACAATGCGACGGCTTCCCACCTTGTTGTCCATTCCATTGCCGCTCCAGCCTAAGCACGCTAAAATTACGTAATTTTTTTCCAAAAGTTGAATGCAACACGAGAACATCCCAAGAGGTCACCCATCCTAGTACTACTCTTGCCAAACACGCTTAACTGTAAAATTCTGATGGGATCCAGTGCTTTAGTACTGGTATAGTCGCACTCATAAAATTAGCTTGCCGAAATCTATTTAGGTCACCCAGGACATTGACGCCTGATTTTGGCTTTTTTTTCTCTTGACGTAATTCAGGTGTCAAAATAAAATTTATTTCTTTCAAAATAATTTTCTGGAAAACCGGCGCAACGCGACGACTTCCAAGTGTGTCGTCCATCCCTTCGCTGCTCCCGCCCAAGCACGCTTAACTCAAGTGATTTTTTTCAAAAAAAGAACGCAACACGAGGACTTCCCAAGAGGTCACCTAACCTTTTATTACTCTTGCCCAAGCACCCTTAACTGCGGAGTTCTGATGGGATCCAATATTTTAGTTCTGGTATGGTCGCACTGGTAAAGCTAATTTGCCGAATGCTATTTAGATCACCCGGGACGCTGACGCCCGATTTTAGCTTTCTATTCTCTTGACGGAATTCAAGTTCCGAAATAACATTTATTTTGCTTCTAAATAATTTTTTTGAAAACTGGAGCAATGCGATGGCTTCCCAGCGCATCGTTCATCTCTTCGCTGCTCTAGGCCAAGCACGCTTAACTCACGTATTTTTTTCTAAAAAAAGAATGCAACACAAGGACTTCCAAGGAGGTTACGCATCCTAGAACTACTCTCGCCCAAGCACAATTAACTGTGAAATTCTGATGGAATCCGGTGCTTTACTGTTGGCACGGTATCACTCATAAATCTAGTATGTCAAATTCTATCTAGATGTCTATTTTATTATCACTAGCTACTTTGGGTGAAAATTTTCTCTATCAAATGATATCCAAAAGCTATAAGAATTCACAAATAAATCAATAACTTGATTACTTTCAATTTTTATGTTTTGGGAAAATCCAAATTATTACTATAAAGTGATTTTTTTGTTCTTGAAATTTAATATAAAAATTTATCAGAAAATTCTGTTGAGACACTTGTCGTTTTAGATAGATTTTTACTACAACAAAGATATCCAAATGTTATCAAAGTTAGAAATTGATATTTTGATCTTTATAACAAGTATGCCTGAAAAGGAATAGTATAAGAATTAAGCTTTATTTGATAGTTCAATTTAAGCTAGATCAAGTTTTATCTGAAGGCTCAAATTCTCCTCAATTTTACGGGATACTAAAATGAAATCAATCCATTTGTCTGCAATAGTGTGCAGTAATTCATGCTGACATATCCATATTTATCCACTTTAAATTTTTTTTGAGGTTTGTGTATGTCACACCATGTACAATGACATGCCTACTTCTGATTAGCTCCGCCCTTCCTTGATTCTCTCAAAACCCATACTTGACATGCCTCTCCATGCCTCATTTTATTTCTACCACTCATACCCATCCCACCTCTCCTCACCCCGCGATGACTTATTTTAAAGAAAAGTAAAGTGATAATGCTTATTTAATTTTTTTAAATTTTATGATTATATAATTTTATTTAATTACTAATAGGTTATGTTTTGGAGCTAATATAATTTTATTATACCCAAACTTGACCAGCCCCATAATAGGTCGAGGCAAGTTATGGGTCATGAGTATAATTTTGTGATTCATACTCATCCCATTAGGGTAGGACGGTGAGGGTTAGATGAATTTGAGTAAAAATTGCTACATTTAAATTGCTTCGCCTTTGAGATTTGTACCCATAAGTTGTCGAACATTGAGCTAACAAAGGGAAGAAGAGGGAGACTGTGTTGGAGAAGCATCTCGTAGATTCCCTTGAACATAAATTTCCTTTAAATAAAACAAAATACTAGCTTCCAAACTCTTCCATTTAGAAACACTGTTCACAAATTTTGCATTTTCTTCGAGAAACTGTCTTCCAATAGAAATAATATTAGGTTTGGGTGCAGAATAGTTTGGCATCCGAACTAAAAAAATGCTCCTTCCAACACAAAATATGCAGTTATTCTTACATGGAGTAGCCATTTTCACATCAGCTTCTATATCCAATAAAAAGAGAAACTAAAACCTGAAGTGAACAATAAATAAATAATATTGTCCATACCCTAGCTGATAGTTTGGCCTATAAATGAGTGAGATTTTGTGAGATATGAATCAAATTTAATGAGTAAATGAATATCTTCTCTCTTCTGATACTCCAACCCGATTAGTTTGTAATTACCGGATCAGATTATGAATCTACCCAAATCTGATCTGATATTGATTTGACCATTAAATTATTAAACTTAAATAGTAAAATAATTAATTTAAGTTAAACCCTAATAAGAAGCTAGTCTAACTCAAGTTATAAATCTTTGAAGATTTTTGTTCAAGCCATTATTTTGGAGATTACAGTATTTCTGATCCTTTGTAATATATATATATATATATATATTTTGGAACTAGCTTTAATGTTCTGTTAGCCATTAGATGTGATTTACAAATTATATGGATTATTTATTTTATCACCATTTGGGCTGCATAAATCTTAGTTCTTGTAATTTCTTAAAATAATTAATGATTAAAAGTTAAAAAAAAATTAAGTTAGTTGAAATCCAATTTAAAAATCCAATACATCGTGAATCATGGATCATATCTTAATTGATCCTGACCTGATCTATCTTTTTATCCATTTCAAAGATATGCAAATCAATTGGAATCAAGGTTCATTCGATCTAAATCCAATCCATTTATAGGCTTACTAATAATTGTATTATAAAAATCATATGATTGTGACAGTACCACCACTATGCAAAATGGAAACCAAAAGCATATTCATTTATAAAAAGAAGAACATTTGTTTATGTTAACACGTGGTTCCTACGTTGCATTCTGGCCGAACACGTGGCGCCTGACAGGCCCGTACTTGATTAGTTATTTACTGACTCAGCTTCAGGTTTTGTAGGACTCTTGACCCAGGTCAAACATCGGGCACGAGGGTTCAGCCAACCATCGCCCACGACGATCCAGGACCAAACCTTCATAACCTTGGGCACGAGGGTACGAGGTAACTCCTGTCACGATCAACTTCACCTAACCCCGCCGATCGCCGTACAGACGTTCTTTCCCAGAAGAAGTACCAGCATTAAAAGATGTCACCTTCCCGTATGAACGGCAAATCTCTCCGGTGACAGATAAACGGCGCTCGGAGATCGCCCATCACCTTTTCTCTGGAAAACCAGGGAACTTGGGTGAAGCTGCACCATCCCTGCCTACAAATATCGCTGAACAGTCCTCCAAAAGGAGAGACACAGACAGAGGACGAAGAACACAAGAAGGAAAAAGATTAGTTTTTCATTGTATCAGGACCCCAACTGAGGAGCTCCTTTCTTCTTCGTCTCCTTCTTCTTCTTCTCCCTCTCCTCTACCCAGAACGTTGTACAGCCTTCAGGGCTATCCTTTTCTTATTAGTGAAACTTCTTCGTTGACCGGTGGACGTAGGGGACTTCCTCCCTGAACCACCTTAAATCTCTGTGTGTTTTTCTGGTTGCTTTGGACTAATCTCCTCCTTGAGCCTCCGTTAACAGGCTCACCTCCCTTGTGCGCCGCCATCTCCCGGAACTCTCTCTCTTTATTGTTTCCTGGGATCCCTACATCCTACATCAATATCTTCTTGTGCTTTCATTGAGACTGGAAAGATGGTGGCCAGAATGCGTAAAACCAACTCTGCTGCCCGCAGTATATATGTAGGAGAACCCTCTGTCCGGGCGCCGGATGACGGAGCCTCAACTTCCACTTCCCGGCGACGCGCCGGATCTGCCTCCTCTTCCAGAGGCACCCGTGTCTCGGAGCTCCAAGGGATGCTTGCAAACCTCACTGATATGGTAACTGGCCTCACGGCGCAATAGGCCGTCATCCTCAGACAAACTCAGTCGGTTTGTGCAGTACTTCCTCTCCCACCGGTAGCGGCGGTCCCTACTCCTTGCCCGCCGGTACCGGCGGTCCCTACTCCTCCTCTGCCGGTTGCGGCGATCCCAGAGGTGATTCCGCCACCTGCGGCGGCCCCGGCTTCGCTCCTGCCGATCCCCGCGGTGGCCGAAGTCCTTGCACCGGTGCCACAGGCCGCACCACTCTCCGTCCAATCTTCTGGTTCCTCCAGACCACCCATACGCCCTTTCCGTTTCCAGGAGGTTCATCAAAACCACCTTCCACCTTGTCCACTACCACAACCTGCCTTTCTCCCACCTGTTTTTCCTCCATTTCTAGCTGGAAGAGACCCCCTCTTTCCTGGCGCTCAGGCTCCTCATCACAGACCTGATCCCTTCTTCGGGCCGATGGACGGAAATGCCCCCTTTTCCGATGCCATCTGTTTGGCCCCTATCCCAGAGGACTTCCGGCCACCCAGGTTGGAGGTTTACAGAGGCACAACGGATCCCCGTGAACATGTGCAGGGATTTGAGGCCATCGTCCGATATCGCCGGCCGGACGAGGCCACTAGGTGTCACCTCCTGGCCAACACACTGAAGGGGGCAGCATTCAGTTGGTTCATCAAGCTGCCCCGGGGTCACATCCTCCTATGAGCATCTGAAGTGGGAGTTGATCGCTCGTTTCATAGGGCGGACCCGTATGGTCGTGTCCGACATGGTCCTCGCCAACATCAAGCAAGGCGAGAGAGAACCTTCGAGATTACACCAACCGCTTCTTCGCCGTTGCAGCGGAAGCCGAAGATGTAGAGCCTGCAGTGGCCATGCATAACTTCCGGAGAGGGCTCAAGGTAGGGGACTTGTCCAAATCCCTATAGTTGGCCAAGCCTCGGAGTTACCCAGAGCTGGTGGCCAGGGCCAGTCAGTTCATGCTCCTAGAGGATGCTGAATCCTCCCCCACAGGCGTTTCTAAGAAAAGAAACAAGAGGAAACATCGGGGTGTCGAACCCCCGATTACGAGGATGCAAGTGGCCAGACCCCGCGATCGACAAGGGGAGAGGCCCCGGCAAGATCAACCCCCGAAATTTCTTCTGTCTAGGCTACTCCCCGAGGTTTATGCGGCAGCCATCAAGCAGGACTGGATAAGGCCCACCGGACTTAAACCGGCGCCGCCACTTGGAGTGGATCCCAACGACTACTGCGAGTTCCACGGGAACTACGGGCACAGGCTTCATCGCTATCGAGGCCTCAGAATCTTGCTCGAGAAGCTACTACACCAGGGCAAGCTTGAGGAGTTCATGCAGATGGCTCCAACTTTCACTGCCACCCAGAAAGGGAAAGCCCCTGAGACTACTGAAACTCCCGCCAAGGCCCTACCACCCGTAGGTCCTAGGCAGCAAGGGCGCCCTTATCCTCCGGCCACCAGAACTATCAATGCTATCTTCAGCATTGACCCAATCGCTCAGCGCCAAGGAGCAGAAGTTGGCGGCATCTCTGAGCATCATGCCTCATCCATCCCCCTTATGTTCTGCAGTGAAGATCTCCCCCAACAGGGCAACTTGCATAACGATCCGATCGTGGTCGTTGCCTGCATCGCCGATTTCGATGTCCGGTGGGTGCTCCTCGACTCTGGGAGCGCCGCCGACATCCTGTTTGAGTCCGCCTTCCTCCAGATGGGACTCAAAGAGACTAACCTCCTCCACGCTGGGACTACCTTACTCGGTTTCTCCGGTGAAATGGTCCAACCCCTTGGATTCATTACTCTTCCTGTCTCCTTCGGTGATGACAACGACCACGCTATGAGCATGGTCAACTTCGCAGTCATCAGAGTTAAATCGGGCTACAACGCCATCCTGGGGAGGACAACTCTAAACTCCTTCGGGATGGTGATTTCCACGCTCCACCTGTGCGCGAAGTTTCTGACCTCTAGCGGCGTTGTTACCATCGGAGGAGACGCAATACAAGCTACCTGCTGCTTTCAGATAGCGGCGCAGCTTGTAGTCGATCAAATGGATCCCAAGGAAACCCAACCGGTCACACCGCAAGAAGGGGTCATTAGCGTAGCCTTAGGAGGTGAAGGCTCTTCTAAAATTGTAAATATTTCATCTTTTCTGAATGAGAAGCAGCAGACAGAAGTTACTGCCTTGCTTTCGGACTATATCGATGTCTTCGCATGGTCTCCTGAGGATGTTACAGGCATGGATAGGGTCGTTTGCGAACACCACTTGAATGTGTCCCAAACTGCCGCCCCTGTTACACAAAAGAAGAGAGTAATGGCCGGGGAAAGACAGGATGTCATTAAAGAGGAAATCACAAAGCTGCTAGGGGCTGGCTACATCAGGGAGGTACAATACCCCCGATGGTTAACCAATGTAGTAATGTTCAGAAAAACCAGTGGAAAGTGGAGAATGTGCGTAGACTTCAGGACACTGAATCAGGCCTGTCCTAAAGACACTTACCCCCTCCCTCGTATCGACACGATGATAGACCGAACTGTCGGGTACAGGGTTATGAGTTTTCTGGATGCCTTCTCCGGGTATCACCAAATCTGGATGGCCAAGGAGGATGAAGAGAAAATAGCTTTTATCACTGACTATGACACTTACTACTACAAAGTCATGCCCTTCGGTCACAAAAATGCCGGTGCCACCTATCAACGCATGATTGACGCAGTCTTTAAAAATCAAAGGGGGAGGAATCTCGAAGCTTACATAGACGACATCTTGGTCAAAAGCAAGACTTTAACAGAACACCTTGGTGATCTCCGGGAAACGCTCGACACTCTCCGAAGGTACAACCTCAAGCTCAACCCTGCTAAATGTACCTTCGGCGCTGTTTCAGGAAAATTCTTGGAATACTTGGTCTCTGTCAGAGAGATAGAGGCTAATCCTAATAAAATATCAGCCATTCAAAGCATGCCCTCTCCAAAGACGGCAAAAGAGATCCAGAAGCTGGCAGGGCGGATCAACAGTCTGGGCAAATTTATCTCAAAGGCCGGCGATCGATGTTCCTCTTTCTTTCGATGTTTGTGTAATAACAAGAAAGGACAGTGGGACGGCGAGTGCGAAGCTGCCTTTATTAAACTGAAGAAGTACTTAACCTCAGCCCCGGTACTGGTAGCGCCAAAGGAAGGTTCGATCTTATCTCTTTATTTGGGAGTATCCAACACTGCAGTCTCAGTGGTACTCCTCGACAACGAGAAGGAAGTTCAACATCCCATTTTTTACACCAGCCACATACTCCTAGACACAGAAAGTCGATATCCCACTCTGGAAAAGCTCGCTCTGGCATTTCTCATGACAGCCAGGAAGCTACGACCTTACTTTAAATCCCATACCATCCAGGTCGTCACGGATCAACCGCTCCTAAAAATATGGCATACTCCTAAGGTTTCAGGGAGATTACTCAAGTGGTCTGTCAAATTAGGAGAATACGACATCAGATTTATTCCACGGACAACAATCAAGGCTCAGGCCCTAGCCGACTTCATCGCCAAGTTCTCTATGACGGAGCCTCCACCCACCAAAACCCTAGCAGACCTCTGGTCGCTTCATGTTGATGGCGCGTCCGGATCACAATCTCAGGGGGCTGGGATCCTTTTAACCAGCCCAATGGGGGCTACACTTCATCAGGCGGTGACGCTTCAATTCAAAGCGACAAACAACCAGGCGGAGTACGAGGCCCTCATTGCAGGATTAAACTTCGCGCTTAGCATGGCCATAAAGCGCATACAGGTGTTCAGTGATTCCCTACTGGTCGTCAATCAAGTAAACCAGACGTTTGAAACGAAGGACGAGGTTCTAAAGAAATATCTGAAGCTGGCCAGGTCTTTAATCTCTCTGTTCGAGAATTTCTCCCTGACGCATATACCCCGTGAAGAGAGCCAGGTGGCAGACCGGCTCGCAAAAGAGGGGCACCCCGACCTCCACCGGACTCAGGTGTTCGAAAGGCCTAGTTTCGAGTGCACCGAAGTCTCTTCTGAGAAACAACCACCCTGCAGGATGGATGAGATCCTTAATTACTTGAAGAGTGGGACTCAGCCTAACAACAGACGAGAGACGTAGAAATTGAAGCTTGCTTGTGCCAAGTACGCCCTCATCGACGGAGAGCTCTATAGGAGATCCTATGCTAAGCCCCTCACCAAATGTCTGAGACCAGATGAGGCTTTAAAAGTGATGGAAGCAATACATCGAGGAGAATGTGGAACACATACACGAGGTAGGAGCCTCGTTATGCGAATCCTATGCCAAGGTTTCTTCTAGCCCAACATCCACAAAGACGCTCAGGTATTTGTAGAGAAGTGTCCTCAGTGCCAGAACTACGCCGACATGTAGAGGCAGCCCGCGGGATATCTCAAACCCATCAACTCATCCTGGCCCTTTGCCATTTGGGGGCTGGATTTCTTGGGGCCGATGCCGACAGCCATGAAGGGCTATAAGTGGATACTAGTTACGGTCGACTACTTCACAAAATGGATTGAGGCCAAACCACTTACTCAGCCCACTGCCCAAAATGTCGAGAACTTCCTCTGGGCCAACATCGTCTGCAGGTATGACATACCCATGACAATTATCACAGATAATGACACTCCATTCGCCAATCAGAGGATCCATGATTTCTGCGGAGAGCACCAGATCAACCTCAAGTATGCTTCTGTTTGGCACCCTCACACCAACGGCCAGGCGGAAGCTGCCAATAAGAACATCTTGAATATTCTGAAGAAATGCCTAGACGGCGCAAAAGCCCGCTGGCCGGAAGAGTTATCAGGAGCCCTCTGGGCTTACAATACAGCCCCATCCGAGGTTACTCAAGAGTCCCCCTTCTCCCTCTCGTTTGGAATGGACACTGTTATACCAGTTGAGCTGGAACACCTCTCCCCCAGAATAGAAGCTGCTGCCAATTTCGAACCCGAGGCTTTGCAAACTTGGGTGGACGAAAATGATAATTCACGAAGGGTCGACTTAGACCTCCTGGAACGAAAAAGAGAGCTAGCCGCACAGAAACGCCTTGAGCATAAGCGTCGGGTAGAACGATATTACAACCAAAAGGTCAGCCACAGAACTCTCAATCTGGGTGACTTAGTTCTCAAGCGGCGATTACTCGCCGGCAGCAATTTAGGGGTTCCCAAGCTTGAGCCAAATTGGGAAGGCCCTTACATCGTGCGCGAGGTTGCTGAGTCGAATGCTTACTACCTTATGACAGCGGAAGGTACTCAGATCCCCAGGAGTTGGAGTGGGGATGACCTGAAGAAGTTTTTTTGCATAAATCTCTCGCTTGTCCATCTTAGTATCCTTCATTTGTACAGATTCATTCAAAGGATTTATTTATAGAGGATTCAAACGACAAATCCTGGCTTTATTCTCGACCTGGATTTCTTTATATTTTGGAAGGCTTCATACTTCCAAACATACTCATGGCAAGTGGTCCTTATATACGGAGGCATCTATATACATACTTCGACCATAGTGTCGCTCGGGTATGATCTCAACTCAATCTCAAAACCTTGTGCCCAAGATGTCAAACCTCGTGCACGATGGTACTCACTAACCTTCATTAATACGGTGATCATCAAGCCTAGTAGTGCCTGGCAGGGGGGGTTTCCTACAAATATCTGGGACCCTTCCATAAGCCCATCCGGCCAGCGGAAGGTCTGAAGGCCTGCTCGTAACCTTAGGGCTGTCTCTGTTATCGAACAAGATACAGGTCCCCCCTAATCAGGGTGCCTTCGCTTCCCACTAGGATAACTGCCATTCCAATAGGGTCAGCCCTTGCCTCAAGTACAAACATCGTACACGACGTTTCAGACGAACAAGTCCTTTTGGCATTGGGTCAGATAAACTCCCTTTAGGCAGGATCTCCACTACTATCATTACTTCTCTCCTGTGCAGGTTCAAAAAGGAATATCTATAACTCTAATGAAGGGGATCCCCGAGGTTAACCCTTGCCACAAGTACAAACATCGTGCACGATGTATAAGACTCTCAAAGTCCCTGTGGCATTGGGTCGAAGGCACCTTTTGGGCGGGATTCACCCTGACTATCACAATATTCCTCTCCCTCTATGGATTTCAGAAAGTTCCAAACTTAAAGCCAACTACCATGCGACTCAAAAGCTTATTATCATTCTTTACAAGGTGTTCCAAATTTGAGCCCATCTATTACAAGATTTAGGAAATCTATTATGAGTTTTTCTCAGAATCAGCCTGGATATCTTAAATTCTATAAAAAAGTACATATACATACACAGCAGAATAAACAGGTATGTGATAAATAAACTTCCTTTTTATTCATCTTTTTGAAAAATTACAAGAAGGATTACATCATTTTATAAGGAAAGGGATTAACCTTCATTGATTCCATCCAAAAGGTCAAAAAGCTGTTGGATGGTATCGTCGGTCAGATCAAATCCTTCCTCCTTATAAATTGGATCTACGGCCATACAAGGGAAGGGGTCCAGTTCTCCAAGGACGGCAGCTTTAACCTCGCCTTCTTGGATCAACGTGGAAGTCAATCCTTCCCAGGCCTGCCTGATCCCATCTAACCTTTTCTTCCTGCAAGGTAAGCTTGTTTTGTAGGCTTGAACAGCCGCCGCTGAGCTACTCGCAACTACAGCCTCCTTATCTCCTTCAGCCTTGCTCAATTTCTCTCGCAAAGCTTTATTGTCTGCCTTCAGTGCACTCATGGCAGACTTATAAATGACAAATTCCTCCTGGAGGGCAGCATGCTTAGAGGACTCCATCGCCAGTTGGAGCCTTAGGGCTTCAATTTCTACATCTTTGCGGTGCAACTGGCCGGTCTGATCTATCATTTGTTCCTCCACCCTCAAGGCCCTGTTCAAGATCAAGGGCAAACGGGCAAGCACCTACAGAAGAGGCAAGATCAGCATCTGCGAAAGATAGCCAGAGAGGTTAGAGAGAGTCTTTACCGTCGCCACCCTGTTGGACATCTGAGCAAAGAGGTCTGTTGTGGAGGTCTTCTCAACTGTTTCCTCCAACGCCTTGGTCGCCAATCCCCCCGCCAGGATCAGGCCTAGGTCTCCTCGAACCAGATTGAACAGGTTCGAAGATTGGTCAGAGGTGATGATCATCTTCCTCTTCGCTTCCGTCGTGCTCACGACGAACTTTGACCCCTCGCCTACAAATTCCCCGATGAAATTGCGGCACAACGGGGGCTCCACACTCTTCCCCCATTCTTGCTCCTCATCGGTCTCCCCCCACTCTTTGTCGCTCTTTCCCTTTTTCAGAGGGGGCTCCAGACTGTTCTCTTTGGAGGGCCCTCTCTTCTTCTTAGGGGTTTCAAGGGACACCAGAGCCTGGGAAGGGGCGACCACTACCTCCTTTTCTGGGCAGGGCACCACCGCCATTCCCTTCCCTAGGCCACTCTCGGTCGGGCCTTCTTTGCCCCCATTTCCTCCTATGATAACCCCTGCGACGCTTTTAGGGATTACCTTAGGCCTGGCCAGTGATGCAGGCTCCTTCCCCTTACCTATTTCCATCATCACCTCGGCCAGGGTTTTCTTATCATCTCCAGAGTCGTCCGGCGAGGACACCACGTCGATGGATATCCTTCCACAGACAGGTTCTGGAACTCCCACTTCTCCCTCCACATCCCCCTCAACAACTTGCTTGCTTAGTTGAGTGGCAGGGGGCTGTCCCTTTCTAGCTCTTCTCATCAATACTGTTCCAGGAGGAGGAGTAATCTCCTTGAAGATGGTGTAGCCCTGCGACTTAGCATACAGGGATACATCATTCTTCACCAATCTCAGGAAATCCTTCAAGGGCCAGTTCTGCCCTTTCAGAACTTCCAGCTCCCTCTGGATGGGCGCCCCAACCAACCATTGAGGATCGCCGATGAACTCAGTAGGGCAAAGTCAAGGGGATCCTTAGATCTCCGCCAACGAAGAAGTAGAAATCTCTCTAGTCAGAGTGGGAACTGCTAGCCCCCGAGAACATTGCCTTCCTCGACCTCGACCGCAAGGCCAAACATCCCCCATACCCCGGCACTGCCATCCAGCTGAACAGACTTCTAAACAACGTCAGACTCAATGTTATCCCCCTGGCTTGCAGAAGCTTCAGAAAGGAGTACATGTAGGCGACGGCGTTAGGAGAGAGCTGTGCCGGTACAAGTTGAAAGGAGTTCAGAACTTCTTTGAACTTCGGCTGCGGCAGCATCATCAAGCCGTACTCTACCTGGGCTTTGTACACACACACTGCCCCCTTCAGGGGGACTGTTTGGCCGGAGGTCGGAGGTAGGCGGGATGACAATCAAGAGAGGGTTTCCCCTGAACCCTTTGGTCATATTGAGCACCTCATGTTCCATCATGAGGGACTCCTGGTAGCTGTTATCTCTCTGAAACTGCTCAGCCAGGTCGGCCCACTCAATCTCTCTTCCTCCCATTTTCGCTCGGTCCTCCCTTTCAAGTGGGTGGAGCAGGTACTCTCTCTCTTCTCTCACGAAAACTTAGGGTTTTTCGGAAGGAAGAAGAAGCTCCCGCTCAGACAGCCATTTATAGGGGACAGATGCGACCTTTTGCCTCCCGACCGTCTGATCTCCTGGATTAGCGTGCGAGCATCCTCAGACCACTCGTTCCTTCTGACAATCCCAGGAACCGCAGCGGCGCGTGGGAATCGAGGCAACGCGCTGTTTACGAGGCACCACTCCTCTCCATCCCGCCGTTGTACCGTCCACAATACCCATATATCGTGCACGAGGGTTTGAGGATTGGCTGTTTTCTCTTCCTTGTGTTCGGTATTCATATATCGTGCACAAGGGTTCGAGGGTTGCCTTTCTTCTCCTTGTGTCCGATATTCATATATCGTGCATGAGGGTTCGAGGATTGGCTGTTTTCTCTTCCTTGTGTTTGATATTCACATATCGTGCACGAGGGTTCAGAGATATCTATTCCGCCTCTTTTACTTTGTTTTTCTTTGCTTTTTGGAGTTCTTTATCTTTTACTTTTGGAATTCATATATTCTTTCTAAAACTTCGTGATTCAAAAAACACGAAAAGGAAACATACAGGAGAATTCATCCACAAAACAAATTCTTGAAAATGAAAATATACGTTTTCATTAAATGATAGAATTTGATACAAATTCTCTCTTTGTCCTCACATGTTCCTCTCATGAGTACAGGAAAAACAAAGAAAGATACAAGGCTTCAGAACTTAAACACCTGGCCTGATGAATTCGGACCTCTTAACCAGGGCTTCTCCCCAGGATCTCCTCCTCTTCTCTAGGGGTGTGCAAACTATGGTTTAAACCGAAAAACCGAACCAAACCGTTTAAATTTAATGGTTTGGTTTGATTTAGAATCTAGCGGTTTGGTGATGGTTTGATATTTTGAATATTTTGGTTAATTGGTTTGGGTTCGGTTTCACATGTTTGGAAACCAAACCGACCGAATTCCGAATAACCCACGTATTTATATTGGGCCGGTTCAGTTGGCAATTTGCCGATTTGGGTTCGCTCATAGATGAGTTCGTGAGAAAGAAGGCTGATTTGACCGACCGAGAAGTTTCAGATTATTTAGGGTTGCGCGACTTGCGCTGTAGATCAAAGGGTTGCAGAACAAAAATATGGTTTTAACCAAACCAAACCAAACCAAACCGATATTTATTTGGTTGGTTTTGGTTTGGTTTATAATATAATTTGGTTGGTTTGGTTTCATTAAATTTAAAACCGAATCCAATCTTTTTTTTTGGTTTGGTCACCAAACCAACCACTCAAACCGAATGCACACCCCTACTCTTCTCTGTCAAACATCCTGCAGATGGTTCATCCGAAAAATGGATCCTTCAGGTGCTGCAAGGAGAGAAGATTACGCCATCAGGCTGAGGAGCTAGTTGAGGAGAAAGACCCGTCACCCCTGGCTCAGCTGGCGCCCCTGCTACTGACCTCCAGGAGGATCACGCTGGCCTAGCCACCTGGCTTCCAGAGGAGTCGCAGGGCTTTCCCCCGAGGTCCCGGGCAGAGGAGGCCAACTTCCCCAACCTGCGTAGGACCTTGGTGGAGGAATCTCCTCAGGAGAATAACTCCCAGCATCGAAGAACCTGTCTGGCCCCTTAGGATTGCAGAATGAAAGAACCGCTGAGTCCCTGATATTCTCCTGATTCAAGATACCTACATCAACCAATGTCTGCAGAAGAGCATCAAAGGCAGCCTGATGCTGCGTATGGCGACCCACCGGCGAGGCGCTGACAATCTCCACCGCCCTCCTCACCGCTTCTTCCAGGTCCTCCATACGTCGCCCTCGCCATCCAGAGTTGTTCTCCACCAAAGCCTGCAGGGAGCGAACTTCAGACTTCGACAGCTCCTCCCGGCGGCGAGCTTCGGAGGCCACCTCTTTCACCCCTGACAAGGTCTCCCTGGCCTTAGTCAGCTCCTCCCTTAACCTCCTTCTCTCCTCCTTCAAAGCCTCCCTATCATCATCCAAATCCTTTATTCTTCTTTGGAGGTCTTTGACATGGGCGGAGTGGGCCTGGTTCACATCCGTCAGACTGCGGTTGAACTCCACCCTCGCAATCTCACTTTTATTAGTCCACTTCGCATTAGCCTGGGCTAGGGAAGCTAACTTATCCTCCAAGTGGTACACCTTCCCCAACTGCTCCCTCTAATCAGTCAGAGAGCGCTTTGTAGCTTGAGACAAAGCGCCCTCCAGCTCCCTTACCTCCCGAAGGCAACGGGCCTCCACATCCTCCTTGCCCTTCAGAGTCTTTACCACCTCCAGGGCCTCAGAGGTGTTTCCTAAAATCTTTTCCTCTACCCGCCTGATCTCACTCAAGCGGTCTCCCAGCGTGCCCTAGATCTCTTCACCAAATACAACACTGGAGACAGCTGGGAGAGTCTCCCCCTTCTCCTTCGTCGCCTCCTCCATCATGTCTTCTGGCCCTTCAATGCCAGGGGTACCTGCAGGGACGGTGAGGAAAGGTCCTTCTTTCTTCCCCTGGGCCACTTGCCCCAGCTTGGAACCTTCCTCCTGTTTACTTTTCTTGTTCCTCTCTTCCTTCCCCTCAAGGTCTAACGGAGGAAGAGAAAGGAGGAAGGGTTTCTTCTTCTTCTCAGGGGCAGGAGTTAACGTACCTAAGGCAGATTTGCGAATCACCAGGGGACCCCCCTCCAGATTTTCTACTGAAGGAACTCCAAACCTGGGCAAAAGCCGCCCAAGTTCTTCATCCTTCACCAGAACCTTCCCTGGTGCCAGCTTCTCCCCAGTAGCCGTCTCCCCCACCAGAACCACCTCCTACAAACCTTTTGCCTTCGGAGGTGGCTTGATGGGAGAATCAGAAATTTCCACCACCATTTCCGTAGCCGTCGCGCTCGCCGGGCCCTGAAGAGACTCCAGCGTCTGAACCAAGGCAGCGACTACCTTAGCCGTGGGAACTTCTGCCCGCGACGGCTCCGGCACCCCTCCAGGTACCTCCGCAAGACTCTTCTTCCTCAAAGGGACGTCAGTCGGAGGCGCTCCAGCTCTTTTCTTAGAGGAACCGGAGGCGGTCTTCCACTTCCTCTCCGCCATCTCTGTGAGAAGCTCTCACAGTTGTAGAACTCAAACAGACAAAGGAAGGATAGAATGCGAAGCGGCAGACTCCGCCCCCATCTTATCCTTGCAGACCTCGGGCAGCGCATCCACCTTCGCGATGGTTTGCATTCCAGGACCCATATTAATATTCGCGCCCTGACAATGCGGGGGACTGATGTTAACACGTGGTTCCTACGCTGCATCCTGGCCGAACACGTGGCGCCTGACAGGCCCGTACTTGATTAGCTATTTACTGACTCAGCTTCAGGTTTTGTAGGACTCTTGACCCAGGTCAAACATCGGGCACGAGGGTTCAGCCAACCATCGCCCACGACGATCCAGGACCAAACCTTCGTAACCTCGGGCACGAGGGTACGAGGTAACGCCTGTCACGATCAACTTCACCTAACCCCGCCGATCGTCGTACAGACGTTCTTTCCCAGAAGAAATACCAGCATTAAAAGATGTCACCTTTCCGTATGAACGGCAAATCTCTCCGGTGACAGATAAACGGCGCTCGGAGATCGTCCATCACCTTTTCTCCAGAAAACCAGGGAACCTGGTTGAAGCTGCACCATCCCTGCCTACAAATATCGCTGAATAGTCCTCCAAAAGGAGAGACACAGACAGAGGACGAAGAACACAAGAAGGAAAAAGAGTAGTTTTTCATTGTATCAGGACCCCAACTAAGGAGCTCCTTTCTTCTTCGTCTCCTTCTTCTTCTTCTCCCTCTCCTCTTCCCAGAACATTGTACAGCCTTCTGAGCTATCCTTTTCTTATTAGTGAAACTTCTTCGCTGACCGACCGGTGGACGCAGGGGACTTCCTCCCTGAACCACCTTAAATCTCCGTGTGTTTTTCTGGTTGCTTTGGACTAATCTCCTCCTTGAGCCTCCGTTAACAGGCTCACCTCCCTTGCGCGCCACCGTCTCCCGAAACTCTCTCTCTTTGGTGTTTCCTGGGATCCCCACATCCTACGTCAACAGTTTATAAGCATGAAGAGAAAATGATGATTGTAATCAAAAATATATTGGTTTACTATTAGAAGTATGTTTTATATATAGTGATATAACATAGAGAGTAATTATAACTAAATAGGATTGCTACAAAATTTTATGGGGTAACAGGCATCTCATGCTAAACCGCAGATGCCTCGAGGATACAAAATACTATGTAGCAACTTTATATAACCCTTCTAACCCTATTTTTCACAGCATGAATTCTTTGCAATCTAATATTTTGCCCTGTCTTCCTACCCGTAACCGACAAGGGTCATCGTGTGATCTAGCTTCTCGTTACAATGGTACTTGAACATACCCTATAAATACCAATATAAATTTCTAAATTAGATAAATGATTTGTTAATATAATTTTATATGATATTGAAATAAGCAATGTTTAGAACTATACCCCATCGTACTAAGCAAAATGCCGGCAATTTGATGCAACAGCAATACCAACTAGTTGGTTTGCGACTGCCTTCAACAGCGAATCTTCGTGGGCCGGAACGTACTCAAATCTGTTGATTGCTACCGTGGGTGCAATTTTCTGTGACAAACCAAGATAATCAAAATGGACCATTATATAAAAAATTTATTTAATTCAAGCTATTTGCAATTTAAATTATTGAAAAATAAGATTAATATGTTATTGAGGAATGTAATACTTATATATAGACAGTCTGTAGAAGATATTATCATTCGTACCCATGTTGAGTCCCAAGCCCATATAAGAAACGCAAAGGCATTTATGTACTTTACAACCAGTATAAAACATATCAAATAATCATAAACGACCTATACCGAATTTCTTCAATATATATAAATTCTATTCCTTGTGTACAACAAAGTATATATATATTTTATATTATTCATGCGAAAGCTAGTGAAGTTTCATGAGATGATCTTCACTTGGAAAGAATTTTGCTTTTAAGTCCAATATCTTGTGTATTGATCCATTCATAAAAAAATTTCTTTATAAAAAGGTTATAACTGGGTGGTTGCTAGTTTGCCCTATATAGTTGCATCAACAAAAAATTATTGAACTGGGCTTCAAGCTTCGACCATCAAGGTTTGATCTAGCTTCGGTTTTCGGGCTTTAGGCTTAGGACTTCAGGCTTTGGGCTTCGACCATTGGGATTCAAGCCTGGGACTTGGCTACAGGGTTGGGCCTTGAGACTTGGGTTTTAGGATTCACGCTTGGGCTTTTGGGCCTCGAATTTCGGACTTCGGGATTTAGGCTTCGAGTTTTGGCTATCAAGTATTTGGGCTTCAGCCTTCGGGCATCAAGCTTTAGCATGGGCATTCAGGTTCGTGGTTCTAGCTTGGGCCTTTAGGCTTTAAGTTAAAAGATTTGGGCCACTGGCTTCAGGCTTGGGCCAGAATCCCCTTGCTTAAAGCCTTAAACTTGAAGGCCCAAGCTTGTTGCCTAATGCTCGGAGCCCAAAGGCCCTAGGCCAAACTCTAAAGTCCAAAGTCAGAAGGTCTAAGCTTGAATCTGGAAACCTGAAGTCCCAAACGTAAAGCATGATGTCTGAAGTCCACAAGCCCAAGCCTAAAGCCAAAGGCTAGAAGCATGAAGCCTGATGGCCTAGGCCTTAAGCCCAATCCTGGAGCTCGAACCCTGAAGGCTCAAGCCTAAATCTAAAAAAAAGCTTGTAACCCTAAGCCTAAATACCAAAGGCTCAAGCTCATAGCTCAAAACTTGAAGCTAGAAGCTCGAAGGCCCAAGCTAAAAGCCACAAGCCTAAACATGAATCCTGTAGCCCGAAAGCCAAAGTCCAAAGCCTAAAGCCCAATAGCTCGAGTTTGAAACAATAACCTCAAAGATCGAAGGGCAAAGGTGTAAGTGTCAAGCCAAAAACCTAAACTCCACCAGCCCACTCCTGATGCTTGAAGCCTGAAGCCCCAAGCTTAAACCTCGAAGCCTGAAGCCTGAAGCTTGAAGCCTGAAGCCCCAAGTTCAAAGCCCGAAGCCCCAAGTTCAAAGCCCGAAGCCAAAAGCATGAAGGTCTAAGCATTAAGCTTGAAGCCGGAAGCCTAAAGCACGAAGCCCAAAGGTCCAAGCTTGAGCCCAAATATTGAAACTCGTACGCAGAAGGACTAATCTCGAAGCCCAAAAGTTGAAGGCCCTAAAGCTGAAAGCCCAAATGCCAAAAGCTCAAACCTCAGGCCCAAAGGCTAAAGCTTGATGACCAAAGGCCCAAGCCAATACCCTGAATCCTGAAGGTCGATGCCCGTCGGCAGAAGTCCGAAGCCCAAGGCCCGAAGCCTGAAGCTAGAAGCCTAAAACCTAAAGGTCCAATCCCAAACCTCGAAGCTTGAAACTCAATCATCTAAGCTAAAATTTAAAACTCGAAGCCTGAAGCCTATAGGCTAAAAACCTTAGTCAAAAGCCCTAAGGCCCAAGCCCAAAACCCGAAGGCCCAAGCCCAAAACCCGAAGGCCCAAGCCCAAAACTCGAAGGCCCAAGCCCAAAGCTAGTAGCTCGAACCCTAAAGCCCGAAACTCGAAGTAACTAGCCCAAAGCATGGGATTGGGCCTAGGACTTTGTGCTTCTAGCTTGTGCTTTCAGGCTTGCGCGTTCGGGCTTAGACCTTCAGCCTTTTGGCTTCAGGCTTCAAGCTTGGGCCTTTGGCCTTCGGGCTTAGGACTATGGGCTTCGAGATTTAGGCTTCGGACTTCGAACTTCGGGATTCAGGCTTGGGCCTTTGAGCTTGGACCTTATAGGTTAGGCTTTCAGGCATGGGCCTCGAGATTTTGTCTTTGGGCTTTCGAGATCTGCAAAGTTTCAAGTCAATTGAAAACCACCTGCTATATCAAAACTCATTTTAAATCCTCTGATGTCATTATAGCTCTCTGGTTCGATTTTTCTTCTCAAGTTCAAGCAATTAGAAAACTATTTTAATGATCTAATTTCAAGTTGTATAAAATAAAAAAGTAAAAGTCATAGATGTAACTAAAGTTTGCAATATTTCAAGATAATTTAATTCCATTTGATATATTTTCCCTTTAGATCTGAGCTCTGTTAGGTTTAGAAAAAATTCTGACAACTAAGTTTAATTAGTAAAAAATTTAACTTTTTATTCAAAATCTGTCACAAGGTTAAACACAAAAGTTGTAGCTAATCTGTTGAATTAAGCCTATGTTAAATTTCATTTAAATCTAACATAATTTGACATACTAAAACATATTAAAATTAAGATTTCAGCATTCAATCTAAAATTACAGCATGCCTAGCTTTTCACTACAAGCATAGAAACCAGATATATATAGCAATGATCAACTATAAATACGTAAGTAATCACTTAATTATTATTTTTTAAATTTATATATGTTTATTCGAGAAAGTTTGCCTGCCTTAATTGATGAAGAACCTATGAATCCTTGATGACTTGAAAGAAGAGATAAAATTCCTTCTCTTTCATTTCACCTTTCTCCTCTTCCTTGACTTAGATAAAAACTACCAAACTTGTATCTCCCTATTTTTTTTTTGCATTTGGATTGCATCCGATTTCTGTTTTCACCTCCAAATTTGTTAAACACCCACTTTGGAGTTGAATTAAAGAAGTACAAAGCTTAGCCTTCCTTCCCTTTCCCTTTATCTATTTTCTCGCACACACTCTCTTTTTCTGCTATCGTTTTGGGCAGCTAGAAGTGGAGAAAGGCCAATAATTTTCTCACATTCCTCTCTAAAATTCTTTTGTTCTCTTAGCTTTTAAAACCTAGCATATGTGTCTCTTGTAATAAGTCTATTAGCCACTTATTTTAGAGTGGCTTGCATGCATGCAAAGTCTTAGTTTGCATGCGAAATTAGGTACATCATCTCTATTAATTATTACGGGATTTGATTGAGTTTTAATAAAGTACTGATAACTACACCTCTTTTGATAGTACACCAATGTATTTCAATTTATTAGGCACTTTTAGAGACTAATTTACGACATATCAGTGTATTTCAATTAAATTATGTCTTTCTTACTGCTATTCATTGCATTAACGTTGAACTCAAGCTATATATAAGTATTTGAAAAATAATTCATTGCATAACAAATTATTTTAACAGAATACTCACAACTATAAGATCATTCAATAATTTTTAAGTGTATTTAAAAATAATTCGTGCAATTAGACTTTGAGCTTATCTATATCAAGATATTTTAATATAATACCATGGTTAAACAACTTATATTTGCTTTATCGAATTATTTCAGCTGAAACAGGTATTTGGCTATATATTCGAGAATATAATTGAATTTTAATATAATACCACCATACTGGCAGTTATACATTTTTTTGACAGTATATAATTGTATTTTAATTTATCCATAAAACCCAAGAGATTCTGTTTACTTGGAAAAAGCCCAATCAAAGCAGAGACAGAAAGGCTCGAATGCTGCTCAGGGCCCAAAACCTGAAGAGAAAAGCTCAAAGCCTGCAGAAGATAATAGCCCAATGCAGCAGGCCTACCATCCAATTATAGAAGCCCATGCAAACCAGAGAAGGCTCAGTCTGAATAGAAAAAGGCCCAACCTAAACCACAGGAGTGGGCCCAAATGAAAGCACCAAAAGGAAGAAAGAGTAGCCCAAGGAGCATCCCGTGAACCATAACTAGAATGACCCAAGTGGAGGGAGACCAAAGGCAAGGGAAAATGAAAGTGCGAAGGAAGATGCTTTTATTTATTTATTTTTTTTTTTTTATTATTTTTTTTTCTTCTTCATCTTCCTTTTCTTCCTCAGCAACTTCTCCTCTTTTCTCTGCCCCTGCTTCTGATATTATAACTAGACCTAATATTCTTAGGATCTTCAAGGGTAAGACGATAGAATGAGCAAATTTCCGAAGAAGTAATCGACCCAAGATTTTTGATGGAGCTATTTTCCATCTCCTTAAGGAAATAAGTATCCTCCCCGAAGAAACAACACTTAGGGAAAATACAATTCCTATGAAGGAAGGCCCAATCATGATAAGCTTGACCATTAAAAGTATTGGTCAAAATAAATTGGCCGAAGTTAGGTGCATCAAATTAGAGATCATTATCTGAATTCTTTAGGATGATTGGGCTTTGGGAGGGTTGCAAGGAAAGATGGGGGTATTGCAAGGTGGGGATTGGGCACAATAGATTTCAAGGGTGGGCATGTGGTTTCAATGGGGTTTGGAGTTGGAGGGTTTTCAAGGCAAGGTCCAATTGATTCTTTTGGAGAGGGAGGGACACTAGAAAGGCTAGGTGGAACTTGAGAAGTGGAGCTAAGGTGGGCTTCAAGATGGGGCCCTGGCTTGAGGGGAGTTTTGTGGAGGGGTATTACAAGAGGTTGGACTTGGGGTGTGATATCCAGGTACAAATTCTTATTTTTGGATATCAAGTTTTATTTAAATTGAATTATTTTTATAATTTGTAGCAACTCGAGTTAAGGAATAGAATTTATTAAATCTGAATTGGGTTTATAATAAAGATATTTGGACTTAAGTGTAAAGGGTTTTGGACTTATTAATAAGGAGGTGAAACTATGAGGATTAAAATGCAATTATTCCCTTTGGATAAGAATAATGGAATTTCTTTTATTTCTCTACTTGATTCTGGAAGTCTCTGCCGTGCTCTCTGCCATGCTCTCTGCCGTGCCTGAGTGGAGTGAGAAGAAGAAGAAGGAAAGGGGAAAAGAAGGCCAGGGAGAAGAAAAAGCAGCAGCAGCCCTCCTTGCCTCCTTGTTGCTGTAAGTGGGGAGAAGAAGAAGAAGAAAGAAAGGAAGAAAAGGGGAAGGAAGAAAAGAGAAAACAATTGTTGGAAACTAAAATTCTTTTTCCCCTATCTTATTCAAATCATGGTACAAAAAAGGTAGATGAATCTTTTCCATTATGTTAAATATTCTTGTTAAATTTTGGGATTTTTGAATAATGATTGGTGAATTTTTATATGTTTAGAAATTGTGGCTGTTATATGAAAGTTTAGTAATTTAATGAGTTGTTAATTGCATGAGAAATATTGAGAATGTTATTTGTGATTATTTTGTTAATTTGGACTCTAAAGAAATGTGATATTTTGTTAATTTGGACTCTAAAGAAATGTGAAATCCAAGGAATTTGGGTGATTATGTATCTTATCATGTATGTATTGTTTTAAAGGCGTAAATTGAAATTAAAGTTGGTTTCTCACAAGCAATCACACATGCCTAGCTCGAGCTTGAATTATATGATGTTGACGCGACGGCGTCCAAGGCCTTTTGGGGCTGATGGGGTGACGACTTCATAAAAATGGCTAATGAGAGTCATTGAGAAAGGATCCTGATGATAATTGACGCGACGGCGTCCCGTGATGTAATTTGAAAAGGTTACTCACGGGGAGGTGACGATCTCCAAAAAAAAATGGTTAAGGCATTTGAGGTGATTGGTTGAGAAACCCAGGGCCCAAAGTGAAATAAATTGAATTGCTAAATTGATACAGTAATTACGGACTTAATAATTTCTTTGATTGAGTTTGTTTATGATTATATATCGATTCTGTACAGTTTTTATATATTGATACTTCTGTTTGTTTATTCTATGGAATACTGTTTTATCTACTGAGTCTGTTCTAACGGACTCCTGCCATGTTATGGCAGGTACATCACTTGGTGCACATGATGAAGCTAAGGAGATAGTACTGGAGGGCGAGGCCGAGTAGTTTCTCATTTTGTTTACTGTTTTTAGTTTTGTGTGGAATAAAATACAATGTACCTAGTGATACAAAAACTGCAAAAATCTGTGGATAGAAAATAGTTGTGACAGTTTAATTTTGTGTATAGAAGAATTTTGTTATATAAATTAATTGTAAGTGATAGACAGTTTACTTACTGATTATATGGTTTATTATTGTGGTTAAATAAAGTTTAGTTTGTAGCTGTTTTCGTCACACCTAATCAACTCCAATCTACTTCTGAATGTTTCGTTGTGTGTGTGTATTGGAGTAGATGGGGATGTGACATGGTGGTATCAGAGCAGGTTGTTAGTTATATAGATAAAATGACGTGAGTGTGGGTAGTAATAATAGGATTTGAGAATTTCACACACTTGCATCTATCATTAATTTCTATTTGTTATAGTACTAATATAATTCTACAGGAGGATAACCCTTAAAAGGGCAGGGATCGAGTAGCAATCCCGATGCACATAATCGACAAAGAAAAGAAGAGCATAAAGTGAATAAAGATGAGCGAATAGCTCAGGCACTGAATATAATAGTGGATCGTTTGGATAATATGACTAAAGCACAAACAGTATCACAGCCAACACTTCAGATCCAACAAGGTATTCAGCAAGAACCCCAAATGGATCGAGCTATAGAACTTTTCCAGAAAATGCACCCCCAACATTTTGAGGGAACTACAGACCCAATAGTTGCAGAAAATTGGCTGGAGAAGATGGAAAAGGTTTTCGACGGGATGCGATGTCCTAATGATCGAAAAGTTTCTTTAGTAGTGACAGTGTTAGATGGGGAAGGAAATGATTGGTGGAAGCATTATCGACGGATTCATTTCAGGGATAGACCAGTAGAGGCTATTTCTTGGGAAGAGTTTGTGAAGGCTTTCAGACAAAAGTATGTTCCGCATTCTGCCAGAATAAAAATGAGAGTTGAACTGGAAAGATTGGTACAACGCAATATGACTGTACCAGAATATGAAGCTAAATTTACAAGTTTATCAAAATTTGTACCCCAGTTGGTGTCTACAGAGGAAGACAACTGTTATATGTTCCAAAAAGGGTTGCGAGACTCAATTCGCGCAGCTGTCATTCTGACTTTAGCACGAGACTACTCCCAGTTGGTCGAGGTGGCAACTTTAATTGAGCAAGATCAGCAAGTGAATCTTTAAGAAAAAATCGATTCGGAGAGAAAATAGAAAATACCCGATTAAAAACACCTCCGATGATCCAAGAACTCCTAAAATCGACTCCCCATGTTGTGAACAAAAACTTTGAGCTTGAGGAGAGAATTTTTTCAGCTTAAGAATTAGAGAGCTTGGAGATTGAGTTGGCCAAAAAGAGGTATTAACATAAAATCCCTCTCATTTATAGATGAAATAAGGGGTAAATTGGTAATTTGAGCATTATAATTTTTCATAAATTAATTGGGGATAAAACCAGCCACTTAGCAAGTTTTATGGCTGATTTTAAGGAGTAAAAGAAGGAAGTGTGAATTTAAAAATATTGGTAGAATTCAAAATATCGAGTAATACAAAATATTGAGTTTTATACGAGTTGAAAGCATCCAAAATCGATCACAAAAGTATTTCATGAAATTCAATTAATATATTTTTGTAAGTAATTATTTAATTATATTTATTTTAATTTTCTCCAGATAAATGAGCCATAAATTTCTTGTACTTATATGATGGTCTAAAATTTTATAGCAAATGCATCTTTGAAGTTGATTTTTCGACTTGATGCTTCTTTTCTCAGCGATCTTGATCAACTTCATTTCTTTTTATTCTTGGCTTAATTTCATCAATCTTGAGTTAAAATCATCTCGATGATCATCCTTCTTGATCCTGCAAAGCTTAAGTACAATATATACTAATATTTAAAAAATAATTAATCGAGTATATTATTAACATGTTTGTTTTCATCAAAATCGATAAGAGTTCAACAGGGACTAGTGCTTTTTTATGAGGGGGTGGGTTTTCATTGGTATTAACATCCAAATGGGCCATCTGCGGCCCATCTAAATTAGGGCTAGCTTGGTCCTCAGCTTTTTGGGGAGGTTGTGCTCAGGTTGAGTTGAACGGTTTGAAACATCTTGGTGGGATTTTGGAGTCCCATCAAGGGAAGGGGTTGGGTTTGGGCCAACATTTTCCCTTCCATAATGAATGGGCTCTGTAGGCTTAGCTTTATCATATCTATTTTCTCTTAAATGGGGATTCTTAAAGAAGCAGGTCTGAATTAGATGCCCAAGTTTACAACAATGTGGGAATCTACCTTTGCCATCAACAGAAATGAATATTTCATTAGAATGGTCCCTATTCGAGTCAACATTTGCTAGAATACGAGCAACCAATGGACGAGAATAATTGTAAGTGGATTTATCAACGTGAATTGATTTACCAAAAATAGAAGCTAGAGATTTCAAACTGCTCCAAAATTCTATGGGTAACCCAGGAAAGGCAAGCCATAAAGGGGTGAGGGAGGACTCTTGACCAGGACAGAATCCTATTTCCCATTTCCAAATCCAAAGGGGGCACTTATTCACAAAGTAGTTGCCTTGCAATTGAACTCTAGTGAGGTCTCTTTCAACACAAAAATGAATGAGGATATATTTCTGGTCATAAAGACCTATGTCACCTCCCTATGCAAATTTGGAGAGTTGAAAAAATTCTGAATTTCCCCCATCGAAAGTCTAAAGAGGCTAAACTTTCCCACTGTCATATTTTTAAAAAGTTTAGCCATAGTGGCTACCTCACAATCAGAAAATTCAAAGGTAGGCAACCCATTAGTAATGCGAACTTTTTTGGCAATTTCACAAACCAATTGAAAATTCTCTGAAATCGACGACATAGAAAACATCTGCGCGGTGGATTTACCTTGCCGGATTGCTGAAGACGTATCCTTGGGATGCCCTTTCAGGACATCAACAAAGGAGGGCCCAGAATTGGAGAAGACCACATTAGTCGTTGTGGTTTTAGGCCCAAAAGATGCTGGAGGCTCTGGACATTGGTGTTTAAGCAGCCCAATGGAAGGCCAAGCTTGTAACAGACCAAGGGGACTGGTTGGCCCGCAACCTGGCCCAGCAAAGTTCAATGGGCCCAGGGGGCCCAACTGCGTGTGGCCCAGTGGAGAATGGACCTGCGTGTCCAGCAGAACAGGAGGAAGGTGATGAGGCAGGTGAGGGGCCCGCAACAAAGAGTGGGGAATAGGTGGCGTGCAATGGAGGGCTCCCACTTGATTTGCCCGAGGCCCTACCGGAATCCGCGTGGGAGATGTAAGCCATAACAGAGGAAGCTGCGCACAAGGAAGCGAGCCCAGCCATGGCTGTCGGGAACTCAGATTAGACGCTGAGTCGACGCAGGTTTAGGGTTTAGAGTTTTTTTTTATATATAAAAAGGGGAGATATTATTCATTGTGCCCCCAACCACAAACATCAAAGGAAAGATTGGCAAAGCCAATACACGGTGGAGTAGTTGGCTCAAGGCCCATTACAACAAAGATAAAACCCATAAGACTCTAATGGGTCATACATAATACATTGCCATAACCATGATAAAAAAGGTTGGGCCTGTAGCTCTTTGCATATGAAGGAGCAAAATTGGTCAAAAGCCCAGCCTGAGTTGAGAATATAGAGCCCATCAACTTAAAGGGAAGAGACCTTTAATGTTAGCGAGGCCAACCTAACATAAATTGCCCAAAGGCCAAACCAGGAATTAAGGAGTCGAGGCCCATTCTTCGAGGCCCAAAACCTGAAAGCTGAAAGGAACAGAGCCCAGCAAATTTCAGCTAGCCCAATACCTGATGCACAGAATATCAGGCCCACTAATAGAGTCCGGCCCAGCGCTGAATAATTGGAGCTGGCCCGCAGATAAAGCCCAGCCCAGCCAGGAACCAAGGAGAAGTCCAGCAGCCCACCGATTACACCAAAGATGCAGAAGCTTATGCAGAGGCCCAAACTCATTGGAGGAAGAATAAAGTGCAAGTAAAGGCCCATCTTCAAAGGACGGAGAAAGTCTTGGAGATTCAACAAGAGAAGGGTAAAACCAAAAGTCCAGTGGAGAAGATGAGATTTTTCTATTTTTTATTTTAAAAAAAAAAACCTTCTTCTGCTATTAGGCTTTAACTAATCTCCCCAAAAGAGGCAAAGTGGCTTGGGACAGAAGGGAGAAAATGAATAAATCATTTAAATATAGAGGGGTGGGAGGGTTAATAAAAGGCTCAACTATAAGAGAGGACATGCCTTCAAAGAGAACATCAGCGAAAAGTTCAAGAATATCATGGGCCTCATCAAGGTCCATACCCGAAACACCTAGGGACATCGCTTGGGAAAGTGGGGGGGGAAATGTTTAAATCATTCAAAGAGGGAGGGGTGGGAGGGTTAACAAAAGGCCCAACAACCTGAGAGTATTCACAAGGATTTTGGGTCTCAAAGTGGTCCACTTGGGTTTGAGGATGGGTTATTTTTGAATCCAAATGGGCCTTAAAAGGCCCAATGAGATTAGGTGCATTTTTATGTGGGGGTGGTTTCTTTGGTATTAACATCCAAATGGGCCATCTGCGGCTCATCCAAATTAGGGTTGGATTGGTGAGATTTGGAGAAGGGATGAGATGGGCTAGGGGGAGGAACGGGCCCAAGGATTTTGGGGAAGGGGCTTGGGCTTGAGGTTTGGAATTAAAAGGATGGGCTAGGAAGTGGGCAAGTTGGGCCTCACCGTGGCCCAAACCAATAGGAGGAAGGAGGGGAGGGGATAGGGTATCCTGGGAAAGTAGACTTTGAGGGAGGGTGGGCAGTTTTGAGCACTTAGGAGAGGGAGGGGCTTGGAGTGCTTGGGCTTGGCATTGGGTGTTGGCTCCAAGGGAGCCTAGATTGATGTGGGCCTCATCATGGTCCAATGAGGATTGGGGGAAGGGGTGGCAAGGGGGGGGATTGACGGCTTCAAGAATTTTATGGGACTCATCAAGGCCCAAAGGAGTGTTAAAAAAATCATGGCCTACAAGGGCCACATCTTGGGGAATGTTGGTTTCAAGAATCTTATGGGCCTCAACTTGGCCTAAAGGGAGCTTAGAAACTTCAAGGGCACCATGGGCCACGTCTTGCGGGTTATTGGCTTTAAGATTTTTTTGGACCTCTTCTTGGCCCAATAGAGGATTCAAAGCACCAATAAAGTTAAAGGAATAGAAAAATGCTCGAATATCCTTCAGGCTTGGTCTTCCCCTCTGGAAGAGCCCAATGGCTGAAAATTTTAGAGGCCTCGACATAAAGATGACTTCTTTGTCGGAAAAATTAAATGTAGGCAAACCATTCACCAAATCGTGTGCCTTTGTTACTTCATTCTCGAGTAAAAGAGGAGGTATTATACCTTGTTGGCCTTCAAGACTCCGCATAATTGATGCATAAGATGGTTGGCAAGAGCTGGAAGGCCCAGAAGCAGGCCCAATAAATTTCCCAGGGCAGATTGTAGGCCCAACTGGGTCATCTGGGCCTGCTCGGCCCAGAAGGGGGAAACCCACCAGGCAGGTCAGGTCGTACGGACAACAGCTAGGCCGATGCGTGCGGGGTGGGGTCCACGCTAGAGGAAAGCCCGGCAGCATTCCCGCCCAAAAAGGAGCGGGATGGGCCGTCGATGGGGGCCCAATGACCCTGAAGGCTTGCACAGGCTGTTGGCCACTACGGAGGCTAAAATGCACCGAGCTCCGAGCCAGTCAAGCTGTCAGGGGGACTGCAACCACGCGGAGATGACATGGAATCAACGCAGGTCGCTAGAAAATCGCAGCTCCCAACCTCGTTGGCCCCCCCCAAGGTAGCTGCCATCACACCGCGACAAGCCTGTTGCAGGAATTAAGCCGCCCAGAGAGGGCGCATGGAGTGGCAAAGAGCCACCAGCGCTGACCTTGAAGAAAGTCGCCGTGCCTAGAAGTCGACTGCAGAGGAGAGGTCATATGGTTCTGTCTTTCTTGGCTCGCCAAAATCATCGATCTCAGTCACCAGTCCCCCTTACAGACCGAAGAAGAAGCCAGAGAAGCCCCCCGTCTCTCGGGACTCTCCCTTTCTCTGTTTCTTGGGATCCCCCTACATCTCACGTCAAAATCTTCGGGTGCTTTCATTGAGACCTGAGAGAATCGTGGCCTGAATGCATAGAACTAACTCTATAGCCCATAGCACATATGCAGGACAACTATCTTTCAGTGCGCCAG
The DNA here is from genome assembly GCA_002786265.1 of Apostasia shenzhenica. Lineage (NCBI taxonomy): Eukaryota > Viridiplantae > Streptophyta > Magnoliopsida > Asparagales > Orchidaceae > Apostasia > Apostasia shenzhenica. The sequence goes on from KZ452001.1 coordinate 1,991,322, forward strand.
GTGATGAGGCTTCCACTTCAACGTCCCGGCATCACACCAGATCTACTTCTTCCTCCAGAGCCACTCGTATTACAGAGTTGAAGGGGATGTTGTTGAACCTCACCGATTTGGTTACTGGCCTTATAACACAACAGGCCGTGATCTTCAGGAAAACTCAATCAATTTGTGCTGCCGTTTTACCTCCTGTACCTCTTCCGCCGATCGCGGCGGCGCCTCCTATACCTCTTCCGTTGATCGCGGTGGCCCCTTCTGTTTCTCTTTCGTCAATCGCGGTGGCGCTTCCACCTCTCCTGCTTGTTGCGGCGACCCGTGAGCCTCTTTCGCCGGTCGCGACGGTGCCTCCACCTCTCCCGTCGATTGCGGCGGCTCTAGCCCCTCTCTTGCCTATCGTCGTGCCTTCTGTTCAATCGTTTGGCTCTTCTCGACCGCTCAAATGCCCTATTCCTGCTCAAGAGGTCCTCCAAAATCCTCTTCTACCATATCCACTACTGCAACCTACCTTTCTTCTTACAGCTTTCCCTCCTTTCCTAGCTAGGCACAATCTACCCTTTGCTGGCATTCAGGCCCCTCCATATGGACCTGACCCTTTCTTTGGCCCCCTGGATGACAACGCTCCTTTCTCTGATTCCATCTGTTAAGCGAAAGTCTCGGAAGACTTCAAGCCACCCTGACTTGAGGCCTATAGGGGTGCCACTGATCCCCGTGAGCACATTTAGGGGTTTGAGGCCGTTGTCCGCTATTATCAGCTCGACGAAGCCACCAAGTGTAACCACTTAGCCAATACTCTGAACGCTTGTATTCCGCTTGAATTCAACGTTAATCTAATGAATAGCTGTAAAAATATCATTATTCAATTCAAATATATTTATATGTCATAAATTAATATTTGAAAATGCCTATTAGCTTAAAATAGTTTGACATACCATCAAAAATATGTGCAATTGCGGGTATTACATTAAACTTCAATTAGATTTTTGTAATAGTTCGTCAATTATATGTTTTCGGCCTCAATTAGAAGATCAGCGTCAAATTGCTTATATTTGCTTCAAATACAGTAAAAAGTGATGGAATACAAATATAATTGCTACTATTTAGTTAAGTTAATTTATTATATAATGAATCATACAATAAATACTTGTATTCCACTTAAATTTAATGTAATATAATGAATAACTGTAAAAACGTCACTATTCAATTTAAATACAATGATATATCAAAAATCAGTCGCTAAAAGTGCCTATTTGCTTAAAATATATCGATATACCATCACAAAATGTGTAATTACTGATATTATATTTTCAGCTAAAATGCATCGAAATAGTAAATATTAGTTGCTTAATCAGAGTATTATGTTAAAATGTCATGATATAGATAAGATTAAAGTCAAATTATTTGTATTCTCACCAAATACAATAAAAACTAATTGAATACACTCATAATTGCGAGTATTCAATTAAATTAACTTATTATGTAATGAATCGTATTCTAAATGCTTGTATTCCACTTGAATTCAACGTTAGTATAATGAATATCAGTAAAAATATCACTATTCAATTTCAAATATATCTATATATCAAAATCGGACAAATTACTTATATTTTCTTCAAATATATTGATATATCATAAATTTTATAAGTAACTGTTCGCTTAAAATAGATCAATATACTGTTAGAAAGATATGTAATTACTAGTATTATATTCAAACTCAATCAGATGTCCGTAATAGTTCATCAAATGCTTGATTTCGGCTAAACTATATCGATATAATAAATATCAGTTGCTTAAACAAAGTATTGTGTTAAATTGCGTCGATATAGACAAGATCAAAATCGAATTACTTGTATTCTCTTTAAATACAATAAAAACTAATTGAATACTCGCATAATTGCTCGTATTCAGTTAAAATAACTTATTATGTAATGAATCGTACTCTGAACGCTTATATTCCGCTTGAATTTGATATTATTGTAATAAATAAATGTAAAAATATGACTATATAATTTAAATACATTATTATGTCATAAATCATTCTCTAAAGTGCCTATTTGTTAAAATTTAATCAATATACTTTTAAAAAGATATATAATTGCTGGTATTACATTAAAACTCAATTAGATGTCCCAAATAGATCATCACATATCAGTTTTCGACTGAAATACATCGACATAGCAAATATTACTTATTTAATTAGAGTATTATGTTAAAATGCATTCATAAAGACAAGATCAAAGTCAAATTACTTATATTCTCTTCAACTACAATAAAAAGTGAATGAATACTTATATAATTGCTAGTATTCAGTTAAAAAATCGTACTCTGAACGCTTGTATTCCGCTTGAATTCAATGTTAATCCAATTCTTTATTCACTTTTTGTTTAGGGCTTAAGGTTTAGAATTTTATTTTTTTTGATAAGAAAGGGGGAGATATTATTCATCGGGTCCTAAACCCGCCAACAAGGCAACCAATTTTGGCACAAGCCATTACATGATAAGATAAAGGCCCAAGGCCTAGTACATGAGATGATTTACTAAAGTAAAGGAAAAGGCCCAAGGCCGATACATGTTAAGGAGCAACATAAGAAGACATCAAGGCCCAAGGCCTAATACATATCCATGCAAAAAAGCCTAACTGAGAAGGCCCAACCAGAAATTAAAACCATGAAGTGAAGGCCCAAGGCCTACTATCCAAAACAAGGCCTAGGAATAGAGCTATAACCCAATAATCATCAGGCCCAAATAAAAGGGGCCAATCCAGAATAAGGTTCAAACCCATCCAGATTTTGTAATGCCAAATATAAGGCCCAGCAAGAACATATGGGCAAGAGAAAGGGAAAAGGCCCAAGCTAGAGATAAGTCGATCCGATCAGAATGCAAAGGCCCAAGTCCAAAATAAGTAAGGGGAAATTGGCCCCAAAAAAGGCCCAGCAGTAGATCCGGCCCGATGAGTTCATGGGCCCAAACTCAAGCATGAAATTGGAGAAGGAAAGAAGTGGTAGGAAAGACCCAACGTCATAGGAGGGAGAAAGTCATGGAGATCCAACAGGAGGAGGGGAAAGCCAAAATAACATGGGAAGAGGTTTTTTTTTCTTGTTCCTGTTCTTGTTCTTCTTCTTCTTCTTTTTTCCTCCTCCTCCTCCTCCTCAGCGACCTCTCTCTGATCCTCTGCCTCTGCTTCTGAGGTTATAACCAGACCTAATATTCCTCGGGTCTTCAAGAGTGGAACGGTAAAATGGGCATAATCCCCCGCAAGTAATCAACCCATGATGTTTTGTGGAGCCATCCTCCATCTCCTTAAGAAAATAAATATTTTCTCCGAAGCAAAAACACTTAAGGGAAATATAGTCCCAGTGTAGGAAGGCTCAATCGATAACCTGATCAGAAAGAGTAGTGGTCAGAATAAGTTGGCCGAATTTAAGCTCATCAAACAAGAGGTCATTATCCATATTCTTTAGGACGACATTAGCTTTAGGAGGGCTATGAGGAAAGATGGAGGAAAAGAGGACTCTTAGGGGGGGGGGGGGGGAATGAAGAGAGGCTATAGAGAGGCCCAGTAGATGGAGGTTGTGGGCTTTGAGTAGAGCTTAGGGGAGGGGAAGGGTTTTGAGGAGGAGTATTGCAAGGTGGGGATTGGGCTTGTGAAAGCCCAATAGATTTCAAGGGTGGTAGAGGGCTTGTGGCTTCAGTGGGGGTTGGAGTTGGACATGGAGGGTTTTCAAGGCCCACAAATGAGGAAGAAGGGGTGGCTTTAGGGGTGGGATTAAGTCCATGAGGAGATGGAGGGCTATCCCCATCTATATGGGCCTTTTGAGGCCCATTGGAGAGATTAAGGCCTCCCAAGGAGGATTTAGGGCTTAGGCATGGGCCCAGGACTCCTTCCTGGGCTAAAGGTGTGGGGTGGATCAAGAGAGGGGCCAAAGAAGGTGGGATAGGGTAGGGTGGGGATGATGGGCTTTGAGGAGGAGGGCAAGGTGGATGGAAAGAAGAACCAAGGGCTTGAGAGTGGGGTTTGGCATCAAGTGAGGCAAGATAATTATGGGCCTCGTCGTGGCCCAATGTGGAATGGCGGTTGGGGGGAACTAGCTTTTTGGGCTTTTTCTTTTGAACCAGGATCCAAGGAGGTTCTTGGGTTTGAGGAGTATTTCAAGGTTGGGATTGGGCTTGTGAAAGCCCAATAGATTTCAATGGTGGGAGAGGCCTTGTGGCCTTAAAGGGGTTTGGAGTTGGACTTGGAGGGGTTTCAAAGCAAGGCCCAATTTATTTTTTTTGGAGAGGGAGGGACAAGAGATACGCTAGGTGGATCTTGAGAAGTGGAACTAAGGTGGGCTTCAAGATGAGGCCCATTGAAGACCTGAGTGAGGTTTGGTTTGTTAGGGGGAGGTGGGCTTTGATGAGGGGAGTCCGGGTGGGCTACAACTATGCCCATGTTTAATGAAGAGTTTGAAGGGTTGACTTTGGCTTGAGGTGGATTAAGGGGGAGATTGTCATTTTCTAATTGAAAGGCTATATGAGGCCCAAAAGGAATAGGTGGGAGTAAGCCATGTGTAAAGGGAGGATCATAAGGAGAGGCCATTAAAGACTTAGGTGTAAGAGGAGGGTTGTCTTCACAAATTTCAACTTATATCACATCCCTCACATATTCCAACATAATAACTAACTTTATATCACATCCCTCACATATTCCAACATAATAACTAACTTTATTTCACATCATTTACAACTTTATATAAAAAATATTTCTATCCAAACTTTCAATGATGGAATCCGGCGAACCTGGGCGACGAAGACCCTAGAGGCACCACTTTTTAACTCATAACATTCTGGGTGGGCTTCGGCCCATTGCAACCTCCACCAAGCTTGGGCCTTTGGCCCTATGTTTCTGCTCCTGTGGGCTTTGCCCACTTAATTTTGGGTTCCGGCCCACTCCTTCAGGCCCATCCGCGGGCCTGCCATTGCCAGGATCCTCTTGAGCCCTTTATGGGCCTATTCACCTACTTCTTCTAAATCGGCCCATGGCCCATTTTAAACCTCTCCCTGCTAGCCCAGCCCTCTTCTCCCAGGTTATGGGCTTCGGCCCAGCTTTTTATGGGCCTCTTAGGCCCTACTAGTTGCACTTCTGTTGGGCTCATGTTGGGCCCAACCCTCCCTTCTCAATCATGGGCTTTGTGCCCACCCTTGCTTCCTTATTTTGTACACCTGCTCATTGGGCCTTGGCCCATTTTAATCCTTTAATTTGATGTCAGGCTTTGCCCCTTTTATTTATGTTTATTGCTATATTATGTCCACCTAGTGGGATTAAGGCTTGGTTGTTGTTGTTGTTGTTGTTGCTATATTATGTAATGGGCCTTGGCCCCTATGTTTAATGCTTATCATGTAATAGGCCTTGGCCTCAAAATCCTATCATGTAATGGTATTAGCCAAACTTGTTTGCCATTTTGGCGGGTTGGGGGCCCGATGAATAATTTCTCCCTCTTAGTTATATAAAAAAAATTAAAAATTTTAAAATAAAAAAAATAAAAAAATAACCCTAAACCCTAAACCCCAAACCCAAACCCAAACCCAACCATTCTCTCCTCCTCTTTCTTTCTCTAGAATTTTAGATGGAGAGCTTCTCTCTCTAGAATTTTTGGGAGATTTTGGCTGTCGGCGGCTTTGTTGGGGCTGCCGGCGGCGAAAGAGGCCGGAATCCTGCTCCTGGTGGCTTGCTCCTCCCTATCCCCTCCTCCTCATCGCGGTTTGTTGGCGCCGTGGTTGGTTTTTGGAGTGCAGCAGGTAAGGTTCCTCTCATTCTGTTGGCTGGAAGGTGGAGGCCTGCTTTCGACCACTTCCCTAGGCGGCGGGCCCCACTGTTGCCTCTCCGAGCTGCGGCCCGTTGGCTTTTGGGTCACCGCTCTCTGGGTCGGCTGTCGCTGGGCCGCTCTTCTCTGGGCTGCCAGACGCTGGGCCACCTGCACCTGAGCCGACCTCTACTGGGCCTCCCTTTGTTGGGCTCTCTTGTGTTGGACTGCCTTCCCCAGCTCATCCTGGGCTGATCTATGTCTTGGCTGAGGAAGTTGGTGAGCCTGACCAAGTCCAGAACTCTTCCTTTGACGTCCCGATTACCCGGACGCCAGAAAAGTAATGTTCTTTCCTTTTTTTATTATTATCTCAACTCAAAATTCTTAAATATTACAGCTATATCACAAAATTACCTTCAACTTCTCTTCCATTATCCCGTGATTCTTCTAATGCCACACCTGCCACCAAAAAATGGCAGGAGTCTGTTAATACAGACCCAGTAGATAAAACAGTATCCCAAATAATAACAATAATCATTTCAATACTGCATACAGATTAAATATGACTTATGTATTAAGAATTAAACCAAAAATAAAGTCAATCTCTACAGCAATAATTTCAATATGCAAGATACTCTTAAAAATATTATCCTTTACTATCAATAACATAATCATCTTTACTCATTATTATTATATTTCTAGGCCTCAGTTTTCTCAACCAATCACCTCAAATACCACAATCATTTCTCATCAGCCCAAAAGGGCCTTGGACGCCGTCGTGCCAAATCAAGCTCGAGCTGGCATGTGTGATCGCTTGTGAGAAACCTGTCTAACTCATCATCGCCTTTAAATCATGAATGTAATTAACATCTCATTACTCAAAATAACATTATATACCATATCATAAATCTTAATGGCATAATATCAAATATAATATACAAATTTATTATCATAACTTATCATTGAACATACTTAATTCATCACAACATAATAATATTCTGTATAGTGACGTGAATCTATTATTTTTATACCCTTTCACCTAGAAGCCTGACAAGAGTTCTTACAGCTTGTTATTCTAGAAGCCTTGACAGGAGCCACACCTTGTATCAATGAGTCCTTTTTCGTAGGACATCACCCGACGTACACTCCTCGCCCTCATCGAAATAACATATATATAGGAAACTCTCCGCCCTCATCGGTTCTTGGTATACAAAAATTTATTAGTACCACATTACCTCACAGACAAGCATATCACATCCACTCACTTGCTCAAATAACAGCATACACAACATACATAACATAATAACATATATAATATACATTTATTATCATATTCTTCTCTTATAATATACTCAGAACTAATATCATTTTAAGAAACACATTTCACATAATTCTACAGACTGACTGAAAAGATATCATCCCTAAGTCCCATCTATTCATTTCTTCATTTATTTCATAATATATAAGGATCAACCTTAATAATCTCCTCAACTTCATTATTCTAAAATTCACTTAATGGGTCAAATATCAATAAAAAGTAAGACTTGAAATCTATCCATTATTTCTCTCTACACAATCTACTAACAGAAAACATGACATAATAATATAATTTTTAAATTCTCACAACATTCATTTATTTTCACAAGCAATAATATAATAATATTAACTTTAGGGACAGGATTACCTACCGATTACCAAGCTTGAAATCTCTCCTTACTTTCCTCTTCTCCTCTTCCCTTTCTTCTCCCTTTCTTCTTCTTCTTCTTCTTCCCGTTGGCTGCGGCTGCAGCTGCTGTTGGCGCTGGCTCGGCAGAATAGCCCATAGAGACGAGCGCGGGCGACAGAGAGAAACCGAGAGGGAGAGAGAGAGAGAAAAGGAATTTCTCTCTCCGGCACTTTCTCTCTCCTAGCGCAGACGACACGCGGAAAGCGGGGATGGTGGAGGCGGTTACTGCGACTATCCATATCCCATTTAACGGGAAAAATACAATTTGAGCCCTCTGTTTCCATTCTCCTATAAATAGGTCCAACATTATTCTTTTCAGGTCCAAAATTCTTCATTTTCAGTCCAATACAGCTTTAATTTTTAAGCTTCAAATTAACTTATAATTCAATTTCTTTTTTACTTTAAACCAGATTCAGATTCTAGGATGTCACAATTCTTCACACCTTATAGAAATTTCGTCCTCGAAATTTATAACCACTAGCTGTCATTGCAAAAAATGAATTTATTCGTGTCAATCTTTTATGCTTGAGATACATCTCAACTACCTCTTATATTAGCACATAAATAGAGGATTCTAGTATCTTCCTCACCTCAAAACTGGAGAAATGAACTGATACAATCATCTTCGAATTAAACCAATTGTTAGCACATCCTCCAAATTGACAAATTATCAAATCATCTAACTTAAACAATAGCAAGGACATAATAACATAATTCTTAAATTCTCACAATATTCATTTATTTTCACAAGCAATAATATAGCAATATTAACTTTAGGGACAAGATTACCTACCGATTACCAAGCTTGAAATCTCTCCGTGCTTTCCTCTTCTCCTCTTCCCTTTCTTCTCCCTTTCTTCTTCTTCTTCTTCCCGCTGGCTGCAGCTGCAGCTGCTGCTGGCGCTGGCTCGGCGAACCGCGCACAGAGACGGGCACGGGCGACAGAGAGAAACCGAGAGGGAGAGAGAGAGAGAGAGAGAGAGAAAAGGAATTTCTCTCTCTGGTGCTTTCTCTCTCCCAGCGCAGACGACACGCGGAAAGCGGGGCTGGCGGAGGCGGTTCCCGAGGCTATCCATATCCCATTTAATGGGAAAAATACAATTTCAGCCCTCTGTTTCCATTCTCTTATAAATAGGTCCAACATCATTCTTTTCAGGTCCAAAATTCTTCATTTTCAGTCCAATACAGCTTTAATTTTTAAGCATTAAATCAACTTATAATTCAATTTCTTTTTTACTTTAAACCAAATTCAGATTCTAGGATGTCATACTTCCTCTCCACCCCCAGCTGTCCATCCTGAACCTGAGTAAAAATAGGTCGCTCTCCCGACAAATAATTGGGTCAATCCAGGTAAATCCTTTGCCCAAACTGTCTCCTCTCCATTGAATTTGGATTATTTGCATTTGGATTTTGAAGTCTCCAAGAAAGTGCATTATTCCAATGGTTTGCCGATATTTGATTATTCTGAATGTGAATTGACCAAAATGGCCAAACCATTCAAATATATGGCGGTGGGTAAATTCGGCTTATTTAGACCTTTGATGGTGGAAATTCGAAATTTTTTCAATTCGCTAAAGCTGTATGGCGAGGCCAAAATTGACTTTATGATCAAAAACACATCCTGGTGCATTTACGTGATGAGAGAGACCTCACTAGAGTCAAATTAAGAGGCTCTTACTTTGTTAAGAAGAACCCTCTTTGGATATGAAAATGGAAAGTCGAATTCCGTCCAGACCATGAGTCCTCTCTTGCTCCAGTTTGGATTGCCCTTCCTGGGTTACCCATAGAATTTTGGGGTAGCTGAAAATCTCTAGCTTCAATTTTTGGCCACCCTATTTTGGTTGATACACCCACCTCTAATTTCTCTAGACCCTTTGTTACTCGTATTCTGGTAGATTTTGATGCTAGAGGAATCTACCCTAACGAGATATACATTTCAGTTGATGGCAAGAATGGATTTTTTCAAAAAGTCTATATTGAAAATAGGCCCCATTATTGTACTCACTGCTTTAAAATTGGTCATTCAACCCAAAGCTGCTACTTCAAAAATCCTAGCCTAAGACACCCTACCCATGGCATACTCCAAAGCCCAACCTCTCCAATTGCTTCTAAAGCTAATGGGCCTTACAAGGCCCAAGATGATGCCTTACCTATAGAGGCCCATTCGGGCTCACCACCTCCAATTTGGTCCTATCTCTTTGGGCCAAGTCCCTCATATAGCCTCTAGTCCACCCCTTGCAAAGGCCCATGAGTCCATTAAATCCCCTAAGGCATTAATGGACTCCCCACCTTCCTCCCTTCATCCAACCACTTCAGTACCCAAAAGCTCAACCCCATCCTCCCCTCCCTCTCTTCATAACTTTTATGAGCCTCATTCTCAAGCCCATTTTAGCTCCACATCTCAAGCTCCACCTAGCCCAATTCATGGCCCAACTTCCCCATCTATATCTCAAACCCATCCCCCTCCTTTGGCTATTAAGGAGGTCCACCACCCTTGCGTTCTACTTAAAGCCCCTGCTAGCCCCTCTCTTTCACCTCCCCCTATAGCCACTCTTCCCCTCCCTAGATGAAAAGGATGAGGCCAATGAAAAGCTTGAAGTCACTCCTCCTACCCTCGAAAACTCCTCCTCCTCAATTGGGCCTCAAGCCCCACTCCAACCTCCATGCCTTCAGACCCGCAATGAAAGCCTCCCTTCTCCAATCAGGCAGTCCTTTGCTCCGGCCCAAGAAGCTCCACTCGGCCCCTCTCCTTCACCTCCTCCTCCAGCCACCCCCCTCCCTCAACCAAACCTTGGGGAGGCCTATGTCCCTATTGGGCCACATATCTCAAACCCATCCTCCCCTCCCTCTCCTCAAACCTGTTTTGGCCCTCATCCCCAAGCCCAATTTAACCCCACCTCTCAAACTCCATCAA
>KZ452001.1:2019332-2093818 GCA_002786265.1 Apostasia shenzhenica
GGCCTCTGTGATTTGTCCTTCAAGCTTCAAGCTTCAATCTTTGGGCTTTGGATTTTGGTCGACGGGATTCGAACTTCAGAAAAATAGTCTGGGACTTTGGGCTATGGGCATGGGTCTCAGGCATTGGGCTTTAGGCTCGGGCTTCAAGCCTCAAGCTTTGGCTTGGAGGCATTAGGCTTTGAGCTTCAGAGTAAAGGCATTGGGCTTTATGCTTTGGCTTTTGAGCTTTAGATTTTAAGCTTCAGGGTAGTGCCTTCGGGCTTCGATCTTCTTGGTGAAGGATTAGAGCTTGGGCCCTCGGGCTTCAAGCTTTGGGCTTTGACTCCTGGACTTTCAAGGTTTGGACATAGGCTTTTGGGCTTCTAACTTTGGACATTGAGTTCGAGCTTTGTGCTTTGGGGTCGATAGGATTCGAACTTCAAAAATATAGTCTAGCAGGCCCTTCGGTCTACTTATTTTGAGCTTTGTGCATCAAAGTTGGGCCTCGAGCTTTGACCGTCGAGTTTGGGCCTCAAGCATTGGGCTTTAGGCTTGGACTTTCGGGCTTTCGGGCTTTTGGGCTTTAGGCTTTAGGCTTAAGCCATTCGGCTATAGGTTTTAGGGTTTAAGCTAGTGCTGAAATGCTTTGATCTTTGGGATTAGGGGTTCAAGGTTGACTCTCGGGCTTCAAGCCTCAGGCTTTGGCTTTGAGACATTAGGCTTCAAGCTTCAGGTTTGGGCATATAGGCTTCACGCTTTGGCTTTTGAGTTTTGGATTTTAGGCTTCAGGCTAGTGCCTTCGGGGTACTATCTTCTTGGGGAAGTATTAGAGCTTGGGTCCTTGGGCTTCAAGGTTTGGGCTTCTAGCTTGGGACTTTGAGCAATTGGGCTTCGAGCCTAACACTTTGGCTTCGAGCTTTGACCTGTATGCTTCGAGCATTTGGTTTTGATCTTTCGATATGGGCCTTCGAACTTCGGGCTTAAGGCTTAGCTCATCGGGTTTTCTGCTTCAAGCTTGCATCTTTGGGCTTGAGGCTTTGGGCCTTGGATGTTGGGATTCAGTTATAAGCATTAGGTTTTGGGCTTCAGGCATAGACCTTTGGCCTTCCAAATTGGGCTATAGATTTCAAGCTTAAGCCTTCAGGTTTTGGGCTTTAGTCTTCAGGCATGGTGGTGGGGACACAACGACATCGGATCGTCGATTTATTTCAGGCAGAGTATACATTCGACGGTCGAGATCTCAGCACATGGCGTCGATCTGGATGGAGGATTGATCTGCAGATTTGGCAGCAAGGTGCGAGTGGTGGCTGATCGTGGATTGGAAATCCCCATTTAAATCAATTTATTGATTTGAGTGGAATATTCCAAATTTTGGGAGGATCTTGTTTATTTCATTCTATTTTTAGTTATTCACATTTGGCATGTTGTAATCAGTTTTTATTTTCGCATTTATTTCTACAATTTGAAATTCTATTGTAATCACCTATATAAGGGCAAAAACTTGTACTGTTTTTCTGAATCCTGGATAACTAACTTATATCACATCCCTCACATATTCCAACATAATAACTAACTTTATATCACATCCCTCACATATCCCAACATAATAACTAATTTTATTTCACATCATTCACAACTTTCAATAAAAAAATATCTCTATCCAAATTTAATTTTAACTTTTTTAAATTTAACCTTACAAACAAACACACCCTAAGTGTTCTAATTCTCCTTTGTGCTCAAACTTGTAAAGCTCTCAAGGAGATCCATAGAAGAAAGAATTCCTGATCTCTCAAAGCATTCAAGGCTGTTTGGTGCACATGTTCTTAATCTCATTTGGCCTTCGACCTTTTCATTGTTAAAATTTTTATGCCTAATCTCAGATTTTCTTCTTCCGCTTGAATTATTTCTTGACTAAGAAAGCTTAAGTTTTTACTACTTGTTAATTTTCAAGATTTGCTTCTTTCCCTAAAAAGATCTTACATGTTCTTTCTACTATAACTTTAATTTCCTTCAAGCTTTCATATAAACGTATTTTATAAACCCTCTTTGAATATTTACGAATTTTTATTTGGCAACCCTTGCATGCATAGTGCTTCTCATTGTAATATTTTTTTGATTCAAGTTGTATTCTAAGCTAGCAAGTCTAGCAACTCTTTTTTCCTTTTTCTCTGTTTTTCTCCTTGCGTGGAGGCTAGTGAAGGTTTGCTCGGCTTTGGTTCTTTGAAAAAGCCGTGGGGTTTGTATTGGGTTTGTTCGACTTTGGTTCCCGAGAAAAACCGGTGTGATTTAGTGGAATTCCCATTTGAGGAGCGTGGGGAGTGGACTAGGCGGGGAGCCGAACCACTATAAATCTCTTGAGCATTTGTATCTTTTGTCTCTCTCGATTTTCAACTAAATCTATATATTATATACTAAACTAGATTTAAGTTTCTCTTAAAAACTCATTATTTTCATATTAAAATTACTATAATAATATAAAATTTAATAGCTAAATATTTTTAACTTAATCGTTTCCGCTGCAGTTGATTCTCTCTGTTAGCTCAATTGTTTCAATTGACCTTACTTACTTATTGTCATTTCTGCACTGGTTGTATTTCAGAATTACCCTATCTATCTATTAATTTATAAAATTTAGATTGATATAATTTTAAATATCATACTCAAAATTATTAGTGTTAAAATAAATTTAATTAACTTTTAAGATTCCCAATTCACCCCCCTCTTGGAAAACACTTGGGCCAACATACATTCGGTCTAGCAACCTCGCGCATGATATAAGGGCCTTCCCAGTTAGGCTCAAGCTTGGGAACTCCCAAGTTGCTGCCAGCAAGAAGTTGTCGTTTGAGTACCAGGTCTCCTTGAACAAATGTCCTGGGGTTAACCTTGTGGTTGAAATATCTTTCAACCCGGTGCTTGTGCTCCAGGCGCTTGAGTGCGGTCAACTCTCTTTTCTGCTCCAAGAGGTCCAGATCAACCCATCATGAATCATTATTTTCACCCATCCAGATTTGTAAATCTTTGAGATTAAAGTTGGCTGCGATTTCTACCCTAGGGGAGGAGTGTTCTAGCTCAACCGGCATGACTGCGTCCATCCCGAACGACAGGGAGAATGGAGACTCCAGAGTAACTTTGGAAGGAGCTATATTGTAAGCCCAGGGAGTGCCTGGTAGTTCTTCTGGTCAGCGGGCTTTGGCGCCATCAAGACGTTTCTTCAAGATATTCAAGATGTTTTTGTTAGCGGCTTCTTCAAGATATTAACGGAGGAAGCACACCTCCGTTATCATCGCAGAAAGAGACGGGCAAAGAGATGTGTCCCAATGGTTGGACCCTCTTCCTAGAGAAACCTAGCAAGGTGGTTCCTACATGAAGGAGGTGTGCTTCCTTGAGCCCCATCTGGAGGTAAGCAGATCCGAGGTCAAAGTTAGCAGCTGCTTCTACTCTAGGAGAGTGGTGTTCCAACTTGACTTGTATGACGGCGTCTATTCTGAGGGAAATAGAGAAAGGTGATTTTTGAGTGACCTCGGAGGGAGCTATATTATAAGCCCAAAGAGCGCTTAGTAGTTCATCTAGCCAGCGAGTCTTGGCGCCATCCAAGCATTTTTTCAAAATATTCAGAATACTCTTGTTAGCAGACTTTGCCTACCCATTAGTGTGAGGATGCCAAACAGATGCATACTTGAGGTTGATCTGATGTTTGCCGCAAAAGTCATGAATCTGTTGATTGGCGAATGGAGTGCCATTGTCTGTGATGATTGTCAAGGGTGCACCATATCTGCAAACGATGTTAGCTCATAGGAAGTTCTCGACGTTCTGAGCAGTAGGCTGAGTAAGTGGTTTAGCTTTAATCCACTTTGTGAAGTAGTCGATAGCAACCAATATTCACTTGTAGCTTCTGATAGCGGTAGGCATTGGGCCCAGAAAGTCAAGCACCCAAATAGTGAAGGACCAAGACTAATTGATGGGTTTGAGATAGCCGGCGAGTTGTCTTTGCATGTCAGCATAATGTTGGCACTGGGGGCATTTTTCAACGAACAATTGAGCATCTTTGTTGATATTGGGCCAGAAGAATGCCTGACGTAGGATTCGCATGATCAAGCTTCAGCCACGTGAGTGGGTTCTGCATTCTCCTTTATGGACAGCCTTCATGGCCTCCTGTGCCTCTTCGGGCCTCAAGCACTTAGTGAGGGGTCTGGCATAAGACCTTCTGTAAAGCTCCCCGTTGATAAGGACGTACTTAGCACAATCAAGTTTTAGCTTTCTTGCTCCTTGTTTGTTGGCAGGTTGAGTCCCATTCTTTAAGTAGTCGAATATCCTATCCATCCAGCATGATGGATGCTTCTCAGAGCAAATTTCTGCATATTCATAGCTGGTTGGGATTCTCTAGGGTCTAGTTGGTCAACGATAAGCTGCGCGGCTATCTGGAAACATCGGGTGGCTTGCCTGACATCTCCTCTAATGGTGACAACGTCACTGGAGGTAGGGAGCTTCACACAGAGATGTGGCGTGGAGATTACTATCACGAAGGAATTAAGAATTGTCCTTCCAAAGATGGCATTGTAGCCTGATTTAGCTCTGATGATGGCAAAGTGTACTATGCTCATAGCGTAGCCGTTATCATCTCAGAAAGAGACGGACAAGGAGATGAGTCCCAATGGTTGGACCCTCTTCCCAAAGAAACCTAGCAAGGTGGTTCCTGCATGAAGGAGGTGTGCTTCCTTGAGCCCCATCTGGAGGAAAGCAGATTCGAACAGAATGTCAACTGCACTTCTAAAGTTGAGGAGTACCCGCCGAACATCAAAATCGGCGATGCAGGCGACGACCACGATTGGATCGTTGTGAGGGTTGCCTTGCGGGGGGGGGGGGGGGGGGAGATCTTCTTGGCAGAAGGTAAGTGGGATGGAGGAAGAATGCTAGTGCGAGATACCGCCGACCTCAATTTCTCGACGGCGTGCAGCAGCGGGGTCAATGCTAAAAATAGCATTGATCGTCCTCGTAGCTGGAGGATAGGGACACGTTGACTGGCTAGGTTCAGGATGGGAAACTCTAGCCAGCGCACCGGTTCTTTGGGGAGCTTTCCCTTTTTAAGCGTTGGGTTTTGGCATCATCTGCATGAACTCCTCCAACTTGCCCTGATCAGCTAATTTATCAAGCAGGGTTCTGAGGGCTCGACACCTGTGAAGTTTGTACCCGTAGTTCCCATGAAACTCACAGTAGTTGTTAGGGTCTACTTCGGTTGGGGGTGTTGGCTTGGGTCCATCAGGTCAAACCCAACCTTGCTTGTCGGTCGCCGTGTAGACTTCAGTAAGCGGCTGGGAGAAGAAGTTCTTCTGCTGCTAAACATGCCACAATTTCCCCTCATCTCTACTACGACCTTTGGCCATGTGCATCATCATGGATGGGAGTTCATCGCCCCAATGTTTCCTCTTCTTCTCCTTCTTGGCTCTAGGAACACTTGGGGGAGAGGACTCAGCATCCTTGAGGAGCATGAATTGGCTGGCACTAGCCATCAGCTCAAGGTAGCTTCGAGGTTTGGCTAGCTGTAGAGATTTAGATAGGTCCCCACTCCCAAGTCTCCTTTGATAGTTGTGCATGGCCACAACGGGGTCTACGTTTATAGCTTCTGCTGCGGTGGCGAAGAATCAGTTGGTGTAATCCCAGAAGCTTCCCTTCTCGCCTTGCTTGATGTTAGCGAGCACCATGTCGGAAATGACCATTCGGGTTTGGCCGATGAAGCGCGCGATTAGTTCCCACTTCAGATGTTCATATGAACAAATGTGACCCATAAGGAGTTTGATGAACCAACTGAATGCTGCCCCCTTCAAATTGTTGGCCAGGAGGTGACACTTGGTAGCCTCATCTAGCTGACGATAGCGGACCACATCCTCGAACCCTTGGATGTGCTTGCAGGGGACGATCGTGCCTTTATTAGCTTCGAGCCGGGGCGATCTGAAGTCTTCTAGGACTGAGGCCAACTGGATGGGGTCAACAAAAGGGGATTAGCTATCCATCAGGCCAAAAAAAGGGTCAGGTCTATAATGGGGGACCTGAGTGAGGAGAGGGTCCCTCCCGGCGAGGAAGGGAGGAAAAGCAGGTGGAAGAAAGGCAGGAAGTGGTAAAGGATGTGGGGGAGGATAATTTTGGTGGACTTCCTAAGGGGTAAAAGGCCATCGTGATAGTTGAGAAGAACTAGATGATTGAGCAGAGGGTGCTGCGACTAACGGCAAAGGAGCAAGGGCCTTCGCGACCGGAGGAGGAGCTACAGGGCTGCTGCTATCAACGAAAGAATAGCAGGAGCCGCCGCGATCGGCAGGAGAGGCTCACGGGCCTCTGCAATTGGTCTGCCTGAGGATCGTGGCTTGCTGAGCGGTGAGGCCGGCGACCAGGTCAGTGAGGTTGGCAAGCATTCCCTGTATCTCGAAGGCGTGCGTACCTTTGGAGGAAGAAGCCGAATCAGTACGGTGGTGGGAAGTTGAGGCTGAAGCTCCACCTGGTGCCCTGACGGAAGGCTCACCTGCTTGTGTGCTGCGGGCAGCAGAGTTGGTTCTGTTCGTTCTGGCCACCATCTTCTCAGGGTCCCAATGATAGCACTAAAAAATGTTAACATAGGATGTAGGGGATCCTAAGAAACACACAAAGAGAGAGTCTTGAGATATGGTGGCATGCAGAGAGCTGAGCCTGTCGATAGGAGTTTAGGCGAGAAAGAGCATCCAGAGCAACAAATAGAGGTTTAAGGTGGTTTAGGGAGGAAATCCCCTACATCCACTGAGCGGTCAGTGAGAGGTTTCACTAAAAAGAAAGAGAATGGCCGAAAAGGCCAGTACAATATTTTGAAGAGGGAGAGAGAGGAAGAGAGAGAGAGAGAGAGAGAGCTCCTCAGTTAGAGCTCTAATATAGTGAAAAGAAAAAGGACACCTGAAAAATGCTTGGACTCTGGTTTTCCTGTTTCTTGTGGTTGTTCTTCCTCTGTCTTTTGTCTGTCTCGTTGTGGTTTGTTCTCATGTTTTTATTGGCCCAGTACAGCCATATCCCCGATTTCCCGAAAGGAAAGGAGATGGGCCCATCCCGATGGTCCCTCAGCTGTCGGCCACTGGGGGAGCTGGAAGTACTGGGTGGAGAGCTTTTTTCGTCTTGACAGCGGTGATTCTACTGGGGGTTCATGCTAGCCAGAGCACCCCGACAGTGATATGTGCAGCTGAGGAACATCATCTCGATGTTGCTAGGGGTGATCCTGGATCATCGTGGACGATGGTTGATTGAACCCGCGTGGCCGAGATTTGATCGAGGTTTAAGACCTGCAAAAATAAATAAATAAATAACAACTTAGTGTTACCTGGAAGCCACGAGTATGGTTGGGATGCGGGTCGGAGCTACGTGTTAACAATCACATAAAAAATATGTGTATCAATAATATATACATAAATATTAGTACACATAAATAAATTTTCATGTTGGCAAAAGTGTGTATCATGCCTAGCAATTTAATTCAGTTATCGTATCTACTATATCACAAATATTAATTTGCTTATAATATAATCAATAGTACTATAAATTTGCTTACATATCTAAACATCAATATAGAAAATTTGACTATTTTTCTATTTTAGATTTTAATCATCATTGATATTCATCTTGAATATGATCACTTTTATATATAATAAATTATTCATTACTTCATAATGAAACTACCACCAACAATATAATCATTGAATCATCTGTTAGTAGCGAAAGGCTCACTGAACATAACTGATCAGGCTATTTATTCACTAAGGTCAAATGCATGATTCGATTGAAGTCCATGGAAAGCTGAGAGGAAATAAAAAAAAAAGAAAAAAACGATGAAATGAAGAAAAAAACTCAAAAAATATTAATATGTTACATGAGGAAACGACGATGTGTTTCAAGATTTACCGAAGAAATAAAGTAATTGTCAACGGTGTGGAGTCATCAGTGAAGAAGGATCAACAACGAAGTGGAGTCCTCAGTGAGGAGGTCACTCGTCGACTAGCTGTACTAGTACAAAGATTAGGGAACACGAGGGAACGACAGTGAGTTTCAAGATTTATCAAAGAAATGAAGTGACTGTCGGTGGTGTGGAGTCGACGGCGAGGTGGAGTCAACGGCGAGGAATGATCAACAGCGAAGTGGAGTAGTCAGTGAGGCAGCCACTCATATGCAAACTACACTAATGCAAAGATTAGAAAATGACAGACAGGGCCCTATCAGAGCCAGATTTGTGTTTTAGGACAAATCTTTTACAGCGGTTAATTGAGTCAATTACTGTAAAAGATCATATCATTTACAGTGGTTGATTGAGTCAACCGCTATAAAAGATCTTTTACAGCGGTTGATGTGGCCAACAGAAAGGTCGCGCCATCTTTTTTAAAGCAGTTGACTTGATCAACTACTTTATACTCTTCGCTGTATAATGCATATTTTCTTCTAGTGAAGCTCCTAGTCCTACGCTTGAAGCCCAAAGGCGAAAGCTCAATGCGTGAAGCCTGAAACCTGAAGGCCCAAGGTTGAAGCGCCAATGCCAAAATGCGAGGTCCATAATTTGAAGCCCAAAGGCTTGGAGCTCGAAGCATAAAGCCTGAAGCCCGAAGCCCGAAGCCCAAAGGCATAAGTTCGAAGCCTAAAGTTTGTACGGCTAAGCATAAAGCCCTAGGCTTGAAGGCCAAAATAAGAAATTTGAAGAGATTTGAAGGCCGAAGGCCCATACCCTAAGCCCGAAGCCCGAAGTCTAAAGCTCGAAGCATGAAGGTCTAAACCCATTGGAAAAGGCCCAATCTAGTAGCTTGAAGCCCAAAGCCAAATGTTAGAAGGCCCAAGCCTGAAACTCAAAGTCTCAAGCCATAAGTCTAAAGACAAAGCACAAAGGCCCACCCTCAAAGCCCGATGCCCAATTGCTCAAGCTAGAAGCACGAAGCTCAAATCCCAAAAGTCTACGCTTACAGTTTGAAGCCTGAAGTCTCAAGCCAAAATCTCGAACCCCAAAGTCCCAAACCTAAAGCCTGAATCCCAAAGCTTTTATGCATAAACCCGAAGTTTGTATGCCCAAGCCTAAAGCCTAATGCAAGAAGCCCGAAGGCCAAAGCCCGAAGCCCCAAGCTTGATGTCTGAACCCTAAAGGCCCGAGCTTTAGTTACGAAGACAAAAAGCCCGTAACTTGAAGCTTAAAGCATAAATGCCCAAGCTCATAGCCTGAAGCTCACAGGCCCAAGCTAGAAGCTCAAAGGCTTAAGTGTGAATCGAGAAGCACAAAAGCTGAAGCTCGAAGCTTGAACCCCGAGAACCCGATTTGAATCCCTAACTCTAATAATCAAAACCCAAAGCTGCAAGCCTAAACCCTGAACATGAAGCCTGAAAGCCAAAGCCTGAAGCATGAAGGCCCAAGGTTAAAGCCTAATGCCCAAAGGCCTTAGCTCAGCATCAAGCTTAAACCCAAAGGCCTAAGGCTAAAGCCTAAACCATGAGGGCCAATCCTTGAAGTACAAACCCAAATGCCCAAAGCTCAAAGCCTAAAAGCCCATACTCAAAGCCCAAATTCGGAAGGACTAAGCTCGATGGCCAAAGGCTCACTCCCGAAGCTCGACGCCGAAAGCCTAAAGCTTGAAGACCGATGCCCGATGCTTGAAGTCCAAAGCCCTGCCAGCAGTCAAATCCTAAATCCTAAAAGCCTGTAACCCTATGCCAAAATCCCAATGGCCCAAGCTCATAGCTCAAAGCTTGAAGCTAGAAGCTCGAAGGCCCAAGCTAGAAGCCCACAAGCCTAAGCATGAATCTTGCAGCTCGAAAGCCAAAGTCCGAAGCCTAAAGCCCAATAGCTGGAGCCTGAAACAATAACCACGAAGATCAAAGCGCAAAGTTGCAAGTGTAAAGCCAAAAGCCTAAACCCCACCAGCCCACTTCTGATGCTTGAAGGCCCATGTCTGAAGCCTGAAGCCTGAAGCCCCAAGCTCAAAGCCCAAAGCCGAAAGCATGAAGGTCCGAGCTTTAAGCTCGAAGCCCAAAGGCCCAAGCTTGAGTGCAAAGGCCCAAGCTCGAGCCCAAATATTGAAACTCGTACACAGAACGACTAATCTCGAAGCCTAAAAGTAGAAGGCCCAAAAGCTGAAGGCCCAAATGCCAAAAGTTCAAACCCCAGGCCCAAAGGCCAAAAGCTCAAACCCCAGGCCCAAAGGCCAAAAGCTCAAACCCCAAGCCCAATGGCTAAAGCTTGATGACCAAAGGCCCAAACTAGTACCCTGAATCCCAAAGGTCGATGCCCGTCGCTAGAAGTCGGAAGCCCAAGGTCTGAAGCCTGAAGCTAGAAGCCTAAAACCAAAAGGCCCAATCCCAAACCTCGAAGCTTGAAACTCAATCATCTAAGCTAAAATTTAAAACTTGAAGCCTGAAGCCTATAGACTAAAAACCTTAGTCAGAAGCCCGAAGGCCCAAGCCCAAAACCCGAAGGCCCAAGCCCAAAGCTAGTAGCTCAAACCCTGAAGCCCAAAACTCGAAGTGACTAGCCAAAAGCATGAAACCCAAAGTCACAAGCCCATTGCCCGAAGGCGAAAACTCAAAGCTTCAAGCCCAAAGCCTAAAAGCCTAAGTTCAAAGCTCAAATCTCAATTGCTCAAATGCCCAAGCTTGAAGACCAAAGTCAGTAGGCACAAACATAAATCCCTAGGCTGAAAGCCTGAAGGCTTAATCCCAAAGCTTGAAGTCCAATGTCCGAATGCCTAAGCTTGAAGCTCGAAGCTTGCACAAGGCTCGATGCCTAGTACCTAAAGGCACAAGCTCAAAGCTCAAAGCCTGAAGCCTAAAGCTCAAAACCGAAGGCACAAACCCAAAGCTCGATGGATGAATATCGAAGCTTGAAGGCCGAATGTTGAAGCCTGAAGGCCAAAAGTCAAATCCCGAAGTTCAAATGCCAAAACCTGATGCACAATGCCCAAAGCTCAAAGCATGAAGGCCAAAGCCTGAAGCCTGTAGCTCGATGACCCAAGCTTAAAGCCCATAACCTGAAGCCTAAAGGCCCATTTTTTAAGCCCAAATCGTAGAAGTGTGTCCCCAAAACCCAAAGCCCAAATCCCGAAGGCTCATGCCTAAAGGTCGAAGGATGAACACCAAAACCTGAATGCCGATGGCCAAACATCTAATCTTGAAGGCCAAAGGCTGAAGTCCAAAGCCCTTAGCTAGAAGCCAATAGGCTGAAGGTCTAATCTCAAAGCTTGAAACCCGATTGCTTAAGCTCAAAGCACAAAGCCCAAAGCTCGAAAGCCTATTCTCATAGTCTAAAGTACAAAGGCCCAAGCCAAAATGTTGAAACCCAAAGTCCCAAACCCAAAGCCTGAAACCTAAAGCTTGCAGCTCCAAACCCGAAGCATGTGTACCCAAGTTTGAAGCCTAAAGAAGAATGCCCGAAGCCCAAAGCTTGAACCCAAAGCTTGATGTCCGAACCCTAAAGGCCTAAGCCTTAATTGCGAAGACAAAAAGCCTGTAGCATGAAGCCTAAAGGCCTAAGCCAAATGACCAAAGGCCTAAGCCTGAATCAAAAAGCACAAAAGCTAAAGCCTGAAGCCTAAAGTCAGAGAGCCTAAGCTCGAATCTTTAACCGTAAAGATCAAACCCTAAAGATGCAAGCCTAAACCTTGAAATGCGAAGCTTGAAAGCCAAAGCCTTAGTTCTAAAGACCCGAGACTAAAGCCTAAGCCCTAAAGGCCTAAGCTTGAAGCACGAAGCTTGAAACCAAAGGCCCAAGCTTGAAGCTTGAACCTTGAAGGCCAAAATTTGGAAGTACAAAACTTAATGCCCAAAGCCCACGGCTTGAAGCCTGAAGGCCCGGAGCAAAAGATCGAAGCACAAATGCTTATGCCCAAATTTTGAAGGCCTAAGCCTAAAGCCTGAAGGCCCAAGCATAAACCCTGAAACCCAAAGAATGATGGCCTGAGCTCTAAGCTGAAAGCCTGAAAGCCAAAGGATGAAGCCCAAAGCTTGAACCGTAAAGGCCCAAGCCCAAAGATGTAAGCCCAAAGCTCGGAGCCTAAAGCTCGAAGCCCGAAGGCCCAAGCTTGAAGCCCAAAGCCCAAGCCCAAGGCCTGGTGCCTGGAACTTGAATGTCCAAGCTCGAAGCCAGAAGCCACAAGCCTGAAGGCTTAAGCCTGAACCCCAAAAGCCCATGCCTGAAGGCCCAAGGCTCGAAGGCCAAATCCCGTAGGCCTAAGCCTAAAGCCTAAAGCCTTAAGCCCATTGCCCAAAAATCAAAGCACGAAGCTTGAAGCCCAAATCCTAAAGGCACAAGCCCGAATCCCAAAGCCAGAAGGCCCAACCTTGTAGCCCAAAGTCCAAAGCCCAAAGGCTCAAGCTAGAAGCACAATGGCTTAAACCCTAAGCCTGAAGCAAAAAAGCCGAAGCTTGGGCCTTCGAGCTTTAGGCTGCAAGCTACGAGCATCTATCTTTGATATAAAAGCTTCGAATTTTAGGATTTAAGCTTGCATTTTTAGACTTTAATCTTCGGGGTTAGCAATTCGGGCTTGAAACCTTGGGGCTTGTGGCATCATGCTTCGACTTTTTGGCTTCTAGGATTTGGCTTTAGGCCATTGTGCTTCTGGCTTGAGCCTTCTGCCTTAGAGCATCAACCTTAGGCCTTAGGGCTTCAGGGGTGGGCCTTCTTGCTTGGGTTTTAGGCTTTAGGCTTGAGCCTAGGACTTTGTGCTTCTAGCTTGTGCCTTCAGGCTTGCGCCTTCGGGTTTAGATCTTCAGGATTTTGGCTTCAGCTTTCGAGCTTGGGCCTTTGGCCTTTGGGCATAGGCCTTTGGCCTTTGGGCTTAGGACTATGGGCTTCAAGCTTCGGGATTCAGGCTTGGGCCTTCGAGCTTGGACCTTATAGGTTAGGCTTTCAGGCATAGGCCTCAGGAATTTATCTTTGGGCTTCCAGCTTTCGGCTTCAAGCTTCGACCATCAAGGTTCGATCTATGGGAATTGGGCTTCGAGTGCTGGGATTTGAGATTTCAGCTTGGGCCATTGTGGTTCGAGCATGCACCTTCGAGCTTCGGGCTTCGCACTTCAGGCTTGGGCCTTGAGATTCGAGGTTCGGGTTTTAATGTTTAGGCTTTGGGATTCTGGGTTGGGCCTATGCGCTTCAAGTTTTGGCCTTTGGGCTTCGAGCATGGGCCTACGGGCTTCGGGCTTCGGGCATTGGGTTTCTGGCTATGGACTTGGGCTTTTCTTCAGGGCTCTGGCTTTTCATTTAGGCAATCTGGCTTTGAGCTTCAAGCTTTTTCTAGAACCTTTAGCTTCAAGCTTTTGGTATGAGCATTTGGGCTTTGAGCTTCGGGCTTTATGCTTAGGACTTCAGGCTTCGAGCTTCGACCTTTGGGATTTCGAACTTGGGACTTGGCTACAGGGTTGGCCCTTTAAGCATGAATCTTACAGCCCGAAAGCCAAAGTCCGAAGCCTAAAGCCCAATAGCTCGAGCCTGAAACAATAACCTTGAAGATCGAAGCATTCTCTCCTTTCCTTTCTCTCTCTAAGTTCTTTAGAGGGAGAGTTTCTCTCTCTAAGCTTGTGAGGAAGAAGGGTTGCCGGCGGCTCCCTCCGTGTGCACCGCCTTCCACTGGTTCCCTGCCACCCTCCTGCCGTGTCTTTGCTGCTGTTGGCCGGCGTTTGTGTCCGAGAAGGGTGTTTCAACGACTTTGCCGGCATCCTTTCACGTCGTCGGCGTTCTGTTCGTGCTCCTCCTTCCTGTCTCATCATCGGTGCTACTCTTTGCCGTGGTCGTTTTGGTGCGGTAGGGGAATCTCTCCCTGCTTCTTCTCCTCGACTAGCTCTTCCTCCTCCTGCTGCTGTTTGGCGTCGCTGTTTCGGCAGTGGTGGTGTGGCTTGTTGGGGGAGAGGTATTTCGTGGTCATGGTCTTTAGCATCGTCACGGCCTAACGGTGACCTCGCCGGAATTTCCTCCGCTCATGCTGCCGGAAAACCTCGCTCACGCCGGACGTTCGCGTTCACCGACCAGATCCTATTTTTTCGCGGGGCAACGCCTCGTGTCTCCCGTAGTGGCCGACAGCCACTGACCTCGCTGGGCGGGAGTGGAGGAGGGAGCGCCACGCGGCCTGATTTTCTTGCGGTGGGTCCTAGTTGCCTTCTGGCCTTCCCGCTTCCCGCATGGACGCTGGGTTGGCTGATGGCAGTGGCCCTGGTTTGGATCCAAGGCCTGATGGGCCTCCTGGTGGGCTTTCTGCAGCCCAAAATCATCCTTCAGCTGCTGGGCCTTCATTTGCAGATGTGTTAATAGGGCCAAATTTTTCCAGCCAGCCACCTTCTTCTCCACTACAAGATATTGTTCCTGGATTGTTTCCTGAGTTTGAAATCGCCAAATCTTTCGATTTGTTGAATGGAATGCCAGCTTTTATATTTTCCGAGGAGGAAATTCAAACTATGTCAAAACCTTTTGAATCTACTATGGTTGGATTTTTTCCAAAAGGAAGACCAAGCATGGATAATGTGAGACTATGTTTTAGATCCTTAAATCTTCTAGGGAGTTATCATGTTAGCGCTATGGATGCTAGACACATTTTGGTCAGATGCGCTCTATCTCATGATTTGAATCGAATGCATCGACATGGTACTTATTATGTGAACACCAAACCTCTTAGAATGTGGAAATGGGAAAGTGGCTTCAGGCCAGGACATGAGTCCCCCTTAGCTCTTATCTGGATTGCTTTTCCGAGTTTACCAATTGAATTTTGGGGTGACTTAAAATCCTTTGCCTCAGTTTTTGGCAAGCCAATTCAATTGGATAAGGCCACATCTGATCTGATTAGACCTCTATCGCCAGGGTCCTTGTTGAGTTTGATGCGAGAAAATCCTACCCTGATGAGATTTTTATCTCCCTTGGTGGGAAATCTGGCTTCAAACAATCTGTGGTTATTGAAAAGAGACCTTTTTACTGTACACATTGTTATAAATTGGGTCACTCCCTGCAGCTTTGTTATTTCAAACATCCTGAGCTTAGGCCCAAAGACAAGGTTTTTCAAAAAAATAATTTTTCTGATGAAGGCCAACCACAGGTCACCCTACAATGGGTGGTAAAGCCCAATCAACCTGATATAGTGCCCAATCAACCTTCCCATGTGAATATTTCTCTTCCTTCAGAAGGGGTCTTTGGGGTACCTCTCCCCAATTCAGTACCTTCCCCCATTGCGACACCTCAAACCTCTCATGGTATTTCTCAGCTTTGTATGGTTAACAAGGAGATTGATCCCTCTGACGATATGATCCAGCCAACATTAGCCCAGCCAGCTCTAGGCCATAAGGCTCTGATTTTGGCCCAACAGGGCCAGTCCTTCCTCACTCCATTTCATGGTCTGAAGTCTTTGATTGCTGATGGATGCTAATGGCCTTTGATTTAATTTGCTTGGGCTTCTTTCTGATGGGCCGTTTCCGGGCCTTTTTCTGTACTGGCGGGCCGTTTTTGATGGGCTGTTCGGGCCTAGGTCCAGCGATTCAAGACAGCTGGGCTTTTATTTTATTTTCTGGTTTGCATTATTAGCTTGCTTTCAGGATGGGCCTTGGGCCTTTTGTTCACATGTTGGTTTATAGCCTGCTTCAGGTAAAAGGTAGGCCATTCTGGGCCTTTTATTTTCACTACTGCTGGGCCCTGTCTCGGATGGGCTTTAACTGCGGCCCGCTGGACTGCTTTCTGTGCGGGCCGTTGGTCCTTTTCGGGCTGGGCCTCCTTAAAGCTGGTGGTTTTTTCTGATTGGACTTCTTTTAAGATTTGGGCTTTATGCTCTTTAGCATTTAAAATAACTCATAGTATTATTGTAATGGGCCATGGGCCTTTTCCCTTATGTTTTGATGATTCAAGCATGTAATGGCCTTGGGCCAATCTTTCCTTTTTTGTTTGCGGGTTGGGGGCTCGATGAATAATATTCCCCTGAGTTATCTAAAAAAAAAAAAAAAAAACCTTGAAGATCGAAGTGCAAAGGTGCAAGTGTAAAGCAAAAAATCTAAAGGCCCAAGCTTGAAGCCTGAACCCTGAACCCTGAAGGCCAAAATTCGGAAGTACAAAACTTAATGCCCAAAACCCAAGGCTTGAAGCCTAAAGGCCCGAAGCAAAAGATCGAAGCACAAAAGCATATGCCCAAATTTTGAAGGCCTAAGCCTAAAGCCTGAAGGCCCAAGCATGAACCCTAAAACCCAAAGAATGATGGCATGAGCACTAAGCTCAAAGCCTGAAAGCCAAAGGATGAAGCCCAAAGCTTGAAGTGTAAAAGCCTGTCACACTCCAATTTATTATAGTCTTCTGTGATTGATGCATATACACGAAGTAGACCACAATAAATCAGGATTATGACATTGTGATAAAGAGAACAATCAAAGTTAGCTAAGAATAATAAAAATAAAAAAAAATTTGACATCAAATATTTAAAACCAATCACCAAGGGTCTCTATCATAAGTAGAGATACTATCATCTAGATCAACATCAAAAGAAATAATAAATTTTATCATATCAGCTACACCATTCAAATGTTCATAATTCAAAAGCAAATTAAATAAAAGATAAAATCCTAGCTCGTTCTATGGTGTTTCTCCATCACGAACCTCATTCTCATGTGCATCACTTTGTCCTGCGGCACCTGCCATAAAAATGGCGTCAGTCCCAAACAATATGGACTGAGAAGGCGAACTCCGTCCACTAGCTAAAATAAAATAAATCAATTAGGTATGTGACAACAATTTTATATAAACATCATATGCATATAATCAGTTACATCACAACGATACAATCAGATATTATAAAAATTTACAAACATGTATCAAAATACAGAAAGAAATAAATAGTGCATATTTTTAATTAGGGATAATTACCCACATGCCACATCAAACTTCATGTATTACACTACACACACTTTCTTCACAATCCCTATTGTAAATTTTGTGAAGAAAGTGTGTGTGGTGTAATTTTAAAAAGTTTGTGTGGCATGCAGGTAAATGCCCCTTTTAATTATCACATATCATTACTTTAAGAACCCTGGAATACTCATAATGTCACTTCCATTGTCTTTATCACCTCGTGGCATTTTTACCTCATGGATTTTATCACCTCGTGGAATTTATCAATTCAAAGTCAAGGTCACCTCAAGGTCATTGACAGTTAAATCATAGCTCGAGCAGGCAGGAGTGATTATTATGAGATCCATAATATCTTAATTGTATGTATCATTTTACAACCATTATTTCATTTAAAAAGAGTATACAATTATCACCATCACAAATAAAATTGCCAATTTACACCTTTAAGTTATCATTGACATTCATTTAATTGTAATCACTTCTAGATAAAATGAGTCATTACATCACAATAATCGCAATAAAATAAATCAAATACCTCTTCAATCATTCGTTTTATTTTCTGTATGAATATATTTAATATTTTAACAATTTTTTTTATAACAGATTATAATATTTATACATATATATATAGATATACATTTATAACCACTGTTCGATAATTCAAAGGCATACAGAAAATTAGAATTTATCTATTATTTTATTACATCCTATCATGCATCTTAGCCGATATATAAATTTTAAAGAATTTAATAATTATTATTAACTCAAAGAAATCAGTAAATGACTTATCATACGTGTATTTTAACAAAATAATTATAGGTTAAATTTAATTTTGAATTTATATACGATAAGCATCATTGTACGCCTACCTCTTATTCACCATGACGAAATCTCCGATAAATTTTGCTAGAATCCTCGTAGAAATCCTCTGAATCTCCCCTCCTTAGGCTTCGAAAAGATCTATCTTCATGTTGAAGACGATTTGAGATGACCACGGAAGAGGATTTTGCAAAATCGCCACGATTTCTTCTCCTCTTTCCCCTCTTCCTTTTGGCTGAAAGCTTTCTCTCTCCTTTAGGGCTGGCGGTTACGACGTACGGGAGAAACAAAATGATAAAAATATTTCTTTTCTTAAATCTCTCCACATTTTAGGCTCTTAATTAATTAATTAATTAAATTACAAAAGACTAAATTGCCTTTTCTTTGTTATTAGACTCCAAATTATTCTAATAGGCTATTTAATCATATCTCCTAAAGGATAAGGATGAAAATTTATAATAATTAATTTAAATTAATTCCTCTTTAATACTTATTCGAATTTCAAATGTATTCAAATTAATTATTATCCCAAATTAATTAAATATAATAAATATAACAAATCGAATTCAAATTTAATTATTAAATAAAATAATAAAAAATACCTGAGCGTTACAAGGCCCAAGCCCGAAGATGTAAGCCCGAAGCTCGAAGCCCAAAGCTCGAAGCGCAAAGGCCCAAGCATGAAGCCCAAAGCCTAAGCCCAAGGCCTAGTGCCCGGAACTTGAATGTCCAAGCTCAAAGCCAGAAGCCACAAGCTTGAAGGCTTAAGCCTGAACCCCGAAAGCCCATGCCTGAAGGCCTGAGGCTCGAAGGCGGAATCCCGTAGGCATAAGCCTAAAGCCTAAAGCCTTAAGCCCATTGCCTGAAAGTCGAAGCATGAAGCTTAAAGCCCAAAGCCTAAAGGCCCGAGATCGAAGCTCGAATTTTAATGCCTGAATGCCCAGGCCTAAAGCATAAAGGCTTAATCCCAAAGCTCGAAGTCCAACATTCGAATGCGCTTTTCCGAAGCCTGAAACCCAAATCCCGAAGCCTATAGGACCAAGTTTGAATCCTAAAGTCTAAAAGACTAAGCCCAAAAGCCTAAGCCTCAAGCCCCAAAATTTGCAAGCTTGAAAATCCTGATGTGTGCCCAAAGCCCGGAGCCTAATGCCCAAGCCCAAATGCCCAAGCCTAAAGCTTAAAGCCTAAATGCCCAAGTCTAAAGCTTAAAGCCCAAAGCAAAAATGCCCATGCCTGAAGCTCGAATTTTGATGGCCTAAACCTGAAAGTTGAACCCACTATGTGCAAGCTTGAAAATCGATGCCCAAAGAAAATCTTCGGGCTATAAGTCCTGAATCTCGAAGACCAAAGGCTCATGGCCGAAGCTACCTGCCTAAATTCTTAAACCTGAAGCCAAAAGTCTAAAGGCCCAAACTAAAGTCTAAAATACAAAGCATGAAGCCTAATGCTCAAAAGCCCAAGCTTGAAATTTGAAGCCTAAAGCCTAAAAGCCCGTGCTTGAAGTTCAAATCCTGATGGCCAAAGATTGAAGTTTGAAACCTTTATGTGCACGTTGAAGACCAAAGCCTGAAGACTGTAGCCTAAAGCTTGAAGCTTGAAGGTCGAAGGCCGATGGCTAAAGATAGAAGCCCAAATTCTTAAGCCCGAAGGACCATGCCCGTCTCCACAAGTTCGAAGGCCTAAAGCCTAAAGGCTCGAAGCCTCAAGGTCGAAAGTTAAGCCCGAAGACCAAAGCCCTATGGCCGATGGCCTAAGCTTGAATCTTGAAGCTCGAAGTTTAAAGGCCCAAGCCCAAAGCCAAAACCCCAATTACTAAAGGACCAAGCCCAGTTCCCGAGGCTCAAATCCTGAAGCTTCAACGTCAAAGGCTGAAGTTCCAAGACCAAAACACAAAGCATGAAGCCTAAAACTGAAATGCCCAAACCCAATTCTTGAAGCCTTGCATGAAGCACGAATTCTGATGGCTTAAGCCTGAAGCTTGAACCCTTTATGTGTAAACTAGAAGACTGAAGCCCGAAAATCATTCCTAAAAACTTGAAGCTCAAAGGCCAAACACCAATGGCCGAAGCTTGAAGCCTAAATTCTTAAGCCTGAAGCCACAAGGCCTAAACTCAAAACCCAAGGGCCGACTCCCGAAGTCCAAAGGCCCAAGCCCAACCTGAAAGCTGAAGCCCAAAGCCAAAAGCCTAAAGACCTAATCTTGAAGCCAAAACCTTGTAGGTCTGAGCTCTAAGCCAGAAGGCCAAAACTCTAATCTTGAAGCCAAAACCTTGATGGTTTGAGCTCTAAGCCAGAAGGCCTAAACTCAAAGGTTTATGTCTAAAGCATGAATACTTAAGCCCAAAGTTAGAAGCCCGAAGGCAAAAAGCTCAAGTTCAGAGTGTTGAAGACCCAATACTGAGCCCAAAAACTGAAGATCAAAGCTTGAACCCCTAAACCTGAATTTATAAGCCTAAAGCCTGACGCCTGAAAGCCTAAGCCCAAAGACCGAAGCCCAATGAATGAAGACCTAAGCTTGAATCCCAAAGCCCAAAGTTCGCAGGCCGAACCCCGAAGCCTGAACTCCAAATATTGAAGAGCTATGCTAGGAGTGGGCTTTGGGCCTTGGGCATGACCCTTTGGCCTCAGGCTTCGGGCTTTAGGCTTCGGTCTTAGGCATTCATCCATCGGGCTTTGGGCATCGGGCCTAGGCCATCAGGCTTCAGTATTTAGACTTGGTCTTTAGTGGTTTGGGCTTCAATTTTTGGGCTTTGGCCTTTCGATTTTGGTCTTGATGCTTCGACCTTTGGGATTAGTGCTTTGGGTTTTGGGCATTAGGATTTGAGCTTTAAAGTTTGGGAATTGTCTTTGAGGCTTTGGGCATTGAGATTGGGCTTCAAGATTTGGGACTTAAGCTTTGGGTTTGAGCTTCGACCTTCAGGCTTTTAGGCTCAGTCTTGGGTTTTTTACTTTTAGCTGTTGAGCTTTTGGCCTTCGGGCTTCAGGCTTGAGAGTTCAAGCTTCAAACTTGAGCCTTCAAGTTTAGGCCTTCTAGCTTAGAGCTCAGGCCTTTTAGGCTTCTGGCTTTGGCCATTAGCCTTTAAGCTTCAGGCTTCGGCCTTTGGGCTTTGGCTTTCAAGTTGGCCTTGGGCCATCTAATCTCGGGCATTATGCTTGGGTTTCAAGCTTCATGTTTAGGCCTGTGGCTTGGGCCTTCAAACTTTTGACTTCAAGCATAAGACTTTGAGCTTCTAGCTTCAGCCATCGAGCTTCGGTTTTGCAATTTCGGTCTTTGGGATTTAGGATTTAGGCATCAAGCTTGGTCTTTGGCCGTCGGGCTTTGGGCTTGAGACTTCAAGTTTTAGGCTTCCGCCATGGGCCTTCAAGCTTTGGGCATGACACTTTGTGCTTGTGCTTTGGGATTCAAGCTTTGGGCTTCAGGCTTGGGCATTCGTCCGTCGTACTTTGGCCTTCGCCATTAGGCTTTGACCTTTAGGCTTGGTCTTTAGTGGTTTGGGCATTGAGCTTGGGCCTTTGGGCTTCGAGCCTAACACTTTAAGCATAGAGCTTTGACCTGTATGCTTCGAGCATTGGGCTTTGATCTTCAAGTATGGGCCTTCGGCTTTGGGCTTAAGGCTTAGCCAATTGGAATTCCTGCTTCAAGCTTGCATCTTTGGGCTTCAGGCTTTGGGCTGCAGGTATAGGCATCAAGCTTTGGGCTGCAGGTATAGGCATCAAGCTTTGGGCTTCAGGTGTAGACCTTTGGCCTTCCAAATTGGGCTATGGATTTTGGGCCTAGGCCTTCAGGTTTTGGGCTTTAAGCTTCAGGCATGGGCTTTCAGGGTTTGTACCTTGGGCTTGAGCCTTGGGCTTTTTGGTCAGGGCTTCGAGCTTCGAGCTTTTGGCTTCAAGATTCTGGCTTCGACATTCTGGCTTCGAGCTTCAAGCTTCAGGTTTTGGGCTATGGGCTTTGGGCTTCATATTTTTGCCTTCGAGATGCAGGCTTCATGCTTAATGTTCTGAGGATCCAGCTTCATGCTTTGGTCTTGGGCCTTCTGGCTTTGGGCATGGGCCTTTACGCTTTGGGCTTTAGGCTTAGGCATTTTGGCTTCAGACATTGACCTTCGAGGTTTAGGGTTCATGATTCAGGCATCGTGCATCGGATCAGGATTTGAGAATCAAACTTTGGGCTAGGGGAATCAGGCTTTAGACATTAATCTTTGAGATTTAGGGTTCAGGCTTAAAGGCTTTGTGCTTCGGTCTTGGGCCTTCTGAATTTGGGCTTGGGCCTCGACTTTTGACTTTTGACATTGGGCTCTGGCCCTCGTACTTCTAAATAGGGACTTTGGAATTTGAGCTTGGGCTTTCAGGCTTCAAGCTTCGGGCCTTTTGATCATCTAGCTTCAAGCTTCAATCTTTGACCATCGAGCTTTGTTCATCAAGCTTCGAGCTTTGTTCATCAAGCTTCGAGCTTCGATCTTTGATCATCGAGCTTCATGATTTGAGCTTGAGGTTTCGAGTTTAGGCCTTGAGGCTTCAGGTTCGGGCTTCGGGCTTTTAGCTTCAAGCTTAAAAATTTGAGCTTCTAGCTTCGACCATCTGTCTTCGTCCTTCAAGCTTCAAGTTTTCAAAAACAGTCTTTAGGCTTCGGTTTTGTAGTTTGCAGATAAAGGGTTCAAGCTTCAAGCTGGCCATCAAAATTCGTGCTTCAGGCATTGGCTTTTGCACTTCGAGATGCAGGATTTGGGTTTAGGCATTTGGGTTTTTAGCTTCATACTTTGTGTTTAGTCATGGAACTTCGGCCTTTGAGGTTGAAGCATCAGGATTTGAGCCTCGGGCTCCGGGCTTAGTCCTTTAGTATTTGGGGTTTAGGCATTGGGCTTAGGCCTTCGAACTTTGAGCTTCAGGATTTAAGCCTAGGCCATCGGTCGTTGGGCTTCAGTCATCGGGCTTAGGCTTTCGACCTGTAGACTTCGGACCTTTAGGCTTTAGGCTTTAGGCCTTCAAACTTGTGGTTACGCATATGATCCTTCAGAATTTTGGCTTTGGGCTTAAGAATTTGGGCTTCTATCTTTAGCCATTGCCCCTCGGCCTTCAAACTTCAAGGCTTCGGGCTATAGTCTTTAGGGTTTGGTCTTCAAGCTTGCACATAAAGGTTTCAAGCTTCAGGCTTAGAGCATCAGGATTCAAACTTCAGGAACGAGCTTTTAGGCTTCAGATTTTAGGCTTGGGCTTTTGAGCATCAGGCTTCATGCTTTGCATTTTAGGTTTTCACATTTGGCCTTAGAGTTTGAAGCTTTGGGATTTGAGCTTCGGGCTTTGGGCATAGGGTTCTAGGTTTTGGGCCTAGACTTTTAGGCTTTGGTATTATAATTTTGGTGTTCAGGCTTTAGGTTTCAGGCATCAAAGCTTGGGCCTTCAGGTTGCGGGTTTTGGCTTTTGGTCGTCGAATTTGGGCTTAGAACTTCAAGATTTAGGCTTCTGGCATGGGCGTTTGAGCTTTGGGCTTTGGGCTTCAGTCTTAGGCATTCATCCATCGGGCTTTGGCCTTCATGCCTAGGCCATTAGGCTTCAGTATTTAGGCTTGGTCTTTAGTGGATTGGTCTTCGATTTTTAGGCTTTGGCCTTTCGATTTTGGTCTTCATGCTTTGGGTTTTGGGCTTTAGGTTTTGAGCTTTAAAGTTTGGGAATTGTCCTAGAGGCTTCGGGTATTGAGATTAGGCTTCGGGATTTGGGACTTAAGCTTTGGGTTTGAGCTTTGACATTCGGGCTTTCGAGCTCAGTCTTGGGTTTTCAACCTTCTGCCGTTTAGCTTTTGGCCTTCGGGCTTCAGGCTTGAGAGTTCATGCTTCGGACATGAGCCTTCAAGTTTAGGCCGTCTAGCTTAGAGCTCAGGCCTTTTAGGCTCCTGGCATTGGCCATTAGCCTTTAAGCTTCAGGCTTCGGCCTTTGGGCTTTAGGATTTAGGCGCCAAGCTTGGTCTTTGGTCTCAGACTTTGGGCTTCAAGACATTAAGTTTCAGGCTTCCGGCATGGGCCTTCAAGCTTTGGGCATGACACTTTGTGCTTGTGCTTTGAGATTCAGGCTTTAGGCTTCGAGCTTGGGCATTCGTCCATTGTACTTTGGCCTTCATGCTTATGCCATCAGGCTTCGACCTTTAGGCTTGGCTTTAGTGATTTGGGGTTCGGTTTTTAAGCTTTGGCCTTTCGATCTTTGGCTTGAGGCTTCATCCTTTTGCCTTCATTATTTAGGCTTTGGCTTTAGGATTTTTTGCTTCAGACTTCACTAGTTGTGCTTGGGCTTGGGCTTAGGCCTTTGGGGCTTCAGCTTTGACCTTATGCCATCCGATTGTGGGCCGTATGTGTCATGCTTCATGCTTTAGCCTTCGACTTTAGGCTTTCATGGTGTGGGCTTTTGGCTTCGGGCTTCTGGCTTTGGGCTTTGGGCTTGGGGCTTTGTGCTTCGGCTTTCACCCTTCGGCCTAGCACCATGTGGCTTCATGCTTGGCGTTGCGGGGTTTGAGCATATGTCTTCGGCTTTGGGATTCAAAGTTTGGCTTTTTAAACTGCGGGCTTGAAGCTTCGAGCTTAGGGATTTAAGTTCGGGCTTAGGGCTTTGACTTTCAGCCTCCAAGCTTTGAGCTTTGGGCTTTAGGTTTTTAGCATCAGACTTTGGCTTTCAGCCTTCAGGCTTCTGGCTTGGGCCTTCGGGCTTAAAGCTTTTGAGCTTCAAGTTTCAAGCATCGGGCTTGGAATTTTGTGTTTCAGAATTCAATTATCAGGCGTTGGTGTTTGGTCTTTCAGCTTCAGGCTTTTGGCATCGGTTGTTGAGCTCTAACTTCAGGCTTCAGATATAGGACCTTCATGCTTTGGGCTTTAAACTTGCTCTTTAGGGCATTAAGCTTCGAACTTTGAGCTTGGGCTTTGGCCTTTGGGCTTTGGCCTTTGGGCTTTGAGCTTCAAGCTTTGGGCTTTGGGCTATGGGCTATGGGCTGTGGGCTATGGGCTATGGGCTGTGGGCTATGGGCTATGGGCTGTGGGCTATGGGTTTTGGCCTTCGAGATGTAGGCTCCATGCTTAAGGTTTTGGGGATCCAGCTTCGTGCTTTGGTCTTCAGTCTTCTAGCATTAGGCATGGGCCTTTGCGCTTTGGGCTTCAGGCGTAGCTTGAAGCTCGAAAGCCAAAGGCCCATAGCTGAAGCTAGAAGCTCAAATTCTTAAACCTAAAGCCAAAAGTCTGAATGCCCAAGCCACAGGCTTAAACTCGAAACCTAAAACCCAAAGCCCAAAGGTCGAAAGCTTGAAGGCCCAAGCCCAACGTCTGACATCAGAAG
This sequence comes from Apostasia shenzhenica, assembly GCA_002786265.1. Classification (NCBI taxonomy): domain Eukaryota; kingdom Viridiplantae; phylum Streptophyta; class Magnoliopsida; order Asparagales; family Orchidaceae; genus Apostasia; species Apostasia shenzhenica. The sequence goes on from KZ452001.1 coordinate 2,044,282, forward strand.
GCTCAGGCCCAAAGTCCAAGCCCAAAGCCCAAAGCCCAAAGCCCCAAACGCTAAGCCTGAAGCTCGAAGCTTAAAGGCTGATAGCCAAAGCCAAAAGCTTAAAGACCCAAACTTGAAGCCAAAAGCTTAAAGACCCAAACTTGAAGCCAAAAGCTCGAAGGCTAAAAATCGAAGCTCGAATGGTTATTCGCGAAGACCAAAGCCCGAAGCCCGAAGCCTAAAAGCTCAATGCCAAAAGGTCAAAGACCTAAGATCGAGCCCGAAAGCTTAATGGTCAAAATATGAACCCAAATCTTAAGGCCTGAATCTTGATGCCCAATCCCAAAGCCCGAAGGCCCAAGCACAATTCCTGAACTCTGAAGCTCAAATCGTAAAGCCCAATACCCGAACCACAAAGCTTAAAGGCTGAAGCCTCAAGCCCAGAATTGGAAGGCCAAAGCTCGAAAATCGAAGCCCAAAGCACTAAAGACCAAGCCTAAATGCTGAAGCGTGATGGCCAAGCCCGAAGCCTGAAGCCCGAAGCCCGAAGCCCGAAGCCCGAAGCCCGAAGCCCGAAGCCAAAGGGTCATGCTCGAGGCCCAAAGCTCAAACGCCCATACCGGAAGCCTAAATATTGAAGTCTTAAGCCCAAATCCGACGACTAAAGCCTAAAGCATAGAACTTAAAGACTCAATGACCGAAGGCCTAAACTCAAATCCTGGAGCCTGAAGTTCAAAGGTGCAAACTCGAAGCCTGAACCCCACAAACTAAAAGACTAAGCTCGGAGCCCGAAGCTCAAGTCCCAAAGCTTAAAACTCAAAGGCTAAAGGCCCAAAGCTGAAGCCAAATGCCCAAGCCTAAAGCTTAAAACCAAAAGTGCAAATGCCCATGCTTGAAGCTCAAATACTGATGGCCTAATCTTGAAGCTTGAACCCTCTATGTGCAAGCTTGAAAACCGATGCCCGAAGACCATAGCTCATAGCTTGATGCTGTAAGGCCGAAGGGCCATAGCCGAAGCTAGAAGCCCAAAATCTTAAACTTGAAGCCAAAAGACTGAATGCCCAAGCCACAGGCCTAAACTCGAAACCTAAAACCCAAAGCCCAAAGGTCGAAAGCTTGAAGGCCCAAGCCCAACGTCTGACATCAGAAGGCCCAGGCCCAAAAGCCCAAAGCCCCAAGCCCCAAGCGTGAAGCCTAAAGCCTGAAGCTCGAAGCTCAAAACCTGATGGCCAAAGCCAAAAGCTTAATGACCCAAGCTTGATGCCAAAAACTTGAAGGATAAAAATCAAAGCTCAAATGGTCATTCACAAAGACCAACGCTCAAAGCCCGAAGCCTGAAGCCCAAAAGCTAAACGCCAAAAGGTCGAAGACCCAAGATCGAGCCCGAAATCTTGAAGGTCAAAATATGAACCAAAATCTTAAGGCCCGAATCCTGATGCCCAATCTCAAAGCCCGAAGGCCCATGCACAATTCTCGAACTCTAAAGATCAAATCCTAAAGCCTAATACTTGAACCAGGAAGCATAAAGGCTAAAGCCTTAAGCCCAAAATTGGAAGGCGAAAGCCTGAAAATCAAAGCCCAAACCACTAAGGACCAAGCATAAATGCTGAAGCTTGATGGCCTAAGCCTGATGGATGAATGCTTGTAGCCCAAAGCCTGAAGCCTGAAACCCAAAGCCAAAGGGTCATGCCCAAAGCCCAAAGGCCAATAACAGAAGCCTGAAGCTTGAAGTGCAAAGCGCAAAGCCCAACTGCCAAAGGCCGAAGCCCATAACCTGATGGCCCAAGCCTGATGCCCGTAACCTGATGGCCCAAGCTTGATGCCTGAATCATAAAGCCCAAAGATAGAAGTTGTAATACAAAAGCTCAAAGGTCCATGCCCAATGCTTAGAACTCAAACCCGAAGCATGAAGCTTAAACCTCAAATCCTAAAGACTCAAGCTCGAAGTCCGAAGCTCGAAGCCTAAACATCGAAAGCCCAGGCCCAAAGATCAATATGCCCAAAGCCTAATGCCTAAGGCCCAAAGTCCAAAGCCCAATGCCTGAAGCTTGAATCCAAAATCTTATAGCCCGAAGCACTAAGTGCGAAGGCCAAAGGGCCAATATTGAAGCCGAAAGCCTAAAGGCAGAAGCTTAAAGCTCGAATGCCAAGCCCAAAGCCTGAAGCTCGAATGCCTAAGCTCGAAGACTGAAGCCCAATGCCCAAAGGGCTAAGCTTGAATTGTGAAGCTCGAAGTTCAAAGGCCCAAGCCTAATGCCTAAATCCCAAATACTAAAAGACTAAGCCCGGAGCTCGAGGCTCAAATCCCGAAGCTTGAACCTCAATGGCCGAAGTCCCAAGACTAAAACACAAGGCATGAAGCCTAAAGCCCAAATGCCCAAGCCAAAAGCTTAGAGACCAAAGCGCATAAGCCCATGCTTGAAGCACGAATCCTGATGGCCTAAGCTTAAGTCTTGAACTCTCTATGAGCAAACTAGAAGACCGAAGCCTGAGGACCATTTCCAAAAACCTGAACCTCGAATGCTGAAGCTGATGGCTAAAGCTAGAAGCCCAAATTCTTGAGCCTGAATCCAAAAGCTTGAAGCCCATGCCCGAAGACACAAGGCCTAAACTTGAAACCTGATGGCCTAATCCCGAAGCCCAAAGGCCCAAGTATGAAGGACCAAGGCCAACCTGAAAGCCGAAGCCTAAAGCCCAAAGCTCAAAGGAAAATTGCCAAAGCCAAAAACCTAAAGGCCAGAAGGCAAAACCTTGAAAGCCTGAGATCTAAGCCAAAAGGCCTAAACTCGAAGGCTCATGTTTGAAGCTTGAATGCTGAAGCCCAAAGCGAGCAGCCCAAAGGCCATAAGCTCAAGTTAAGAAGGTCAAAGACCCAATACCAAGCCCAAAAGCCTTAAGATCAAAGCTCAAACCCAAAGCCCAAAGCCTGAAGCCTAAAGCCTGAAGCCTAAAAGCCCAAGCCAGAAGCATAAAGCACGAACCTCGATAGCTTATGTTCTAAGTTGAAGCTCAAAACCTGAATCCCAAGGCATGAAGCCTGAATCCCAGAGCCCAAATGCCAAAGCCTGAAGCTCCATGCCCAAAGCCTCATCCCCAAAACCCGAAGCCCTAAGCTTTAGTCCCAAAGACTGAAGCCTAAAACATGAAGTCTCATGCTTGAAGCCTAAAACCCAAATCCCAAAGCCCAAAGTGTGAAGGGACAAGCCAAAAGCCCAATGCCTAACATTCTAAACTCAAAGCCTCAAGCCCAAATCCTGAAGCCACAAGTAGCAAAGTTTGAAGCTCAAATTCTGAAGCCAAAGCCCGAACAACTGAACCCCAAACCATTAATGTCTAAACCTTAAGGTTGAAGCATGATGGCCTAAGCATAAAGGCCAAAGCCCGACAGACAAATGCCCAAGGCTGAAGCCCAAAGCCCAAAAACCAAAGCCCAAGCACAAAGGGTCATGCCCAAAGCCCGAAGGCCCATGCTAGAAGCCTGAAACTTGAAGTCCCAAGCCCAAAGCTCGATAGCCAAAGCCCAAGCTTGATGCTAGAATTCCAAAGCCCAAAGACAGAAATTACAAAACCAAAGCTCGAAAGTCCAGGCCCAAAGCCTAGAACCCGAAGCCCAAAGTTCGAAGGCTAAATCCCAAACCCCGAAGCTCGAAGGTCCATGCCCAAAGCTTCAGGCATGGGCTTTTATGCTCTGAGCTTCAAACTTCAGGCTTGGGTGTTTTGGCTTTAGGCTTCGTGCCTTTTATTTTAGGTTTGGGCCTTTTGCCTTTGTCTTTGAAGATTAGGGATTTGAGCTTAGGGCTTCAGGCTTAGTCTTTCAGTATTTAGTGTTCAGGCTTTGGGCTTTGGAATTCAAGCTAATGCATTCGGTCATTGTGCTTCGATCTTCAAGCTTGGGCCCTTGGGATTCAAGCTTCGTATTTAGGCCTTGTGGTGGGCTTGGGCCTTCGAGCTTTTGGCTTCAAGCTTAAGAATTTGGGCTATTAGCTTAAGCCATTCGCCTTCACCCTTCGAGCTTCAGGTTTCCGGCTACGGTCTTCAGGTTTTGGTCTTCAAGTAGTTCAAGCTTCATGCTAAGGCTATCAGGATTTGAGCTTCAGGCTTCGGCCTTCGAATATTGGGCTTTGGGATTCAAGCTTAGGCCTTCATCCTTTGAGCTTCGATTTTTGGGCTTGGGCTTTCCGGCATCACGTTTTGGGCTGAACCTTTATGCTCTAGGCTTCGGCATTGGGCCTTTGGCCTTCAAACTTTGTGCTTTAGGACATAAAACTCTAGTTTTGGGCTTTAGGCTGTGAGCTTTAGGCTTTAAGCTTTGGGCTTTTAGCAAACTTCGGGCTATGTCACAAACTTGAACATGGAGGGTTCAAGCATCAGGCCTAGGCTTTTAGGATTTTGAGCTTCAGGCATGGGCTTTTGCAATTTGGGCTTCAAATTTTGAGCTTTGGCATTTGGGCATTGGCCTTAGAGTTTGAAGCTTTGGCATTTGAGCTACGAGCTCCAGGCATAGTCTTTCAGTATTTGGAGTTCAGGCTTCGAGGTTCGGCCTTCAAACTTTGGGCTTTAGGATTCAAGCTTAGGCCTTTGGTCATTGGGCTTCAGTCTTCAAGCTTGGGCCTTCAGGCTTCACACTTTGGGCTTGGAACTTCAATTTTGGGGGTTCAAGCTTTGATCTTAGTCTTTTGGGCTCGGTATTGGGTCTTTGACCCTCTGAACTTGAGCTTTTGGCCTTCGAGCTTCTGGCTTCGAGCTTAAGTATTCATGCTTTAGACATGAGTCTTTGAGTTTAGGCCTTCTGGCTTAGAGCTCAAGCCTTCGAGGTTCTGGCTTCAAGTTTAAAGTTTTGGCCATCTAGTTTAGAGCTCAGGCCTATAAGGTTTTGGCTTCAAGGTTAGGTCTTTAGGCTTTTGGCTTTAGGCTTCAGCTTTCAAGTTGGGCTTGGGTCTTTAGGCTTCGAGATTCGGCCCTTGGGTTTCAAGTCAGGCTTAAGAATTTGGGCTTCTAGCTTCGGCCATCGAGCTTCAAGTTTCCAGAAATGGTCTTCAGGCTTTAGTCTTTAGTTTGCACATAGAAGGTTCAAGCTTTAGGGTTAGGCCATCAGGATTCGTGCTTCATGCAAGGCTTCAAGAATTGGGTTTGGGCATTTTGCTTTTGGCTTCATGCTTTGTGTTTTAGTCTTGGAACTTCGTCATTTGACATTGAAGCTTCGGGATTTAAGCCTCGGGCTCTGGGCTTAGCCCTTTAGCATTTGGGGTTTAGGCTTTGGGCTTGGGCCTTCCAACTTCGAGCTTCAGGATTCAAGCTTAGACAATCGGTAATCAGGCTTCGGTCTTCGGGCTTGGGCTTTCGACCTTCAGGCTTCAGGCCTTTGAATTTGTGGATACGGGCATGGTCATTCGAGCTTAAGAATTTGGGCTTCTATTTTTAGCCATCGGCCTTCGACCTTCAAGCTTCAAGCTTCAATTTACGATCTTCAAACTTCAGTCTTTAAGCGTGCATATCAAGGTTTTAAGCTTCAGGCTTGGGCTATTAGGATTCGAATTTCAGGCACTGGCTTTTAGGCTTTAGGCTTTAAATTTTAGGCTTAGGCTTTTGAGCATTAGGCTTCATGCTTTGTATTCAGGCTTAGGCTTGGCCCTTCAGACTTTTGGCTTTAGGTTTAAGAATTTAGGTAGCTAGCTTTGACTATGAGCCTTCAACCTTCGAGATTCAGGCTTCAAGCTATGGTCTTTGGGCGTCAATTTTCAAGATTGCATATAGTGGGTTCAAGCTTCAGGCTTAAGCCATCAGGATTCGAGCTTTAGGAATGGGCATTTTCGCTTTGGGCTTTAAGCTTTAGGCTTAGGCATTTGGGCTTTAGGCTCCAGGCTTTGTGCACACATCAGGATTTTCAAGTTTGCAAATTTTGGGGCTTGAGGCTTTGGCCTTTGGGCTTAGTCCTTTAGACTTTAGGATTCAAACTTGGTCCTATAGGCTTCGGAATTCGGGTTTCAAGCTTTGGGAAAGTGCATTAGAATGTTGGACATCGAGCTTTGGGATTAAGCCTTCATGCTTTAGGCCTGGGCATTCAGGCCTTAAAATTCAAGCTTCGATATCAGGCCTTTAGGCTTCAGGATTCAGGCTTATGCCTTCAGGCTTTGGACTTCAAGCTTTGTGCTTTGGTTTTCAGGCAATGGACTTAAGGCTTTAGGCTTAGGCCAAAGAGATTTGGGCTTCGAGCCTCGGGCCTTCAGGTATGGCTTTTGGAGTTCAGGCTTGTGGCTTCTGGCTTCGAACTTGGACATTCAAGTTTCGGGCACCAGGCTTCGGGCTTGGGCTTTGGGCTTCAGGCTTGGGGCTTGGAGCTTTGGGCTTCAGACTTGGGGCTTTGGGCCTTTAGGCTTTGAGCTTCGGGCTTACATCTTCGGGCTTGGGCCTTTACGCTTCAAGCTTCGGGCTTCATCCTTTGGCTTCTAGGCTTTGAGCTTAGAGCTCAGGCCTTCATTCTTTGGGTTTCAGGGATCATGTTTGGGCCTTCAGGCTTTAGATTTAGGCCTTAGGGCTTTAGGCTTAGGTCTTCAAAATTTGGGCATAACTTTTGTGCTTCAATCTTCATGCATCGGGCCTTAAGGCTTGAAGCCTTGGGCTTTGGGCATTAAGATTTGTACTTTCGAGTTTTGGCCTTCAGGATTCAGGCTTCAAGCTTGGGCCTTTGGTTTCAGGCTTCGTGCTTCAAGCTTGGGCCTTCAGGCTTTAGGGTTCAATCTCGGGTCTTTAGGCCTCAGGCTTCGGCTTTCAAGCTTCATATTTCAGGGTTTCAGCATGTGCCTTTAGGGTTAGATCTTTAGGGTTAGATCTTTAGGGTTAAGAAATCTAGCTTGGGTTCTCAGGCTTCAGGCTTCAGACTTTAGCTTTTGTGCTTTGTGATTCAGGCTTAGGTCTTTGTACATTTGGCTTAGGCCTTTAGGCTTCAGAGTGCAGGCTTTTTGTCTTTGCAATTAAGGTTTGGGCCTTCAGGGTTCAGACATCAAGCTTTGGGCATCGAGCATTCTTCTTTAGGCTTCAAGTTTAGGTATACATGCTTCAAGTTTGGAGCTACAAGCTTTGGGTTTCAGGCTTTGGGTTTGGGACTTCGGGTTTCAACATTTTGGCTTGGGTCTTCGTACTTCAGACTGTGTGAATAGGTTTTCGGGCTTTAAGCTCTGTGCTTTGAGCTTGAGCAATCGAGCTTTGGGCTTTAAGATTAGAACTTCAGACTACTGGCTTCTAGCTATGGGCTTTTGTCCTAGGGATTCATGTTTGTGTCTACTTTAGGCTTGGGCATTCGAGCAATTGAGATTTGAGCTTTGGACTTAGGCTTTTAGGCTTTGGACTTGAAGCTTCGCACTTCCGCCTTCAGGCAATGGGCTTGTGACTTTGGGTTTCATGCTTTGGGCTAGTCACTTCGAGTTTCAGGATTCAGGGTTCGAGCTACTAGCTTTGGGCTTAAACCTTCGGGTTTTGGGCTTGGGCCTTCAGGTTTTGGGCTTGTGCCTCCAAGTTTTGGGCTTGTGCCTTCGGGTTTTGGGCTTGGGCCTTCGGGTTTTGGGCTTGGGCCTTTAGGCTTCTGACTAAGGTTTTAAGACTATGGGCTTCAGGCTTCAAGTTTTAAACTTTAGCTTAGATGATTGAGTTTCAAGCTTCGAGGTTTGGGATTGGGCCTTTAGGTTTTAGGCTTCGGGCCTTGAGCTTCGGACTTCTGGCGATGAGCTGATACCTTTGGGATTCAGGATACTAGCTTGGGAATCGACCTTTGGGCCTTCGGCTTTTGGGCCTTCAGCTTTTGGGCTTCAAAATTAGTCCTACGTACGAGTTTCAATATTCGGGCTCAACCTTGAGCCTTTGGGCTTCGAGCTTTGGGCTTCTGACTTCAAGCTTAAAACTCAAGCCTTCGTGCTTTTGGCTTCGATTTTTGAGCTTGGGGCTTTGGACTTCAGGCTTCAGACATGGGCCTTCAGGCATCAAGAGTGGGCTGGCGGGGTTTAGATTTTTGGCTTCACACTTGCACCTTTGCACTTTGATTTTAAGGTTATTGTTTCGGGCTCAGACTTTTGGGCTTCAAACCTCGCACTTTGGCTTTCGGGCTGCAAGATTCACGCTTAGGCTTGTGGGCTTCTAGCTTGGACCTTCGAGCATCTAGCTTCAAGCTTTGAGCTATGAGCTTGGGCCTTTGGGCTTAAGGCTTAAGGTTACAGGCTTTTTTTATATTTAGTCTTGAGCCTTCGGGGTTCGAGCTTCGGGATATGGTTTCAGGCCTAGGCCATCGGGCTTCAAGCTTCTAGCCTTTGGCTTTAGGCTTGGGCCTATGGACTTCAAACATCAGGCTTTGTGTTTGGGACTTTAGGTTTCCAGATTCAAGCTTAGACCTTCTGACTTCGGACTTCAGAGTTTAGCCTACAGCCTTTGGGTTCCAAGCATTAAGCAATAAGTTTGGGCCTTCAAGTTTAAGGCTTTGAGCTAAGGGATTTAGGCCCAAGTCTGAAGCTAGAAGCCTGAATCTTTTAACTTAAAGCCTGAAGGTCCAAGCTAGAACCATGAACCTGAAAGCCCATGTTGAAGCTCGATGCCCAAAGGCTGAAGCCCAAATACTTAATGGCCAAAACCCAAACCTAGAATCCCAAAACCCCAAGTCTCAAGGCCCAAGCCCGTAGCCAAGTCCCAAGCTTGAATCCCAAAGCTTGAAGCCCGAAGCCTAGAGTCCTAAGACTAAAGCCTGAAGACCAAAGCTCAAATCACAAAGGCCTAAGCCTGAATCCTGGTGCCTAAAATTAGAAGGCCCAAGTCTCAATCCGAAGCCCAAAATCCCAAGCCCAAAGCCCAAATGCTCATACTTAAAGCTTGAAGCCTAAAGGCCTTAGAAAAAGCCTGAAGCTCAAAGCCAGATTGCCTAAACCAAAAGCCAGAGCCCTAAAGGCGAAAGGCTAAAGACCGAAGCTCAAAGCCTCAAAGCTTCTTGGGGAAGGATTAGAGCTTGGGCCCTTGGGCTTCAAGGTTTGGGCTTAGGCTTTTGGGCTTCTAGCTCGGGACTTTGAGCATTTAGGCTTCGACCCTAACACTTTGGGCATTGAGCTTTGACCTGTATGCTTCGAGCATTGGGCTTTGATCTTCTAGTATGGTCCTTCGAGCTTTGGCTTAAGGCTTAGCCCATCGGGATTCCTGCTTCAAGCTTGCATCTTTGGGCTGAGGCTTTGGGCCTTGGATGTTGGGATTCAGTTATAGGCATTAGGCTTTGGGCTTCAGGTGTAGACCTTTGGCCTTCTAAATTGGGCTATGGATTTCAAGATTAGGCCTTCAGGTTTTGGACTTTAGGCTTCAGGCATGGGCTTTCAAGGTTCATACCTTAGGCTTGAGCCTTGGGCCTTATGATCAGGGCTTTGGGCTTCAAGCTTCGTACTTTTGGCTTCGATTTTTGAGATTTTGGCTTTAACCTTCAGGCTTTAGGCTTTAGGCTTTAGGCTATGGGCTTCAGGCTTTGGGATTTGCGCTATGAGTTTCAGGCTTTGGGCTTCATGTTTTGGCCTTCGGGATGTAGGCTTCATGCTTAAGGTTCTGAGGATCCAACTTCATGGTTTGGTCTTGGGTCTTTTGGCTTTGGGCATCAAAATTTGGGCTTTGGTCTTCAGGTTTCAATATTCTGACTATTGGCTCTTCAGGATTTGGGCTTTGGCTTTCGGGCTTCTATTTTGGAAGTTTGAGCTTCGAGCTCCGAGGGACGAGCTTAAGCCTTTGAGCTTTAGGCCATTCAGCTTCAAGCTTAGGACTTTGGGCCTCGGGCTTGAGGCTTTAGTTGTTTAGGCTACGTGCTTTAGGAACTAAGCTTAGGCCTTTAGCTTCAGGCTTAGGACTTCAGGATTCGAGCTTGGGACTTTTGGCTTCAGATGTCGTGTATCTTGGTTTGGGATTTGGCTTGTAGACTTCGGGCTTCGAGCTTCGTGCTTTGATCTTCCGATATGGGCGTTCGAGCTTCAGGCCCAATGGGCTAAGCCTTCAAGCTTGCGCCTTTGGGCGTCGGGCTTTGGGCCCGAGATGTTAGGATTTAGCTACAGGCATCAGACTTTGGGCTTCAGACTTAGATATTTCGGCTTCCAAATTAGGCCATGAATTTGGGCTTAGGCCTTTTGGTTTTAGGCTTTAGGCTTCAAGCATAGACCTTCAAGGTTCGTACCTTAGGCTTTAGCCATGGGCTTCAGGGTTAGGTCTTCAGGCTTCGTGCTTCACATTTCGAGATTTAGGCTTTGGACTTTGGGATTCGAGTTTTGGGTTTTGATCTTTAGAATTCATGTTTTGGCCTTTGGCATTCGGGCTTCATGTTTTGGCCCTCATGATTCAGGTTTCATGCTTAAGGCTTCGGGGATCAAGCTTCGTGCTTCACTCTTGGGCCTTCTGGATTGGGCCTCCAGACTTTGAACTTTGGGCTTGGGCATTCAGGCTTCGTGTTGTAGCTACTCAGCTTGGGCCCTCGTACTTCGAGATTAGGACTTTGGGCTTTGGGCTTGGGCTTTTGGGCTTCAGGCTTTGGGCCATTTGATCATCGAGCTTCGAGATTCGATCTTCGACCATTGGGCTTTGTTCATCAAGCTTTGATCTTTGATCATCAAGCTTCAATCTTCGATCAACAAGCTTCGATCTCCGATCATCGAGCTTCAGGCTTTAGCATTTGAGATTTCAGCATAGTTCTTCAAGCTTTGGGCCTTAGGCTTTAGGCCCTGGGATTCATCGAGCTTTAGGATTTAGGCTTCAGGTTACACCTTTTGGCTTCAAGATTTGGGCTTGAGGCTTCGAGTTTAGGGCTTCAAGCATTGGGCTTCTGGCTTGGCCCTTCATACTTTAGGCTTCAAGATTTGCATTTCGAGCTTCAAGCTTGAGCCTTCTTGTTTTAGGCTTCAGACTTTGGGATTTAAGCTTAGCGCTTTAGTCTTCAGATTAAACCTTAAGCCATCTAGGTTAGTGCTTCATGCTTCCATCTTGGGCCTTTAGGCTTCAGGCTTTGGGCTTTAGGCTTGGGACTTTAGGTTTGGGGGTTTGAGCTTTGATCTTCTAGCTTTCGAGCTTGGTATTGGGTCTTCAACCTTCTAAACTTGAGCTTTTGGCCTTCGGTCTTCTGGCTTCGGGCTTCGGCATTCATGCTTTAAACATGAGCCTTCGAGTTTTGGCCTTTTGGCTTAGAGCTTAGGCCTACAAGGTTTTGACTTCAAGATTAGGTCTTTAGGCTTTTGGCTTTGACCATCAGCCTTCGGGCTTTGAGCTTTGGCTTTCTGGTTGGGCTTGGGCCATCATGCTTGGGCCTTTGGGCTTTAGGATACGGCCTCAGGTTCTTAGTTTAGGCCTTGTGGCTTCGGGCTTCGGCTTCGAGCGTTTAGCTTTAGGATTAAGAATTTGGGCTTCTAGCTTTGGCCATCGCTCTTCAGCCTTCGAGCTTCAAGTTTCTGGAAATAGTCTTTGGGCTTCTAGTTTGCACATAGAGGGTTCAAGCTTCATGCTTATGCCATTAGGATTCGTGCTTCAGGCATGGGCTTTTGTGTTTTGGTCTTTAAGAATTGGGTTTGGGCATTTGGGCTTTTAGCTTCATGCTTTGTGTTTAGTCTTGGAACTTCGGCCTTTAAGGTTGAAGCTTCGGGATTTGAGCCTCAAGTTCCAGGCTTTGTCTTTTAGTATTTGGGGTTAGGCTTTGGGCTTGGGCCTTCTAACTTTGAGTTTCAGGATTCGAGCTTAGGCCCATTAGTCATCAGGCTTCGGTCTTCGGGCTTGGGCTTTCGACCTTCAGGCCTCAGGCCTTTAAGCTTTAGGATTTAACATTTAGGCTTTAGGCCTTCGAACTTGTTGCTACGAGCATGGTGCTTTAGACTTTTGGCTTCGGGCTTAAGAATTTGGGCTTCTATCTTTAGCTATCGACCTTCGAGCTTCAGGCCTCAAGCTACGGTCTTCAGGCCTCAGTCTTCGAGCTTGCATATAAAGGTTTCAAGTTCAGGCTTAGGCCATCAGGATTCGAACTTCAGGCACAGGCTTTTAGGCTTTAGGCTTCAAATTTTAGGTTTGGGCTTTTGAGCATTAGGCTTCATGCTTTTTATTTTAGGCTTTAGCCTTTGGCCTTAGAGTTTGATGCTTTGGGATTTGAGCTTCAGGCTCCAAGCACATCTTTACATTTTGGGGTTCAGGCTTCGGGGTTGGGCCTTCAAACTTTGGGCTTTAGGATTCTAGCTTAGGCCTTTGATCATTGTGCTTTAGTCTTTGGGCATGAGCTCTCAGGCTTTATGCTTTAGGCCTTAGGCTTTAGCCTTTGATAATGGCCCTTTGGCTTTCGCACTCTGCACTTCTGGCTATAAGTTTCTAGATTCGGGCTTTAGGTATTGTGCTTTGGGCTTTGGGCATTGATCTTTGGGCCCGGACCTTCGATGTTTAAGCTTCGAGTTTTGGACATCAAGCTTGGGCACTCAAGCTTTGTGATTTAAGCTTCAAGTTTGAGGGTTTAGGCTTTGGCCTTCGAACTTTGGGCTTCAGGTTCTAGGCCTTGGGCCAGGACCTTTAGGCTTTAGTACTGCAATTTTGGTATTCGAGCTTTAGGATTCAGGCATCAAAGCTTTCGGTCGTCGGATTTGGGCTTAGGACTTCAAGATTTGGGTGTTTGAGCTTTGGGCCTCAGGAATAACACTTTGGCTTTGGGCTTCAGGCTTCAGGCTTTGGCCTTTGGGCCTTGGCCATTCGACTTTAGCATTTATGCTTGGTCTTTAGTGGTTTGGGCTTCGATTTTCAGGCTTTGGCCTTTCGAGTTTTGGGCTTCAAGATACAGTCTTCGGGCTTTGCTATTCATGCGTGCACATAGAGGCTTCAAGCATCAGGTTTAGACCATTCGGGCTTAGTCTTTTAGTATTTGGGGTCCAGGCTTCAGGCTTGATCCTTGGAATCTTCGGCTTCAGGATTCAAGGTTAGGTCTTTGGTTATTGGGCTTCGGTCTTCAGGCTTGGGCTATCGAGCTTCAGGCCTTTAGGATTCAGCATTGGGCCTTTGGCCTTCTAATTTTGTGCTTTGAGCTACAAGTTTTGGATTTGAGCTTTAGGCTTTGGGCTTTGGTCTTTGAGCTTTGGGCTTTGGGCTTTGAGCTTTGGGCCTGGGCCTTCTATGTTTTGGCTTTGAGCTTCGAACTTCGAGCTTGGGCCTTCAAGCTTTGGGATTTAAGCTTTAGGCTTCGGGGTTTTGGTTTTAGCCTTTGAACTTTGGGCTTCAGGTTCTAGGCTTTGGGCATGGACCTTCGAGCTTTGGTTTTGCACTTTCGGACTTTGGGCTTTAGGATTCAGGTGTCAAGCTTAGGCTTTGGCCGTCGGGCTTTGGGCTTGGGATTTCAAGTTTCAGGCTTCCAACATGGGCATTCATGCTTTGGGCATGACCCTTTGTGCTTGTGCTTTGGGCTTCAGGCTTTAGGCTTTGGGCTTGGGATTCGTCAGTTTGGCATTGACCTTCATGCTTAGGCCATCAGGCTTTAGCCTTCATGCTTAGGCCATCAGGCTTTGTCCTTCTTCATCCTTTAGGCTTGATCTTTAGTGATTTGGTGTTCGATGTTCGAGCTTTGGCCTTTCGATCTCAGTGACTTAAGGCCTTTGGGTTTTAGTGTTCATAGGCATTGGCCTACAAACTTCTGGCTTTGGCCTTTGGGCTTTGGCTTTGACCTTAGGCCATTTGGTAGTTGGTTGTTACGGTCATGCTTCATGCTTTTAGTTTGAGCATTCGAGCTTCGGCCTTTTGGCATGGGCTTTAAATTTAAACATTGGACTTCAAGCTAAGGCCTTTGGGCTACAGACTTCTGGCTTAGGCCTTTGGGCTTTGGTGTTGACCTTAGGCCAATCGATTGTTAGCTGTCAGGGTCATGCTTCATGCTTCCAATTTGAGCTTTTGAGCTTCAGCTTTTTGGCATGGGCTTCTGGCATGAGCTTTAAATTTAAACATTGTACTTCAGGCTAAGGCCTTTGAGCAACAGTCTTCTGGCTTAGGCCTTTGGGCTTTTGCGTTGACCTTAAGCCAATCAATTGTTAGCCGTCAGGGTCATGCTTCATGCTTCCAGTTTGAGCTTTCGAGCTTCAGCCTTTGGGCATGGGCTTCTGGCATGGGCTTTAAATTTAAACATTGGACTTCAGGCTAAGGCCATTGGGCCTTCGTGTTTTATAGACTTCAGGCTACATACTTCTGGCTTAGGTCTTTGGGCGCTTTAACCTTAGGCCATCCAGTTGTGGGCCGTCTGGGTCATGCTTCATGCTTTAGCCTTCGAGTTTAGGCTTTCATGATTTGGACTTTAGGCTTCTGGCTTCTGGCTCCAGGCTTCGGGCTTCAGGCTTCGAGCTTCGGGCTTCGGGCTTCGACTTTTGGGTTTTGGGTTTCTGCTTTCACCCTTCGTCCTAGCGCCATATGGTTTGGGCTTTCGTGCTTTCATCTGGGCTTCGTATTACAGGGTTTGAGCATGTCTTCAGCTTTGGGATTTGAGACTCGAGTTTGGCTTTTTAAACTGTGAGCTTCGAGCTTGGGGATTTAGGTTTCGGGCTTAGGGCTTTGACTTTCAGCCTCTGGACTTGGAGCTTTGGGCTTTGGGTTTTTGGTATCAGACTTTGGCTTTCAGCCTTCACGCTTCTGGCTTGGGCCTTCAGGCTTAAGCTTTTGAGCTTCGAGTTTCAAGCATCAGGCTTTATATTAGACTTCAATTATCAGGCTTTGGTGTTGGGGCTTTCGGTAGCAGGTTTTTGGCATCAGTTGTTGAGCTTCTAACTTTAGGCTTCAGATATAGGACCTTCATGCTTTGGGCTTTAAACTTGCTCTATAGGGCTTTAAGCTTCGAACATCGAGCTTGGGCTTCAGTCTTTGGGATTTGACCTTTAGACTTTAAGCTCGGGCTTTGAAATTCGGGCTTCAAGCTTTAAATATTATGGCTTGGCCTTTGGGCTTTGTATTTCTAGCTTAGGGCTTCATATTTTGGGCTTCAACTTTTAGGCTTCGTGCCTCAGGCTTTTAGCAACTCTTATAGGGCTTTGGACTCAGGTTTAGGCATTCTGCTTCAGGCTTAAGCTTTTGGGTTTCGGGCTTCAGATTTCGGCCTTCTAGTTGGTGCTGTGTGGCTTTAGGCATAAGGCTTCAGGCTTGGGATTTCATGCTTAGGTCATTGGACTTCGAGTTACAGGCTTTTGGGATATGTGTTCGACCTTTGGCTTTCGGGCTTGTGCTTGGGTTTTTGGACTTTGAGCTTCGACCTTCAGGCTTCGGCATTCAAACTTCAAGATTTAGGCTTTTGGGCTTTATCTTCTAGCTTTGGCCTTTAGGTTTAAGCCTTCCAGTTTTGGACTTTGGGCTTCAACTTTTGGCCTTTGGGCTCTGAGCTTAGGCCTTCAGGCTCAGGGCTTGAGCTTGACCCTTTAGACATAAGGATTTGGGCTTGGTTTCAGGCTTGGACCTAAGGGCCAGGGGATTCAAGCTTCGAAGTTAGAGCTTTGAAATTTCACTATCCTGCTTTAGGCTTTAGAATTTGGGCTTCTAGCTTTAGTCATCGGCCATCGGCCTTCGAGCTTTAGGCTTTGGGCTACTGTCTTCAAGCTTGCACAAAAAGGGTAAAAGCTTTAGGCTCAGGCTATCACGATTCGAACTTCAAGCATAGTCTCTCAGTATTTGGGGTTTAGGCTTCGGGGTTGGGCCTTAAAACTTTGGGCTACAAGATTAAGGCTTAGGCCTTTGGTCTTTGGACTTGGGCTTCTGGGCTTCAGGCTTCGAGCCTTTAAGCTTTTGGCTTTAGGCTTTAGGCTTTAGGATTTTGGCTTCGATATTGGCCAAACATTGGCCCAACATTGGCTCTTTGGTCTTTGCCCAAGCTTAAAGGCCCAAGCTCGAAGCTTATAGCCTAAAGTCCGAAGGCCAATTTCTAAAGCTCATATCTTGGAGGTGTGTCTCCGAAGCCTGAAGCCGTAAAGCCGTAAGCCTTAAGGCTCATACCTAAAGCTCGAATGATGAAAACTAGAAGTTGAAGGCCGAAGGCCAAAGAAGGTCGAATCTCCAAAGGCCAAAGGCTTTAAGCCCAAAGCTAGAATCCTATAGGCTAATGGTTTAATCTCAAAGCTGCAAGGCTGAAGGACCAAGCTTGAACCCCCAAGATCACAGGCCAAAGCCCCAAGCTCAAAGGTCGATAGCCCAATCCGAAAGCCCGAAGTTCAAAGCCCTAATCCCGATGCTTGAATAATGAAGCTGGGCTTTAAACTTCTCTATAGGGCTTTAAGCTTCGAACTTCGAGCTTGGGCTTCGATCTTTGGGATTTAACCTTTGGTCTTTAAGCTCAGGCTTTGAAATTCGGGCTTCAAGCTTTAGACATTATGGCTTGGCCTTTGGGCTTTGTATTTTCAGCTTAGGACTTCATATTTTGGGCTTCAAGTTTTGAACTTCGAGCTTCGGGCTTTGAGCTATGGGTTTTAGGCTTTGTGCCTCGGACTTTTAGTAACACGTATTGGGCTTTGGACTTCAGGTTTAGGCATTCTGCTTTGGGCTTAAGCTTTTGGGTTTCGGGCTTCAGATTTTGGCCTTTTGGTTGGTGCTGCGTGGCTTTAGGCATTAGGCTTCAGGCTTGGGATTTCATGCTTAGGTCATTGGACTTTAGGTTACATGCTTTGGGGATATGTGTTCGACCTTTGGCTTTCGGGCTTGTGATTGGATTTTCAGAATTTGAGCTACGACCTTCGAGCTTCGGCATTAAAACTTCGAGATTTAGGCTTTTGGACTTTATATTCTAGCTTTGGCCTTCGGGTCTAAGCCTTCAAGTTTTGGGCTTCGGGCTTCAACTTTTAGCCTTTGGCCTCTGGGCTTAGGCCTTCGGGCTCTGGGCTTGAGCTTGAGCCTTCTGACATAGGGAGTTGGGCTTGGCTTCAGGCTTGGACCTAAGGGCCTCGGGCTTCAAGCTTCGAAGTTAGAGCTTCAAAATTTCACTATCGTGCTTCAGGCTTTAGAATTTGGGCTTCTAGCTTTAGCCATCGGCCTTCGGCCTTCAAGCTTTAGGCTTTGGGCTACGGTCTTCAAGCTTGCACAAAAAGGGTAAAAGCTTTAGGCTCAGGCCATCACGATTCGAACTTCAAGCATAGTCTCTCAGTATTTGGGGTTTAGGCTTTGAGGTTGGGCCTTTAAACTTCGGGCTTTAGGATTAAAGCTTAGGCCTTTGATCTTTGGACTTGGACTTCTGGGCTTTAGGCTTCGAGCCTTTAAGATTTTGGCTTTAGACTTTAGGCTTTAGGATTTAGGCTTCGATATTGGCCAAACATTGGCCCAACATTGGCCCTTTGGTCTTTGCCCTTTGCGCTTCGAGGTATAAGATTCTAGATTTGGGCTTCAGGCATCTTTGGGCTTTGGGCATTGTCCTTTGAGCATTGAGCTTTGGGCTTAGATCTTCGACGTTTAGGCTTCGAGCTTCGGACATCGAGTTTGGGCATTCAGGCTTTGAGATTTAAGCATTGGGATTCCAAATTTAGTCTTTGGCCTTCAAACTTTGGGCTTCGAGTTCTAGGCTTTAGGCATGGACATTCAAGATTTGTTATTGCAATTTCGATGTTTGAGCTTTAGGATTCAAGCATCAAGCTTGGGCCTTCAAGTTGCGGGCTTGGGTTTTCAGTCGTCTGGATTTGGGCTTAGGACTTCAAGCTTTCAACTTCTGGCCCAAGCTTTTGGTTTTGGGCCTGACCCTTTGGCCTTGGGCTTTGAGTTTTGAGCTAAGGCATTCATCAATCGAGCTTTGGCCTGCGAGACTAGGTCATCAGGCTTCAGCATTTAGGCTTGGTCTTTAGTGGTTAGGGCTTCAATTTTCGAGCTTTCTGCTCAGTGCTTCAGATTTTGGGCTTTAGGATTTGAGCTTTAGACTTCAAGAGTTGTCCACGAGCCTTCGGGCATTGGGGTTGAGCTTCAACCTTCGAGCTGGTCCAATCTTGGGTTTTCGACCTTCTGCCATTGAGCTTTTTGCCTTCGGGCTTCGACTTCGGGCTTGAGCATTCGAGCTTTGAACTTGAGCCTTCAAGTTTAGGCCTTCTGGCTTTGAGTTCAAGCCTTCAAGTTTTGGCTTCAAGCTTAGGCCTTTAGGCTTCTGGCTTTGGCCATTGATGCCTTTGAGCTTCGGGCTTTGACTTTTGGGTTTTAGCTTTTAGGTTGGGCTCTGGCCTTCTAATTTAGGGCATTAGGCTTCGGACTTGGGGTTTTGAGTTCAGGACTTGTGGCTACGGGCATGGGCCTTCAGATTTTTGGCTTCAGGCTTATGAATTTGGGCTTCTAGCTTAGGCCATCGGCCTTTGGCCTTCGAGCTTCAAGCTTCAGGCTATAGTGTTCGGGCTTTCTTCTTCAAGCTTGAACTTAAAGGGTTCAAGCTTCAGGTTAGGCCATTAGCATTCAAACTTCAAAGAAGGGGCTTCGAGCACAGTCTTTTGCGCTTTAGGCTTCAAAATTCAGTTTTGGCATTTTTGCATTAGCTTCATTTTTTGTATTTTAGGCTTTGGCCTTTGACCCTAGCATTTGAAGCTTTGGGATAAGAGCATGGGGCTTCGAGCACAGTCTTTCCGTATTTATTGGGGTTTCAAGCTTCGGGGTTGGGCCTTCGAACTTTGAGCTTCAAGATTTAAGCTTAAGCCTTCAATTATTGGGCTTCAGTCTTTGGGCTTGGGCTTTCGGGCATGAGGCTTCGGGCCTTTAAGCTTTAGGCTTTAAGCTTAAGGATTTAGGCCTCGACATTGGCACCTTGGCCTTTGCACTCTGTGCTTTGGGCTATAAGATTTTGGATTTAGGCTTCAGGCATTGGCCATTGGGCTTTAGGCTTTAGGCTTTAGGCATTGGGCTTTGGCCTTTGATGTTTAGTCTTTGAGTTTCAATTCAAACTTCGAGCTTGGGCTTTCGGGCTTTTAGATTTCAGCTTGAGGCTTTGGGCTTTAAGCTTGGCTTATGAACTTTGGGCTTCGTCTTTTAGGCTTTGGGCATGGACTTTTGAGCTTTGCTATTGCAATAGTCTTCAGGCTTTAGGCCTTCTAGTTGTAAGCATGGGCCTTCAATCATCGTGATTTGGGAGTAAAACTTCAAGCTTTAAGCTTCCAACATAACGCTTGGGTCTTTGGTATGACCTTTTGGGCTTGGGATTTTGGCTTCGGGCTTCCAAGTTCAAGCTTCAAGCTTTGGGCATGGTCTTCAAGCTTGCACATGGAGGTCAAGCATTCGGCCAAGGCGATAGGATTTGAGCTTGGGGCATGGGCTTTTCCTCGTTGGGCTTCAAATTTCAACTTTGGGCATTTGGGCATTAGGCTTTAGCCTTTGGGCCCCAGGAACAATATTTCAGTATTTGGGTTTCAAGTTTTTGGGTTAGGCCATCAAACTTCAGGCCAGGGTTCAAACTTAGCTAAGCCTTCGGTCATTGGGCTTCAAGTTTCGGACCTTTAAGCTTTAGGCTTTTGGGTTTTGGCTTCGGGATTGACCCTTTGGCCTTCACGCTCTGTGCTTCAGGCTATAAGATTTTGGATTCTAGCTTCAGGCATTGGGCACTGGGCTTTGGGTATTGATCTTTGGGCCAGGGCCTTCGATGTTTAGGCTTGGAGTTTCAGACTTCGAGCTTGAGCCTTCGGGCTTTGAGATTTAAGCTTCATGCTTAAAGCTTGGCTTTCAAACTTTGGGCTTCATGTTCTAGTCTTTGGGCATGGACCTTTGAGCTTTGGTGTTGTAATTTTGGTCTTCGGGCTTTAGAGTTCAGGCATCAATCATAGGCCTTCAGTTTACAGTCTTGGGCCTTCGGTCGTCGAGATTTGGGGATAAGACTTCAGGCTTTTGGCTTTCGGCGTGTGCCTTTGGGCTTTTTGTATGACCTTTGGGCTTGGGGTTTGGGCTTCGGGCTTCGCGCTTCGCGCTTTGAACTTTAAGCTTCGGGATATGGTCTTCAAGCTTGCACAAGGTGGGTTCAAGCATTAGGCCTAGGCTATCAAAATTAGAGCATAAAGCTTGGGCTTTTGGCCATCGAGCTTTAGACTTCAAGCTTTTAGCTTCCAGCATGGGCCTTTGGGCTTTGGGCTTCGTGCATTAGGCTTCGGGCTTCGTGCATCAAGCTTTGGCCATGGGCATTTGTCCATTAGGCTTTGGCCTTTGGGATAGGCCATCAGGCTTCAGCATTTAGGCTTGGTCTTTATTGGTTTAGGCTTCAATTTTTAGGATTTAGCCTTCCGATTTCGGGCTTGAGGTTTGGGCGGTTCGGGTTTTGGGCTTTAGGATTTAAGCTTCAACGTTTGAGAATACCCAAAGCTTAAGGCCCAAATTGCCAAGCCAAATCCTAAAGCCCCAAGACTCGAGTACAATTCTCGGAGTCTAATGCTCAAATCCTAAAGCCTAAAACCCGTACCACAAAGCCTAAAGGCCAAAGCCTTAGTCCCAAAATCAGAAGGCTATATTCGTAAAATCGTAGCACAATTCACTAAACACCAAGCCTAAATCCTAAAGTGTGTTGGCCTAAACCTGAAGGCCAAAGTCCGATAGACGAATGACCAACCTCAAAGCATGAAGCCCGATGCCAAAGCCCAAGCCCAAATGATCACGGTCAAAGCCCGAAGGCCCATGCCGGAAGCCTGAAGCTTGCAGTCCCAAGCTCAAAGCCCAACAGACAAAGGCGTACTCCAGCAACCGAAAGGCCTAAGCTTGATGCATAAATCCTAAAGCCTGAAGACCGATGCTGCAAAACCAAAGCCCAAAGGTTCATGCCCAAAGCCTAGAACACGAAGCACATAGTTTGAAGGCCAAAGCCTAAACCCTGAAGCCTGAGCTTAAATCTCAAAGCTTGAAGACCCAAGCTTGAAGTTCAAAGCTCGAAGCCTAAACATGGTAGGCTCAAGTCCAAAGCTCAATCCCCAAAGCCCAATGCTGAAAGCATAATGCTCAGAGCCTAAATCCCGAAACCAGATTTTTATGTCCCGAAGCACACAGTTTGAAGGCCAAAGGCCCAACACCGAAGCCTAAAGCATAAAGGTTTAGCCCAAAACCTAATGCCAGAAAGCCCAAGCCCGAAAACCGAAGCTCAACGACGGAAGGCCTAAGCTTGAATCCCAAAGCCTGAAGTTCGAAGGCCGAAGACTGAAGCTTGAACCCCAAATACCGAAAGACTAAGCCCAAAGCTGAAGATGAAATCCTAAAGCTTCAAACTAACATGCCAAATGCTGAAGATTAAAAAACAAAGCATGAAGCCACAAACCCAAATGCCCAAGCATGAAGTTTAAAACACAATGCACAAAAGACCATGCTTGAAGCTCAAATCCTGATGGTCTAAGCATGAAGCTTGAACTAGCTTGAAGACCAAAACCTAAAGACCAGAGCCCGAACCCTGAAGCTCAAAGGCTGAAGGCAAATGGCCGAAGCTAGAAGCCCAAATTCTTAAGCTTGATGCCAAAAGCCCGAAGGCCCAAGCCCGATGCCACAAGGCCTGCATTTGAAGCTCAAATCCCAAAGGCCCAAGCTTGAAGATCGAAGCACAGCAACCGAATGCATAAGCTTGAATTCAAAAGCCCGAAGCTTGAACCCTAAATACCAAAAGACTAAGCCTGAAGCCCCCAGCTCAAATCCCTAAGCATCAAACTCAAAGGCGAAAAGCCCAAGCCTAAAATAAAAGTCACGAGCCTAAAGCCCAAATGCCCAAGCCTGAAGTTTGAAGCCCAAAGCACAAAAGCCCATGCAAGAAGCGTCGAATCTTAATGGCCTAGCCTGAAGACTATAGCCAGAAGGCCAAAATGGGAAGCCTGAAGCCCAAAGGCCTAGGCGAAAGGCCCCATCCCAAAGGTCCACGCCCAATGGCCCAAACATGAATCCCGAAATCCGAAGGCCCATGCCAAAAGCCAAAAGCTCGGAGGCCTAAAGCATTAATCCCAAAGCCCAAAAGCCCAAACCCAAAGTCCAAAGCCTAAAACTTGAAGATCAAGGCCCAAGCCCAAAACCTAAAGCCAATAGCCCAAAAGCCCCGTCCTGAACCCCAAACCCATAGCCCAAAGGTTGAAGCACAAAGGCTCAAACCTAAGCCCAAAACTCGAATGTTCAAACTTGAATCCTAAAGCCTGATAACTAAAGGCTCCAATATGAAGCCCAAAGCACATCAGGATTCGAACTTCAGGTATGGGCTTTTATGCATTTGTCGTCAAATTTCAGGCTTGGGCATTTGGGCTTTATGCTTTATGCTTTGTATTTTTGGCTTTGGCATTTGGCCTTAGAGTTTGAAGCTGTAGGATTTGAGCTTTGGGCTCCGCACATAGTATTTTAGTATTTGGGGTTTAGGCTTTAGGCTTGGGCCTTCGAACTTCGGGCTTCAGGATTCAAACTTAGGCCTTTAAGTTTTAGGCATTTGGCTTTAGGTTTTAGGCATTCGGCTTTAGGTTTTAGGCATTCGGCTTAGGTTTTAGGCTTAAACATTGGCCCTTTTGCCTTTGCACTTTGTGTTTTGGGGTATAAGATTCTAGATTTGAGCTTCAGGTAATGGGCTTTGGGCTGTAGGATTGGTCTTTAGGATCCAGGCCTTAAACTTTGGGTTTGAGCTTTGACCTTCAAGCTTTCGGGCTGTCTTTGGTATTTGACATTCTGACATTGGGCTTTTGGCCTTCGGTCTTTGGGCTTCAGCATTCTAGCTTTGGACTTGAGCCTTTGAGTTTAGGCCTTCTGGCTTAAAGCTTAGTCCTTCTAGCTTTTGGCTTCAAGCTTAGGCTTTTAGGCTTCTGGCTTTGGCCATCAGGCTTTAAGCTCCGAAGTCTCAAGCCAAAATATCAAACCCCAAAGTCCCAAATTCAAAGCCTAAAGCCAAAAGCTTATAGGCATAAACTCGAAGCCCGTATGCCCAAGCCTAAAGCCTAAAGCAAGAAGCCTGAAGGGCAAAACCCGGAGCCCAAAGCTTGATGTCTGAACCCTGAAGGTCCAAGCTTTAGTTACGAAGACGAAAATCATGTAACCTGAAGCCTAAAGAATAAATGCATAAGCTCATAGCCTGAAGCTCATAGGCCCAAGCCAGAAGCCCAAAGGCCTAAGCGTGAATCGAGAAGTACAAAAGCAGAAGCCCGAAGCTTGAACCCCGAGAACCCGAGTTCGAATCCTTAACTCTAACAATCAAAACCCAAAGCTGCAAGCCTAAACCCTGAACGTGAAGCCTAAAGGCCAAATCCTAAAGTGTGAAGGCCCAAGGCTGAACCCTAATGCCTGAAGGCCTTAGCTCAGCATAAAGCCTAAACCATGAAGGACAAACCTTGAAGTACAAACCCAAATGCCCAAAGCTCGAAGCCTAAATCCAGAAGGACTAAGCCTGATGGCCAAAGGCTCACTCCTGAAGCTCGACACCCAAAGCCTAAAGCTGGAAGACTGATGCCCGACGCTTGAAGTCCAAAGCCCTAAGCTACAAGTCAAATTCTAAAGCTTGAAGCCCCACGCTCAAAACCCAAAACTTGAAGGCCCAAGCTCAATGCCCAAAGCTTGAAGCCCAAAGGCCAAAGTTCAAAGTCCGAAGTCCAAGTTTCGAAGGCCTAAGCTTGAATCTAGAAACTTGAAGTCGCAAACCCAATGCTTGATGTCTAAAGCCCACAGGCACAAGCCTGAACCCTAAGGGTAGAAGCTTGAAGCCTAAAGGCCAAGGCCTGAAGCCTAAAGGCCCACGCCGAAAGCTCAAAGCCCGAACCGCGAAGGTCCAAGCCTAAATCTCGAACAAAGAAGTCTATTACTCGAAGCCTAAAACCCGAAGGCCCAAGCTTATAGCTCAAAACTTGAAACTAGAAGCTCAATGGTCCAAGCTAGAAGCCCAAAGGCTTAGGCCTGAATTCTGAATCCTGAAACCTAAAAACCAAGAACGAAGCCATAATATCTAAGTTTGAAGCACAAAGCTACAAGTGTAAAGCATAAAACTTGAACCCCGAAAGCAATATTCTAAAGCCTGAAGGCCCAAGCTCCAACCCCGAAGCCGAAAGCAAGAATGCCTGAGCTCTAAGCTCAAAGCCTGAAGCCCTAAGTCTGAAGCCCTAAGTCCAAAGCCCAAAGCCCCAAGCATAAGCCCAAAGATCGAAACTGGTATGCAGAAGGCCTAAGCTTGAAGCCCAAAAGCCAAAAGCCCAAACACTAAGCCCAAAGGTCAATACCTATAGAAAGAAGTTCAAACCCTAAGGCCCGAAGCCTCAAGGCCGAAGGCCAAAGGCCTGTTAGGATTGAAGCCAGAAGCCCAAAGCCTAAAGGTCCAATCTCGAATCTCAACGCTTGAACCTCAATCATCTAGGCTAATGTCTAAAGCTCATAGCCCATAGCCCTTAGCCTAAAGCCCAAAGGCTGATGGCTAAAGGCCAATAGTCGATGGCCAATAAAAGAAGCCTAAATGCCATAGCCAGAAGCCCGAATGCAAAAGCCTAAAGCCCGAATTAGTAGGCCCAAGTCGGAAGTCTTCCTAAGTCCAACAACTACCGATGCCTAAAGGTCCAAGCATGAAGCCTGAATCATGAATCCTAAATCATGAATCATGAATCTTACAGCATGAAACACAAAGTGCGAAGGCTGAAGGCTTAAGCTTGAATCTTGATGGCCAAAGTTCGAAGGCCCAAGCCCAAAGCCTAAATCCCAAATACCAAAAGATTAAGACTGGAGTTTAAAGCTCAAATCTTGAAGCTTCAACCTCAAAGGCTGAAGTCCCAAGACAAAAATTCAAAGCTTGAAACCGAAAGCCCAAATGCCCGGGCCTGAAGTGCAATACCCAAAATGCAAAAGCCCATGCATGAAGCTTAGGCCTAAGCCTGAAGGTTGAACCCTCTATGTGCAAACTAGAAGACCGAATTCGGCAAGAAAATCATTTCTAGAAACCTGAATCTCAAAGGCCAAAGGCTGATGCTCGAAGCTAGATGCCCAAATTCTTAAGCTTGAAGCCAAATGCCCAAAGCCCTAGCCCAAAACCACAAGGCCTAAACTCAAAACTTGATGCCCAAAGGCCCAAGCATAAAGGCCCAAGCTCAACCAGAAAGCCGAAGCCCAAAGCTCCAAAAGCCCGAAGCCTATAGCTCAAAGGCTGATGGCCAAAGCCAAAAGCCTAAAGACCAAATCTTGAAGCCAAAACCTTGAAGGCCTGAGTTCTAAACCATAAGGCCTAAACTTGAAGGCTCATGTAAAGCCTGAAGCTCGAAGGCCAAAAGCTAAACATCAGAAGGTCGAAGAACCAATACTGTGCCCGAAAGCCCAAAGATCAAAGCTCAAACCCAAAGCTCAAAGCCCCAAACATGAAGTCCCAAGCCTAAAGCCCGAAGCCCAAAGCCTAAAACTTGAAGGCCCAAGCCAAAAGCATGAAGCACGAACCTTGATGGCATAAGGTCTAACCCAAAGCCGAAATGCCCAAGCTTAAACGAACCTCGATGGCCTAAGGTCTAAGCTGAAGCCCAAAGGCCCAAAACCTAAAGCCCAAAGCTCAAAGAACTAAGCCCAAATCCCGAATGCCAAAGCCTACGAAGCCTCATCATCAAAACCCAAAACCTGAAACCTGAATCCTGAAGCCCGAAGCTCAAATCCCAAAGGCTGAAAGCTGAAATCCAAATACCGAAGCCTAAAGTGCAAAGGGCCAAGCCAGACGCCCAACCCTGAAGTCCTAAACTCGAAGCCTCAAGCCCAAATCCAAAAGCCAAAAGTTGTAACCTGAAGCCTCTCGATGATCAAAGATCAAAGCTTGAATCCCGAAGGCTCAAGTCTGAAGTCAAAAGCTCGAACGCAAAAACCTCAAAGCTTGAAGGTTGAAGACCAAAGTTTGAACCCGCAAGCTCGAAGGCAAAGCATAAGGCCCAAGTCCCGTAGCCCAAGCACAATTAGCGAAGTCTAAAGCTCAATTCCTAAAGCCAAAGCCTGAACAATGAAGGCTAAAGGCTGAAGCCTCAAGCCAGAGATCGGAAGGCCTCAGCACGAAAATCGAACCCCAAACTAGTAAAGACCAAGCTTAAAGGCCGAGGCCTGATGGCCTAAGCCGAAAGGCTAAAGCCCGACGGACGAATGCCAAAGCTCGAAGCTTGAAGCCCGACGTCCAAAGCCCAAGCCTGATGCCTGAATCCTAAAGCCCAAAGATTGAAATTGCAAAACCAAAGCTAGAAGGTCCATGCCCAAAGCTTAGAACTTGAAGCCAAAGTTCTAAGGCTAAAGCTCAAACCCCGAGGCTTAGAGCTTAAATCCCAAAGCTAGAAGGCCCAAGCTCGAAGTCCGAACCTCGAAGCCTAAACTCTAAAGGACCAGACCTAAAGGCCAAAGCCCAAAGCCCAAAACACAAATCCAGAACATATGGCATGAGGCACAAAGTCCAAAGGCTAAAGGCCCACTACTAAAGCTTAAAGCCTAAAAGCCTACACCTCGAAAGCCCAAGCCCGAAGATCAAAACCCAGTGACCAAAGGCCTAAGCTTTAATCCTAAAGTCGAAAGTTTGAAGGCTCAAGCCCAAACCTGAACGCCAAATACTGTAAAACTAAGCTCGGAGATTGAAGCTCAAATCCAGAAGCTTCAAAATTAAAGGCCAAAGTCCTAAGCCTAAAATACAAAGCGTGAAGCTTAAAGCCCAAAGCACAAAAGCACATGCCTGAAGCTCAAATTCTGATGGCCTAAGCCTGAAGCTTGAACCCTCTATGTGCAAGCATGAAGACCAAGCCTGAAGACCGTATCCAAAAGCCTGAAGCTCGAAGGCCGATGGCAGATGGCTGAAGCTAGAAGCCTAAATTCTTAACCCTGAAGCCAAAATCTCGAAGCCCAAGCACGAACCCACAAGGCTTAAACTTGAAACCTGAAAGCCGAAGGCTGAAACTCAAAGGCCCAAGCATGAAGGCCCAAGCCCAACCAAAAAGCCAAAGTCCAAAGCTCAAATCCGAAGCTCAAAGGCTAATGGCCAAAGCAAAATCCTAAAGACCTAAGCATGAAGGCAAAACATTCAAGGCCTGAGCTCTAAGCCAGAAGGCCTAAACTCAAAGGCCCAAGTCCGAAGCTCGAATGCTGAAGCCCGAAGCCCAAAGGCCAAAAGCTCAACGTCAGAAGATCGAAAATCCAAGATTGAGCCTGAAAGCATGAATGTTGAATCTCGAATCTTGAACCCCAAACACCAAAAGTCTAAACCCAAATCCCGAGCTCTAATCCCAAAGATTCAAACTCAAAGGCCAAAGGCCCAAGCCCAAAATACAAAGCATGAAGCCTAAAATCCAAATGCTTAAGCCTGAAGCTTGATGCCCATAGCACAAAATCCCATGCTGGAAGCTTGAATCCTGATGGTCAATGCTTGAACTCTATTTGTGCAAGCCTGAAGACCGAAGCCCGAAGTCCGTTGCTCGAGGCATGAAGCTGGAAGGCCAAAGGCCATTGGTAGAAGCTAAAAGCCCAAATTCTTAAGCCTGAAACCAAAAGTCTGAAGGCCCAAGCCCGAAGCCATAAGATCAAAAGTCGAAGCCCAAAGCTCGAACCTTCAAGCTTGAAGGCGCAAATCCTGAAGCCCAATTCTGGAGGCTCAAATCCTGAAGCTTCAATGTCAAAGGCCGAAGTTCCAAGACTAAAACACAAAGCATAAAGCCTAAAGTTGAAATGCCCAAACCCAATTTGTGAAGCCTTGCAAGAAGCACGAATTCTGATGGCCTAAGCCTGAAGCTTGAACCTTCTATGTGCAAAGTAGAAGACCGAAGCCCGAAGACCATTCCTGAAAACTTGAAGCTTGAAGGCCAAACACTAATGGCCGAAGCTTGAAGCCCAAATTCTTAAGCCTAACTCGAAACCCAAGGGCCGAATCTTGAAGCTCAAAGACCCAAGCCCAACCTGAAAGCTGAAGCACAAAGCTAAAAACCTAAAGACCTAACCTTGAAGCCAAAACCTTATAGGCCTGTGCTCTAAGCCAGATGGCCAAAACTATAAACTTGAAGCCAAAACCTCGAAGGCTTGAGCTTTAAGCCAGAAGGCCTAAACTCGAAGGCTCATGTCTAAAGCATGAATTTGAAGCCAAAAGCTAGAGGCCCGAAGGCTAAAAGCTCAAGTTTAGAGAGTTTAAGTCCCAATACCGAGCTCAAAAGATTGAAGATGAAAGATTGAACCCCCAAACTTGAATTTATAAGCCCAAAGTCTGACGCCCGAAAGCCTAAGCCCGAAGACCAAAGCCCAATGAATGAAGACCTAAGCTTGAATCCTAAAGCCCAAAGTTCGAAGGCCGAACCCCAAACCCTGAACTCCAAATATTGAAAGACTATGCCCGAAGCCCGAAGCTCAAATGCCAAAGCTTCAAACTCTAAGGCCAATGCCCAAATGCCCAAATGCCCAAATGCCCAAACCTGAAATTTGAAGCCCAAACCGCAAAAGCCCATGCCTGAATCTTGAGTCCTGAAAGCCTAGGCTTGATGCTTGAACCCTCCATGTTCAAGCTTGATGATGTAGCCCGAAGTTCAAAGCTCAAGCCCAAAAGGTCATGCCTAAAGCCCAAGGTCCTATGCCAGAAGCTTAAAACTTGAAGTGCTAAGCACAAATCCTGACGACCGAAGGCCCAAGCTTGATGCTTGAAACCCAATACAAGAAGATCAAAAATGCAATACCAAGCCTCGATGGTTTATGCCCAAAGCCTAGAACCCAAAGGACAAGTTTGAAGGCCAATGCCTAAACCCTGAAGCCTGATGCTTAAATCTTAAAGCCTGAATGCCCAAACTCGACATTCAAAGCTCTAAGCCTAATTATTGAAGGCCTAAGCCCAAAGCCTGAAGCCTGAATCCAGAACTTAATAGCTCAAAGCACAAAGTACAAAGGCCAAAGGCCCAATGCTAAAACCTAAAGCTTGAAGGTCTATGCCCAAAAACTACTGTCGAAAAACACAAGCCCAAAGACCGTAGGCCTAACCTTGAATCCTAAAGCCCAAAGTTTTAAGACCGAGGCCTCAAAACCCTGAAGTCTTATCCCCAAATCTTAACGACTAAAGGCCCAAGACTGCAACCTGAGGGATGAAGATTGATGCCTGAATCCTAAAGCACGAAGACCAAAATTGCAATACTAAAACTTGAAGGTCCATGCCCAAAGCCTAAAACATGAAGCCCAAAGTTCGAAAGCTAAGCTTAAAGCCCAAATCCTGAAGCTTAAATCTCAATGCCCGAAAGCCCAAGCTCAAAGTCTGAAACTCAAAGCCTAAACATCGAAGGCCCTAGCCTAAAGATTAATGCCCAAAGCCCAATGCCCAATGCCCAATGCCCAATGCCCAATGCCCAATGTCTAAAGTAGGAATTCAGAATCTTATAGCCCGAAGCACAGAGCTCAAAAGCCAAAAGGCCAATCTCGAAGTCTAGAGCTCATGCTTGAAGACTGAAGCCTAATGATCGAAGGCCTAAGCTTGAATCCTAAAGCCCGAAGTTCGAAGCCCAACCCTGAAGTCTAAACCCTAAGTACTTAAAGACTATGCCCGGAGCCAGAAGCCCAAAGCTCAAATCCTAGAGCTTCAAAAGCTAAGGCCAAAGGCCAAAGCCTAAAATACAAAACATAAAGCCTAATGCCCAAATGCAATGCATGAAATTCGAAGCTGAAAGCACAAAAGCCCACGCTTGATGCTCTAATCTGATAGCCTAGGCCTGAAGCTTGAACCCTCCATGTGCATGCCTGAAGACCATAGCCCGAAGACCATAGCCCAAAGACAATAGCCCGAAGCTTAAAGATCGAAGCTCAAAGCTCAAAGCCCGAAGTCCAAACCCCAAGCCCAAAAGGTCATACCAAAAGCCAAATGGCACACGCCAAAAGGCGAAAGCCAAAAGCCTGAAGTCTTATCCCCAAATCCTGACGACCGAAGGCCCAAGACTGCAACATGAAGGTCCAAGATTGATGCTTGAATCCTAAAGCCCGAAGACTGAAATTGCAACACCAAAGCTCAAAGGTCCATGCCCAAAAGCTCATGCCCCTAGCCCAAAGTTTGAAACCCAAAGCCCCCTAGTGCACGATGCTCAAAACCTAAAGCCTAAACCCCAAAGTTCAAAGCCTGAAGCTCAAAGACTAAAGCCTAATGCCTAAACTCAGAAGGCCCAAACCCGAAGGGCAAAGCTGGATCCCGGAAGCCTTAAGTATGATGCTCGAATCCTAAAGGCTGAAGCCTGAAGCCCAAATTCTGAATCCCGAATGCCGAAGCCTGAAGTTCGAAGCCTAAGGGCCTAACCCGAAGGCTCAAGTCCAAAGTACGAACCTTAAATGCCCATGCCTCAAGGCTAAAGACCAAAACCTGAAGGCCTAATCCCAAAATCCCTAGCCCAATTTAGAAGGCCAAAGGTCTACGTCTAAAGATTAAAGCCGGATGCCTATAGCTGAGTCTAGATGTCCTAGAAACAAAACTCGAGGCCCAAAGATGGAAGCTTGAAGCACAAAGCCCAATGGTCTAAGAATTAAGCCCGAAGCTCAAAGGCCCATCCTTGGAGATCAAAGCCCAAAGCCTGAACCCTGAAGCATACAAGCTCAACCCCAAAGCTAGATGCGCGAAGCCCAAAGCCCGATGTCCCAGGCTCAAAGCCCAAAACCCCAAGGTAAATGCCTAAATCCCAAAGCCCGATAGCCCGAAGCCTAAATCTCGAAGCTCAATGCCTTAAGCGCGAAGCCTAAACGTCCAAGCTTGAAGTTCCAACCCTAAGTGTTAAGCCCAAAGCCTGTAAGCTTGAGTTTAAAGACAAAAGTTGGAAGCCCAAAGCCCGAAGTCCCAAGTCCAAAGGCCCAACCCTGAAGGCCCAAGCTTGAAACCCATAAGCTTAAGTCTATAGCTAGAAGGCCCAACCTTGTAGCCCAAAGTCCAAAGCCCAAAGGCTCAAGCTAGATGCACAATGGCCTAAACCCAAATCCTGAGCAAAAAAGCCGAAACTTAAAACCTCAAGCCCCAAAGGCTTAAGCCCGAATCTCTGACCTAAAGCCTAAAACCCAAAGTTAGAAAGCCCTATAGCATAAGCCTAAATCTCGATGATAGAAGCTCGCAGCTTGAAGGCTAAAGTCTGACAGCCCAAGCTTGTCTTTTGAAGCTCGAAGCTCAAAGTTCAAAGCTAGAAGCCCAAAAGCCTAAGCCCAAATCTTTGTGGGCCAAGAGTCAAAGCCCAAAGCTTGAATCCCAAGGGGCCAAGTTCTAATCCTTAACCATGAAGATCGAAATCGGAAGGCACTAGCTTGAAGCATAAAAACTAAAGCCCGAAAGCCAAAGGGTGAAGTCTATAGGCCCATGCCTGAAGCTTGAAGCTTAATGCCTCAAAGTTGAAGTCTAAGGCTTGAAACCTGAGAGCCCAAGCCTGGATCCCTAGCCCTGAAGATCAAACTCTATCAGCACTAGCCTAAACCTTAAAACCCATAGCCTAAAGGCTCAAGTCTAAAGCCTGAAGTCTGAAATAAAGACCCAAGCCTGAAGCATGAAGCTCAATCCCCAAAGCCTTAAGCATGAAGCCTATATCTCGAAGGACAAAACATGAAACCTGAAGTTCAAAATGAAGGCCCAAGATCGAAGCATGAAGCTCGATCCCCAAAGCCTTAATCATGAAGCCTGCATCTCGAAGGCCTAAACATGAAACCCGAAGCCCGAAGCCCATAGCCGGATACCCGAAGCCTGAAACCCGAAGCCGAAGCCCGATGTCAGATGCCCAATGCCGAAAGCCAGAAGCTCAAAGCTTGAAACCCGATGCCTGAAGGTCAAAGCTAGAAGCTCGAAGCCCAATGGCCTAACCCTAAAGCTGTTGATGTGAGAAGTAGAGGATCCTGAGAAACACAAAGAGAAAGTGAGTCCCGCGAAATAATAGCATGCAAAGAGCTAAGCCTGATGATTAAGGCTTAAATAAGAGTAATATGCACCCAAAATAGCACATAGAGATTTAAGGTAATTCAGGAAGAAGATCCCCTACATCCACTAGATGATCAATGAGATAATTTTAGTGGTAAAGAATGGGGGTGGTCATAAAGACCAGTACAATGTGAAAAGAAAAAATAGAGAGAGAAAGAGAGAAAGAGCTTCCTTATCTCGAACTCTATTACAAGTAGACAGAAGGATAAAGACGTAGCTGATCCAACCCTTTTTTCTGCTATCTCTCCCTTCCCACCTGAAGCCTGTTCAATGGCTTTTATAGGTAGGAGGCAGTAGAGCTCAGCCCGAATTTGTCGAAAAAGGGTAAAATATTCAATTGCTGAGTCCGCATTGGTGGTCCTACTATTATCAGTCACTGAATGAGATGTAAGTAGTGAAAGGAGAACTTTATTTCTTGATTCTAAGAATTCTTTTAGGGGTCTATAATGGCTGAAGCACATGGACCTTTAGTTTATGTGCCTGGAAGAAGAATGATGTATTGAAAATAATGAGGTCATGGCACACTAACAGATGTAGCTAAGACACATCATTATCATTATTTGAAGGAAAATGGGCTTGAATCATCGGGATCAAGGTTTGACCATATCCTTGTGGCTGAGGTTGGCGACCTGCAAGAAAAATAATAAAAATGATAAAGAGGTTAATACCCATGGTACTACATGTATTACTGAGATGCAGCGCTGGAATCATGTGTTAACATCAGCCCCTCGCATTGTCAGGGCACAAACATTAATGCGGGTCCTAGAATGCGAATCATCGCGATGGTGGATGTGCTACCTAAGGTCTGTCAAAATAAAGCCAGAGCGGCGCCATGTCGATTCTCATTCTCATCCACCATTTCTAAAAATCCTGTAGAAAGGGAGTAGATTTGTTAGTGGAATGGTTGGGAGCAACAAGTGGAAGATTCTGTCGGGTCTTCCTCTGAAGAAAAAAAGGGCTAGCAACCCTCCATCAGGCTCCTCTCCTCCTCCTTCGAAGAGAATCTTGGAACCGTCTGATGGATCGCCAAGAACGGCAGCTGAGGAGACTATTGTGGTGCTTCAGGAAGAAGAAGCAGGGGCTCTAACTGTAGTTCCATCAGAGGATATGCCGTCAGCGAAGGTTCCCAGGGCTCTGATGCAAACTCTAGAGTCTGCACAGGGACCTACAATAGAGGAGAAGGCAGTGGAGGCGGTGAACATCTCTGACTCTCCGGTCAAGGTGCCTCTGAAGGCTGCAGGGCAAAAGGAGATGAGTGTAGTGCATTAGATGCTTATGGGAGAATGCCTCAACCCATGAAAGATCCTATTCAAAGATGAGAACATTGAGCAGTTCCTTCCTATGGTAGGGGTTATGCTTACGAGGGGGCTATCGAAAATGCTCCTAGTGGTTTGCGGCTCTACTCCCCTTGGTAAGCCGGTCCCTCCTCCTTCTATGGCAAGGAGGCCTTCCTTTCCTTGTCTTCTTCCAGCGAGTGCTCAAGGTGATGAAAGAAGGAAGAGAAGGGAAGCAAGAGAGAAGGAGACAAGATGGAGGAGGCTATTAAGAAGAAGGAGGTGGTTCCCTGGGCTGCCCTTGAGATAAGAAGACGAGGGAAAAAGATCTTAAGAGGCACCTCCCACATAGTGGAGATGGTAAATAGTATAAATAAAAAGATTAAGGAGGAGAAAATACACTATCTTAAGAGAATAGCAGAGCTAGAAAGGGCTTTGGCGGCAAGAACAGAACAATCCCAAGCTAGGCAGGATAAGGAGTTAAGGAGGTTGCACGACTTGGAGGAGAAGTTGACCTCCTTAACTCTTAAGAACGCGGAATGGGCAGGCAAAGCTGAGGTTGTGAGGGGAGAGTTCCACCGCACTATGTTGGACATAGGCTAGGCCTATTTTTCCCACATCAACTATCTTCAAAAAAGAGGTCTAGCCGTTCTTCTTTTCTATGGCCCCAAGGGTCCAGACAGGTTTTTCAACTCTAGGTGTCATGGTTTAGGGGAGATTCCCCCAATAGGTGCGTACACTGGCTGGGGATATCAGCTCGCCTCTCCCCGCAGAGGTTCTAATGAAGGCCAAAGTACTCCTAAAGAGTAGCAACAAGATCGCCCCAAGGGCTGGGAATGATTTTCTTCCTTCCTTTCTTTCTCATTCTCCGACCCATCATCAACACGTTTGAAGGAACAATCAGAGAAAAGGGAGCTCCGAAAAGACCATGGAGGGTGTGTTGTTTTGAAGAGGAGCAGTATAGGTCAATCTCAATGGGTGGTTTTTCTTATATTTAAGATTTATACTATAACCCTAATTGTCTATGATCTGAAGCCTTATATTTTTCTTTGATTTCACTTCATGTCCTGTACTCAACAGAGAAATATGTAAGAGTAAAAAAATGAGATTTGTAACAAGTTTTATTATGAATAGAAAATATTTCTTTGAAAACTTGCTCTAAATGAATCCTATTTATTATGCTTTTCTTCTTTTGTCTCCTTTCTCTTTTGTTTGAAAAAAATAGTAAAAGTTAGAAAGAAAAGAACAGGAATTTTATGAACTTATAAAGTCAATGGTAAAATCTAAAGTTAAAAGGTTCCAAAGACCAATTATCATCGTGGACGATGTTATGCTAAATAGGTGAAACATCGAATGACGATTAGTTGAGAATAAAATGGGCAATGCAACCTGATGTTTTGAAACATGGTGCACAATATCAGGAAGAGTGTAGGTGAAGGGACGCTTCATACTCTAAGGCCAAAGGCTAAAGCCTAATGCCCAAATGCCCAAGCCTTAAATTTGAAACCCAAAGAGCAAAAGCCCATGCCTCAAGCTCAAATCCTATTGCCTTGGCCGGATGCTTGAACCCTCCACGTGCAAGCTTGAAGACTATTGCACAAACTTTAAGCTTGAAGCCCGAAGCCAAAATCCCAAGCCCAAAAGGTCAGACCAATGACCAAAGGGTTATGCTGGAAGCTTAAAGCTTGAAGTTTTATGACCAAATCCCGTGACTGAAAGCCTATGCTTACAACTAGAAGGCCTAAAGCTCAAAGATCAAAATTGCAATAGCAAAGCTCGAAACCTAAAGCCTAAAGCCAACAGCTTAAAGGCAGAAGCTTGAAGCCAGGAAACCCAAGTCCAAAGATCGAAGGCCAATGCTTAACTCCAGAAGCCCAAAGTTCAAAGGCCGAACCCCAAAGCTTGAACCTCAAATACTAAGAGACTATGCCCGAAGTTTGAAGCTCAAATCCCGAAGCTTCAAACTAAGGCCTAAAAGATAAAGCCTGAAGCCTAATGCCCAAATGCCCAAGCCTGAGATTTGAAGTCTAAAGCGCAAAAGACCATGCCTGAAGTTCGAATCATGATGGCCTAAGCCTGATGCTTGAACCCTTTATGTGAAAGCTTGAAGACCATAGCCCGAAGCATGAAGCACGATGGCCGCAGGCCAAAGTTAGAAGCCCAAAGTCTTAAGCCTGAGCGAAAAATCTGAAAGCCCATGCCTATAGCCACAAGTTCTAAACTGCAAGCCCGAAAGCCTATGGCTGAGAATGATGATTCTCGGTGGGTTGATCTGGACCTCTTGGAACAAAAATGGTAGTTAGCCGCACTCAAAACACTGAGTTGAATGATACTTCAACCGCAGGGTCAACCCCAGAGACTTTGCTCAGGGTGATCTGGTGCTCAAGAGGCGACTTCTTGCTGGCAGCAACTTAGGGGTTCCCAAACTTGAACCCAATTAGGAGGGCCCATACATCATACACGAGGTTGTAAGACCTAACACATACTATCTTATGACCTCTGAGGGTCTTCAACTCTCTAGGACATGGAGCGGGGATGACCTTAAGAAGTTCTGTGTATAAGCCTTGGCATCTATTTATTATCATCCTTTGTGTACGGAATTCCTTCGTGAAGATACGTCAGAAATTCTTCTGCATTAGTATACACCTAAGTTCCTTTTATTATAGTCTTATAGAGGTTGAATCTGGAAACCTGAAGTCCCAAACGCAAAGCCTGATGTCTAAAGCCCACAGGCCCAAGCCTAAAGCCAAAGGCTTGAAGCTTGAAGCTCGAAAGCCCAAGCTAGAAGCCCAAAAGCCTAAGCATGAATCCTGAAGCCCGAAAGCCAAAGTTTGAAGCCTGAAGCCCAAAAGCCCGAGCCTGAAACAATAACCTCAAAGATCAAAGCGCAAAGGTGCAAGTGTAAGCCAAAAATCTAAATCTCGCCAGCCCACTCCTGATGCCTGAAGGCCCATGTCTGAAGCCTGATGCTTGAAGCCTAAAGGCCCAAGCTCAAAGCTCGAAGCCGAAAGCATGAAGGCCTAAGCTTTAAGCTTTAAGCTTGAAGCTGGAAGACCAAAGCTCGAAGCCCAAGAAGCATGAGCCTGAAGATCGAAACTCGTACGTAGAAGGACTAATCTCGAAGCCCAAAAGCTGAAGGCCCAAAAGCCGAAGGCCCAAAAGCCAAAGGCCCAAACTCTAGGCC
This sequence comes from Apostasia shenzhenica, assembly GCA_002786265.1. Taxonomy (NCBI): domain Eukaryota; kingdom Viridiplantae; phylum Streptophyta; class Magnoliopsida; order Asparagales; family Orchidaceae; genus Apostasia; species Apostasia shenzhenica. Next base: position 2,080,508 of record KZ452001.1, read on the forward strand.
CAAAGGCTAAAGCTTGATGACCAAAGGCCCAAGCTAGTATCCTAAATCCCGAAGGTCGATCCCTGTCGCTAAAAGTTTGAAGCCCAAGGCTCGAAGCCTGTAGCTAGAAGCCTAAAACCTAAAGGCCCAATCCCAAACCTCAAAGCTTGAAACTCAATCATCTCAGCTAAAATTTAAAACTTGAAGCCTGAAGCCCATAAGCTAAAAACCTTAGTCAGAAAAACGAAAGCCCAAGCCCAAAACCCGAAGGCCAAAGCCCAAATCCTAAAGGCCCAAGACTAAAGCTAGTAGCTCAAACCATGAAGCCCAAAACTCGAAGTGACAATCCCAAAGCAAGAAACACAAAGTCACAAGCCCGTTGCCAGAAGGCGGAAGCGCAAAGCTTCAAGCCCAAAGCCTAAAGGCCTAAGTGTGAAGCTCAAATCTTAATTGCTCGAATGCCTTAGCTTGAAGACCAAAGTCAGTAGGCACAAACATGAATTCTTAGGCCGAAAGCCTGAAGTCTTAATCCCAAAGCTTGAAGTCCAATGTCTGACTGCCCAAGCTTGAAGCTCGAAGCTTGCACTAGGCTTGAAACCTAGTGCCTAAAGGCATAAGCTTGAAGCTTAAAGCCTGAAGCCTAAAGCTCAATACCGAAGGCACAAACTAAAAGCTCAAAGGCTGAATGTCGAAGCTTGAAGGCCGAATGTCAAAGCCCGAAGGCCGAAAGTCAAAGCCCGAAGCCCTAAGGCCAAAACCTGAAGCTCAATGCCCAAAGCTCAAAGCATGAAGCCAAAGCCTGAAGCCTATAGCTCGATGGCCCAAGCTCAAGGCCCATTTTTGAAGCCCAAATCGTAGAAGTGTGTCCCCAAAACCCAAAGCCCGAAGCCTGAATGCTCATACCTAAAGGTCAAAGGATGAACACCAAAACCTGAATGCTGATGGTCGAACATCTAATCTCGAAGGCCAAAGGCTGAAGTCCAAAGCCCATAGCTAGAAGCCAGGTTGAAGGTCTAATCTCAAAGCCCGACGCCCAGTTGCTCAAGCTTAAAGCACAAAGCTCAAAGCCCAAAAGCCCGAAAGATCAAGCATGAAGCTCGAAGGTCGAATTCCAAAGGCCCAAGCCCGATACGCGAAGCGCAAAGCTTGACAGCTTGTGGTCAAAGGCACAAGCTTGAAGCCTGAAGCCCGAATCATGAAGCTTAAAGCTCGAAGGCCAAAACTGAAAGCTCAAAGGCCAAAAGTCGAAGCTCATACCCTAAGCTAGAAGGCCAAAACCTGCTCATAACCCAAATCTTGAAGCCTATAGCTCAATGGCCCAAGCTCGAAGCTCATAGCCTAAAGCCCATTTTTGAAGCTCATATCTTGGAGGTGTGTGCCCAAAGTTCGAAGCCTAAAGCCCAAATGCCCAAGCCTAAAGCTTAAAGCCCAAAGCAAAAACGCCCATGCTTAAAGCTTGAATCATCATAGCGTAAGAATTCTTAAGCCCGAAGCTAAAAGTCTGAAAGGACCATGCCCGTATCCGCAAGTTCGAAGGCCTAAAGCCTAAATGTTGAAGCCTAAAGTCTAAAGGCCCAAAGCCTGAAGGTCGAAAGCCCAAGCCCGAAGACTGAAGCTCGACGACCGATGGCCTAAGCTTGAATTCTAAAGCTCAAAGTTCGAAGGCCCAAGCCCAAAGCCTAAATCCCAAATACCAAAGGACTAAGCCCTGAGCCCGAGGCTCAAATCCTGAAGCTCAACCTTAAAGGCCGAAGTTCCAAAACTAAAACACAAGGCATGAAGCCTAAAGCCGAAATGCCCAATCCCAAATCTTGAAGCCTTGCCTGAAGCATGAATCCTGATGGCCTAAGCCTGAAGCTTGAACCCTCTATGTGCAAACTAGAAGACTGAAGCTCGAAGTCCATTTTTGAAAACTTGAAGCTCAAAGGCCGAAGACTGATGGGCGAGGCTAGAAGCCCAAATTCTTAAGCCTGAAACTAAAAGCCTGAAACTAAAAGCCTGAAGCCCAAGCCTAAAGCCACAAGGCCTAAACTCGAAACCCATGGGCGAAACCCAAAGCCAAAAGGCCCAAGCCTAACCTGAAAGCTAAAGCCCATAGCCAAAAGCCCAAAGACCTAATCTTGAAGCTAAAACCTTGTAGGCGTGAGCTCTAAGCCAGAAGGCCAAAACTCTAATCTTGAAGCCAAAACCTCGAAGACCTGAGTTCTAAACTAGAAGGCATAAACTCGAAGGCTCATGTTTAAAGCATGAATGCTTAAGCCCGAAGCCAGAAGCCCAAAGGCCAAAAACTCAAGTTCAAAGGGTCAAAGCCCAAATACTAAGCCCACAAGACTTAAGATCAAAGCTTGAACCTGAAGTCCCATGCCCAAAGCCTAAAGCCTAAAGCCCAAGCCGGAAGCATGAAGCCCAAGCCGAAAGCATAAAGCATGAACCTAGATGGCTTAAGGTCTAAGCCGAAGCCCAAAGGCCCAAACTCAAAACTTGAATCCCTAGGCCTAAAGCCTGAAGCCAAAAGCTTGAAGAACTAAGCCCAAATCCCAAATGCCACAGCCTAATGCTCCATGCCCGAAGCATTATCCCTGAAATCAAAGCCCCAAGCTCAAATCCTAAAGCTTAAAGCCTAAAGGCCCAAGCTCAAAACCTAAATCCCAAGGCCCAAATCCTAAAGCCCAATGCTCGAAGAACTAAGCCCAAATCTCAAATGCCAAAGCCTGAAGTTCCATGCTCAAAGCCTCATCCCCAAAACTCGAAGCCCCAAGCTCAAATCCTAAAGCATGAAGGCTCAAGCTTGAAGCCTGAAACCCAAATTCTGAAGCCCAAAGTACAAAGGGCCAAGCTAGAAGCCCAATTCCTGAAGTCCTAAACTCAAAGCCTCAAGCCTAAATGCTGAAGCCAAAAGGGGTAACCTGAAGCCTAAATCTTGAAGCTTGATGAGTTCCAAGGCCTAAAGTCTGAAGCCCAAAGCTCGAAGAACCATGCTTAAAGCCTCATCCCCGAAACTCGAAGCCCCAAGCTCAAATCCCAAAACCAGAAGCCTAAAACATCAAGGCTCTAGCTTGAAGCACGAAACTAAAATCTTGAAGTCTTGTCTCTGTGTCCAACGACACCGCATTTAAAGCAGATGACCTTAATACCTTCATTCTCAACTCTTTGAAAAAATTTACCTTTCGGCCCATTGATCCACACACCTGGTTTCAGTGGTTGGGCTAATTTGACCCTAACGCAAACTCTTGCGAAAGAAATTTTTCCATGTTTATGGTGGTGGATCTAGCCATAATGGGGCACCAATCTCTGACAAGAATCTGGCTAGATTCTCCTTGCCCCAGCAGTAGAGGGGGAGTTTTGGTAATCTAATCCTGATCGGTGTTGAGGCACCTACAGAAGAGGAGGGGTCAAAATCAAGGGACCAAACATCAAGTCCTAGAATTTGACCCGCCACCGTCTAAGGATCGGATCGAATGATAGCATCCCTATCTGCATCATTTTTAAATTGACAGATAAAATAGTCCTTGCCTGCATCGAGGACTTTAAAACGATCATACTGCCCCCATCTTTTGTGAAGCTCAGCTGCGAGAAAATGGAACGGAAGTCTCCTTCCAAATAATTTGCCAACTAACGATGAAGCTAGCTTGGATTGCATATGTGTAATTGAAGCTTTGGCGAGCTGGACCACTCCTTCTCGAATATGGGCTGAGTTAGAGAGATCAATATCTCCAAAGCTAATATACTCCTTGCGAGCCCAAGCAGAGCTGGCTGCAGGAAATTGTAGAGGCTGCTGTTTCGGTGGGCTACAGTAGCTGTGAGATTGTTTCTTCACAAAATCCCCATGCTAGTTGATGAGAAAAGCCTGTGACTTATGCAAAGTTGGTTGATGAACTTGCTGATTTGCACAGATTTGAGGTTGCAGGGTGCTGCTGTGCTTGTGGAAGCTGTAGAATTTTGCAGAATGCTGATTGCAGCATTCTGTTGAACACATGGTGGGCAAGTTCTGCTGTTGGAGCTGTTTGATGCTGTAGTTTGAGCTGAAACTGCATAATTGAATATAGCATTCTGCGCACTATCGACCTGCATACCAGACAACCCTAATGGGCCTCTTGCATCCTCACCCGGAACATAATTCGCAACATCATAGGAAGTTGAATGTGCAGCCGCCCCCCCGAGCCACAGGGTGGGAGAAGTTCATACCTCGGTCATGTTTCGGCAAAGAAGCTCGCTGAGAGGGGAAGGAGACCACTAGTTGGGCGTCATCCTCCTTGCGGTGGCTGGAAACCAACCCTTCGTTGTCGTTGGCACTACTGTTGCTCGCAGTACCAGCACCTGCTGCTCTGTTTTTGCCTGAAATTCCAACAGCTGCAGTTCCATTAGTGCTTGCAATTTCAGCATTTTCAGCTGCTGCATCTTGGGCACTCTGTTCTGTTTCGCTGGTGCTGTATGAGGCTGCGAAAATCCTTCATCCAACTTCCATTTTCATGTGTTCTCTGGCTCCAAGTATGCCATTAATGTTGTAGAAGTTACTGCCAGCGATTTCAGCAAATCCAACAGCTGCAGGTTGGCCGATTGGCTCTGTTTTGCTTGATTTGTTGCAGGTTTCGGGATTCAGGTTGGACCCGATTCAGGTTGGATAGTGCTGGATTTGCTACAGGTTTCAGGTTGACCGAAAGCTCTATTTTGTCAAATTTTGCTAGATTTGCCGCAGCAAATTGTGCGAGATTGCTACTGCTGTCTGCGTTTCTTGCACATCCTGCGGCAGCGAACTCCTCTGTTTCACTAGATCTGCTGTAGGCTGCGAGCTTCTCAGTTTCAACTTTAGCAAGCAACACATCTTGCTCAGAAAAGCCATGGAAGGAGGCCATAGATTGCAGGTTTTGATTGGCTTTCTCCTGCGATCTGCCGGGCTTTCCATCCTACTCTATTTTAGTGAGCTGACGTACTTGGAGTTGCTGCAGCCCTCCATCCTAGCTACAGCAGCAGCCACCAGTCCTCCTTCCTCTTCCTTGCAGCGCCCGCCATGGGCTTCCGGCGGGTAGGCCGACCTTCGGCCCGTGCATTTGTTTCCTAGTTCTCCTGCCCTAGTCAACCTTGGTCAAACTTGCAAATGAGAGCTCCAAAAAAGTTTTTGGGTTCCGAGAAAGTTTTTGGGTTCCTTGAAATTCGACCGTAGCCTATAATATTATAACAGTAAAAAAAGATATATCAAGTATAAAAGGTTCAATCCTCATTGAGAATCGCACAAAAATCGAGCTGACGTATCATATAAACAAGAAAAGAAAGCTACAAAATCGGCCGCTCTATTAGCGGCTCTGTATACATGAAATATTCTATATGCCTTGAAGGCACAAAAAAAGTCAGCGATCTGGGCGATGGTCTTTTCAGGAGGGTGTCCTCTGGCTGCAATAGTGATGCGCAAGAAAATGAAGGTGACATCGATAAGCCTCATTGTACGCTTACTTCTTACTCCTCGACGAAATCCTCTAATTCTCCCCTCCTTAGGCTTTGAAACGATCTATCTTCAAGTTTTAGATGAATCGAGATAACCACGGAAGAAGATTTCACAAAATCACCCTAGTTTCTTCTCCTCCTTCCCCTATTCCTTTTGGCAGAACTTTTTCTCTCTCCTTTAGGGCCAGCAGTTACCGCATACAGGAGAAAAGAAACGATAAAAAAAATTCTTTACTTAAATATTTCCATATTTTAGGCTTTAAATTAACTAATTAATTAAATTATCAAAGACTAAATTGCCCTTTTTTTATTATTAGACCCAAAATTATTCTAATGGACTATTTAATTAAATCTTCTAAAAAATACATATGTAAGAATGAAAGTTCATAACAATTAGTTTAAATTAATTCCTCTTTAATACTTATCCAAATTTCAAATAAATTCAAATTTATCATTAAACAAAATTAATTAAAATTAACAAATTATAATAAATAAAATTCAAATTTTTATTATTAAATAAATAAATGAATTCCTTGGGCATTATAATTATGGTAAATAACAACAGAAAAAAGTATAAAATGCTAGATCTTATGCCATTATATAGAATAATATTACGATGTATGAAATCCAGAACCAAAAAACACATTTGAAATACAAAAGAACCAGAGAAAAAACCACAAAATTCGTTTAAAAATCACCGAAAGCAGTATTGAGACCGAAACTATGTTAAATTACAGAAACCAGTTGACATGGATGCTTAATAGCAAAAATAATACATTTTTCAAAAAACCGTCACAAGTAATGTTTTTTTAATGAAGAATAATTGCCCTAAACCAAAGCAGATAAAAAACAGAGAATAAAACATACTTTAGATTTCCAAAACACCATAGCAGTGTGAAGTGAAGAAAAGTTTTTTATTACATAAAAATAGTTTTTTTACCTCATTGTCACCTTCATTTTCCAAAGTTGGAGACTCCCCAGTGTTGGCTACACAAGTAACAGCCAGACTGTTTTTTGTATATGCTATCAGTAGCTCATATTTGCATCATGAATGTAAGATTTTAAATATTTTTTTATTTTATTTTATACATACAATTATTTTAATTTATATTTTTTAAAAATACTTTACATAAAAAAGTGATTAGGAGGAAGGTGATAATAACAATATCACGTGAATATATGATTATATTGCTAATATAGTAACTAATTCAGTTAAAGATTCCTTTATTAGGAAAGAAAAAAATGTTGACAGCATTAAGGAGGAAAATAATTTTCTTATGAATTTTAAAAAGTTAGCTCATTCATATCTTCTACAAATAAAGACACATTATTCTTACTAAGGGAAATGATATGTAATTTATTCAAGAGAACACAAATTATTGGAAGTTCATATCCACTTATTATTTGAAGTAGATGATTCTGGCAAATTATGCTTTTTAAAATTATGTAAAAATTATTTATGGTATGTAATTTAATTATTATTATTTTAAATATTTTTAGTTTTTTTTCAGAATTTAAACTGATATTTATGTTTACAGGGATATCATCAAGTTTATTTTATACGTAAAAAGGAGAAATATCCCTCAAAGAAAAATATCTTTTGATTTGAGTTGTATCCATTTAAATTTATCCATGAAACATGTAATGCTCGGAGAGATTGATAATTCAAGTAAGACATTTTCTTTATTTGTATTATTAAAAGTGTAAATTGCAACTGAGTGATATAAAATACAATCAAATTGAACGTAACTTTTTAAATATTTTTAATAAAAAAAGAAATTCATGAATATAAAAAAAACTTTCAGCAACTAGTGAAAAAGATTATGAAGAGACATAGAATCAATAATCCTAATGCTGAATTTCATGAAGTGTATAAGTTCTGGTCATAAGCTGCTTCAAATCTCAATTGAATGAATCGAAAAAAATTAGATTAATAAATTAATTTTATATAATTTTATATATTTTTTATTTTAATTTAAATTTAATATATATTTTCTTTTAGAAAAAATTTGTTTCATGCACATCCTACTTTGTGGGAGACAGAAGATATAGAAACTTTCATGTGTTCTTTGAAAACTTATGTAAATAATTTTCGCAACATAAATTTTTTTGTAAATCCACAATTTATTCAAATAAATAAGTATAACGATTGGACCTCAAAATTACATTCTCAAATGATTGAGAAACACAAAGACCTATTTTTTGAGGATTTGTAAAATGTGTCAGAAGTATTTTTTCTCATTATGATTAATATAAACCAGTATGTATATTTTATTCTATTATTTTGATAGAGATTAATGTGTATCTCTATTATTATATGCTTATAGCTTGTTGGTTTTTGTTTACTTGCAGCTCATAGTCTCTAAACACCAAATTCACTTATATTTTGAAAGAATATTTTCAAGGTATGTAAAAGATGTCTGAAAATTTATTGGTCGGTTAACATTGCTTGATACTTTGATAACAGATTATATAGGTATTCTCATATTCATAATTTATTTTTTAATTTATAAACATTAATATCTATGAAGAATTTATACAATATACACACTGAAAATAAAAGCAGTTGATGAAGCATAAAAAACTGTGAATATTTGTGAGGAGCCGAGCAGGTAATTAAGGAGGCAATTTTATTTTAATTACCGAATTATAAAATTGTGGATGGTAGCATATCGTCGGACTGTAAAACTGTAGCTTTTAACATCGGTCAGGTGAGATTTAATTTTGTATCTCTATTTTTTGAACTTTAATAATGATCTACAATTTCATGAGTTGCAGAATTAGATTTCTATTTTTTTGTTATGTTGGGGAAACTTCTTCGTATTTTTTTATTTCAAGATTTTCCTTCTAATAATTTGGATCTTAATATGACTTTCTTGAAGGGAGGAAATCTTAGTTAGATAAATACCATGAATTTGTCTTGTTAATTTGCTCTGCAAGCATATGATTATCAAAATATGAATTTTCCTAAGTTTTTGTTCAAATGGAGTTCTTATTAGTCCTCGTTAACTAGGTATTCATAATTTCACATTTTTTGTTGATGTATTAATTATCATCATCATCAACAGCCTTATTCCAACTATTCATGTTACAACAATCATTCCTTTCTAATATTGCATTCTTTGCTGATGACAATGTCGTCTATTATAGGAAAGGCTAATGTGAAAAACTTCTAGATTGTTTAGCATTACGCATAGAATTATTGAATAATTAACACATTTGAGGCTACGAAGCCTAAAGCCTAAACGCCTAAGCCTGAAGTTTGAAGCTCAAAGCATAAAAAACCCATGCCTAAAGCTAGAATCCTGATGGCCTAATTTGAACCCTCTATGTGCAAGCTTGAAGAGTGAAGCCCAAAGACTGTAGCCAGAAGGCCTAAATGGGAAGCCTAAAGCCCAAAGGCCCAAGACCAAAGCCCCCATCCTAAAGGTCCATGCCTAATGGCCCAAACCAGAATCCCGACCATGGCCAGAAGACCTAAATGGAAAGCATGAAGCCTAAAGGCCTAAACCCAATGTCCCCATCCATAAGGTCCATGCCCAATGGCCCAAACATGAACTCCAAAATCTGAAGGCCCATGTCAATAGCCAAAAGCCAAAAGCTCGGAGGCCTAAGCCTAGAACATGAATCTCAAAGCCCAAAAGCCCAAGCCCAAAGCCCAAAGTCTTTAGCCAATAGCCCAAAAACCCCAGTCCGAACCTCAAAGCTCGTAGCCCAAATTATAAAGCACAAAGGCTCAAACCTGAGCCCAAAACTTGAATGCTAAAACATGAATCCTAAAGCCCAATAAATAAAGGTGCCAACATGAAGCCCAAAGCCTATTAGGATTCGAACTTTGGGCTCCGGGTATAGTCTTTTAGTATTTGGGGTTCAGGCTTTGGGCTTGGGCCTTCAAACTTTGGGCTTCAGGATTCAAGCTTAGGCCTTCATGCTTTAGGCATTCGGCTTTAGGTTTTAATGATGCAGCGCGGGGATCGGTTTTAAGGCGAACCTAACGCTACCAATATTAAATTAGTGCCTAGATTTATATGCGTATATTTAAATGATTAAATGCACATGAAAAGGAGATTAAAACTAAGTTTTTTCAAATTATATTAAATATAATTATTTGCAAATTCATATAAGCGACATGAAATAATTGAAATGATTAAAATGCTATCCAAACAAATTCAGGCAAACTTATGCAATTAAGATAATAAACTCTCGAACTTCAAGATGTTTAACTGCATACATATTTATCTTGAGATTTTCAGCACATGATAACTCATCCAAATTATTTAATATATTAAAACCTTTAACCAATATGAGTTTCTCAGTTCGGTTCAAAGAAAGATATATTCTAAAAGGAAAACAGAATTGATCAAATAAAACTCAAAATAATTACAGGACACCAAAGTGGGCATTCCCACCGACATAAAACATATTGTTCGACTCAATAAACGACCCAAATAAAAAATGCAGATAATAAGATAACTATATACATGATAAAATTGTTATAATCTACGCTCAAGGTCGTAGATTATAACGTAGTCGTTAACGCTGGTGATCTGGCTCTGCATCAATTCTCCCCGGCTTCGAAAAATTTGACTCCGTCGAAGATTGCTGCAGGTACTCCTCTAACAAGCTAGGATGAAGATGTGCTAGCTCATCAAGTACCAACCATGAATCCTGTGTAGATGGAAGATCTCTCCACCTTATAAGGTACCTGTGTAGTAAATCATCAATAGTAAAGACCGTCTGATCGTCTAATATGGCATCCGGTATAGGGGCGACTGATGGCATCATCGGCTCAGAAGGGAGTGAGACCATAGACTTCGAGACTGTTCTTGGTTGAATAGAAGAAGGAACATCAGGATATGGACTAAGAGTGACAGTGAAAGATGTAGGTGAAATTAGGTCAGTGGGGGGCACATAATCGATAAGAGAAACTGGATCAGGAAATGGCTCATGATATGGTAAAAGATTTGATATATTAAATGTTGGATTTATACTCATGTGTTCAGGAAGTTCAAGTTCATATACATTTGAGCTAATCTTCTTGAAAATTCGATAAAGCCCTATCTTTTTTGTAGTAAGTTTATTAGATTTTCCATGGGAAAATCTAACTGAATTTGTATGGACCAACACATAATCACCTACATAATATTTCATGACATTTGTATGCGAATTTGCATTAATTTTATACTTAGCATAATTTAAAAATAACTTTCGCCTAATCTCCTCATGCAAATCATAAATATGCTGTGCGAAAGATAATGCAAACTCACTAGTCCTATATGATATATGTAACTCCCTAGGACACAGGTCCTGATAATCAGATAACAAGTTCTGTACTTCCTCTGGAATGCAGTCATCAGAGGGAATTTCATTCTTCTCACGCACCACCAAGGCATATGAAATCGCTTCCTTTTTAATTTCTTGCTCAAATTTATGTGAGCTAAGTATGTAAATAGATTTCTTTTGCTCTAACGGTGCAGATGATTCTTTAGACTTTAATTTCAAAGGCTTTGCAGGATTCAGTTTCATCTTCTTCCCCTTAAAGGTGAATACATAGGTATTCGATCGGCCGTAATGAATCACGTCTCGATCGTATAACCACGGCCTACCAAGTAATACGTGAGCGATATTCATAGGCAGAACATCACACCAGATCTTTTCAGAATATGTTCCCAACTGAATAGGAACTAAACACCTCTGGGTCACAGGGATCATGGTCTCGTCAACCCATGCGACCTTATAAGGTTGTGGGTGAGTTTCTGCCTTTAGATTCATTCGAGCAATGACAGACATTGCTAAAACATTCATGCAACTACCGCTATCAATAATTAACTTGCAGTGTATATCTCCACATTTAAAATACATGTGGAAAATAGCGGTGCGTCTCCAATCAGGGTCGACTTTAGGTGTGGCAATGATGCACCTCATCACTGCTAACTGAGAAGACCCTATGTCTTCCTCAACTACACTAGCGACCTCGTCCATAGGATCAACGTCATCTTCTTCGACGCTATCCTCTATCTCTTCCTCATTCTCAGCATTAGTTTTAGGACTGAGAAATAGTACTCGTTGTGGGCATTGACTCATATAGTGTCCAGTCTTCCCACAAACGAAACACGTAATACCATTGGGCTTCGAGGCAGATGTGCTCTCAGGCATTGGTTTCTTACCCTTATCAGTAGTAGTAGCAGTACTACCACTCTTGAACCCAAATGAAGTTTGACCGGGCTTTTTGGAGAATTCTCCGGTGCTAGCTCCTACCTTTTTCGCCGTCGTGGCTTTCATGTACTGTTCTATATCGACAGCACACTGAAAAGCCTCCTCTAGAGTGTAGACTTGTCGAGTCAACATCTCTCTCTTAAGATCAACCCGCAAGCCAGCTCTAAATCGGGCAATAGTATATCGTTCATCTTCCTGGAGGTCACATCGAACCAGCAAGTCATCGAACTGGCTCATGTAATCAGCGACACTCAAAGATCCTTGCCTCAAATGAGCTAACTCATCCATGAGTCTATCTTGGAATGAGTATGGGAGATATTTAGCTTTAAGGAGCTCTTTCATTTCCTCCCATGAAGAAACAGTAGGCTGACCATTTCTGTACCTTTGTCTCTCCAAATTAACCCAATAAGTCTTAGCATGGCCCACTAGCTTCATTTTAGCAAATCGAACCCTGTTCAGGTCGGACATTGGCTGCCAGTCGAAGAACTGGTCCATGTCGATAACCCAATCAGCGAAAACTTTAGGGTCAAGTCGACCATCAAATGTGGGTGGGTCAACCTTAACCCTACGGGTTAGGTCAACATCAGGGTCGCGCTCAGGACGTCTAGCATCTCCAGTCTCACGCTCGTAGCGTCGAGGTCTAGGCTCAGGATAACGATCCTGGCGATATGGTTGTCGCGGAGCAGGTATCCGCGGGGGCACTCTTTGATATGGGTTACGAGCCCAATAAGGAGCATCGTATCCATATTGTAATCTACCTCCTTCACCTTGGAGGGGGTACGCCCAACTTCGTGGTCCTATAGGCCTAGTCTGGCGTCTAGGAGGATGATAATAATCACCACTCTCATAGAATAGATCATTCTCTATAAGGTCAGGTTCTGGTGTTGCCCTAGGAGGTGAGACAATCAACTGAGGTGGATGACTCTGTGAAGCCCCAACGTGTTCTTCAGTAACACGTGGTATTTCAGAGGTAGTGGTCTTATTAACCTTAAGGACTGCTACTTCATTCGTTAGATTTTTAACTTGTTCTTGAAGCTGCAATATGAGATCACGAGGAGTATTCCCGATCTCATCATCCCGAAAATGTAAGCCACTACGGGTTGACATGATAGACTAAAATGCAGATTAAGATGCTAACTAAATGCAAAACAAAATGCAAACCTAAACACTAACCTACAATGAACCTAAGATAAACCTAGGCTGAACCTAGAATGAACCTAAGCTCTGATACCAAGCTGATGCAGCGCGGGGATCGGTTTTAAGGCGAACCTAACGCTACCAATATTAAATTAGTGCCTAGATTTATATGCGTATATTTAAATGATTAAATGCACATGAAAAGGAGATTAAAACTAAGTTTTTTCAAATTATATTAAATATAATTATTTGCAAATTCATATAAGCGACATGAAATAATTGAAATGATTAAAATGCTATCCAAACAAATTCAGGCAAACTTATGCAATTAAGATAATAAACTCTCGAACTTCAAGATGTTTAACTGCATACATATTTATCTTGAGATTTTCAGCACATGATAACTCATCCAAATTATTTAATATATTAAAACCTTTAACCAATATGAGTTTCTCAGTTCGGTTCAAAGAAAGATATATTCTAAAAGGAAAACAGGGAACTACCAAGCATATGAACTCAATTCCAATCAAAGCTTAGGCA
>KZ452001.1:2102176-2118349 GCA_002786265.1 Apostasia shenzhenica
CTTGGCTAAATTTGAAAGTCCGAAGGCTTAAGCCTGAAGCCCAAAGCCACAACCCAAAAGGTCCAAGCATGAATCCTGAAGGTAAAAGCCCTTTGCCTTAAGCTTAAATCCCAAAGCCTATAGGCCCTAGCCAGAAACTTGAAGCTCAATGCCTCATAACCGAAGTCTGGGGCTTCAAGCCCGAGAGCCCAAGCAAAAATTCTTGAGCTCTAAGCTTAAAACCCAAAGGACCAAACTTGAAGACCAAAACTTGAGGCCTTAATGCCTAAGCTCGATACCCAAATTTCAAAACTCAAAATTCAGAGGCCAAAGCCCAAAGCTAGAAGCCCCAAGTGTGAATGCCCAGGCTAGTTCTGATGTATTTAGTGCACGAGCCTAATGTTTTTAACCCTAAACCCTAATAGAAAGCCAAAATTTATGTATTTTTGGCCTTTAGTATTCGGGCTTTAGGTTTTGGTCTTTGGGCTTCAGTATTCTACTTGGGCTTTCTAATTTCGTGGTTCAAGCTGTAAGCTTGGGCCTTCGAGATCCGTACTTCAAGCTTCAATCTTTGGGTTTTGGATTTTGGTTGACAGCTTCAAGCTTCAGTATTATAGTTTGGGACTTTGAGCTTGAGCATGGGCCTCTGGTCTTTGTGTTTCGAGATTCAAGCATCAAACTTGGGCCTCAATCTTCAAGTTTCGAGCTTAGGCCATAGGCTTTTGGCTTGGTTTTGGATTATGGTCGACGGTTTCCAGCTTCAGTATTATAGTTTGGGACTTTGAGCTATGGTTTTCGTGTTTTGAGCTTCGAGCATCGAACTTGGGCCTCGGTCTTCAAGTTTCAGTCTTGGGTCATAGGCTTTTAGCTTTCTTCTTTAGGCTTGGGCTTTTGGGCTTCACGCTTTAAAAGCGTGAGCCTTAAGACTCGAGGCTTTGGCTTTCATACTTTAGGTTTTAAGCTTTAGGCTAATGCCAATAGGCTTTGATCTTCAGGGTTAGGGATTCAGGCTTGGGCGCTTGGGCTTCAAGCCACAGGCTTCGGCTATGAGGCATTGGTTTCAAGCTTCAGGCTTGGGCCTATAGGCTTCAGGCTTTCGCTTTCAGACTTTAAGCTTAAGGCAACGGGCTTTTAGCTTCAGAATTCAAGCTTCAGCCTTTCGGGTTGTGGCTTTGGGCATCAGGCTTAAGCCTTCGGGCTTCGAGCTTCCAACTTTTGCCTTTAGGCTTAGGCTTATGGGCTTTGGGCTTCATGCTTGGGGTTGGGACTTCGATCTTCATGTTTTGGGCTTTAGGCTTAAAGCTATGAGTTTCCATCTTCAAGATTTAGGCTTCTAGCTTTGGTTTTCTGGCTTTGGGCATTAGGCTTTAGTTTAACAACTTTGGGCTTCAATCATCGAGGATAGGTATTCGAGTTTGGGCCCTCAGGGCCTGAGCTTTCGGGCTTCAGCTATTTGGCTTAAGGATTCGAGTTTAGTCCTTTGTGCCTCAGGCTTGAGCCATCAGGATTTGGACTTCAGGATACAAGGTTGGGCCTTCAGTCAGTGGGCTTTAGGCTTAGGCCTTCGAGATTTGGGCTTAGACTTTTGGGCTTCTTCTTGGGCCTTCGAGCTTTAGGCTGCAAGATGATTCTTTTCGAGCATGGGCCTTTGAATACACATCAATTCTCGAGCTCCGCTATTATTTGTTACATTCAAAAGGGTCTGTGGTTGAATCAATTTATCTCTTATTTTAATCCAAGGAATAAGAAAAAAAAAGAAATATTGTCTGTCTAGACATGTCTTTTAATTAATTCAATAATTTTATTAATTAAAAAGATAATGTTTATTCTGTAAAAGCGCTCTGTTTTAATTAATTAAAGAGTTATAGTTATTTTGAAAAAGCATGTCTTTTGATAATTTAATTAATTAAATGATGACATTTATTTTGATATAAACAAAAAGAAAAAAAATATATTTTATTAAAATATATTTTAATATTGACTCTATTTTAATTTATAAGAATGGCATAAATATTTGTTATGGTTATGTTGAAGATGGTTTATATTTTATTAAACTAATTTTTTATAATTTACTTCTAACTAAAATGTTTAAAGTCGTTGAACCAACCCCTAAAAGAAGAAATATTATTAAAAACAATGACACTTAATTATGGCATTTAACATTTGATCATATTAACATATATAGGATAAAAAGACTAGTAAATCTATCGTGAATTTGTATGGATATGAGAATCCGTATAGATTCTAATATACTTTTTAATTCTCGAGCTCCGCTATTATCTGCTAAATTCAAAAGTGACTAAGGTTGAATCATTTTATCTCTTATTTCAATCCAAAGGATAAGAAAGAAAAATATTATCTGTCCAGAGATAAAGCAATCCATCATCATTTTTCATTCTAAATATTCCTTTCCTTTTGTTTACTTATCCTGAAATAACAAATTAAGTTTGTATTGTTTATTAGGCAATGATTTTTGGGCTTGGGCTTCACGTCTTGGGCTTTAAGCTTCAAACATGGCACTTCAAGGTTCATACCTTAGGCTTCAAATTTTGGGCTTTGGACATCGGGTTTTAGACTTCAGGCTTTGGGCTTTTGGGCATCGGGCTTCGAGTGTCGAGCTATGAGCTTCGAGCTATGGGCTTCATGTTTTGGCCTTCAGGGTTCAGGCTTCAGGCTTAAGGCTTCGAGGATCAAGCTTCGTGCTTCGGTATTGGGACTTTGGGCATCGGGCAACAGGATTTGACCTTCAGAATTTGGGCTTCGGTCATTGGGAATCAAGCTATGGGATTCGAGCTTTGGGCTAGGGGCATCAGGCACTAGGCTTAGTCTTTTACCTTCAGTATTCAGGCTTTGGGCTTTGGTTTACGAGCTATAGTATTTTGGCTTGGGCTTTTTGGTTTCATGCTTCAAGATACAAGCTTGGGCCTTTGTGATCCGTACTTCAAGCTTCAAGCTTCGATCATTGGGCTTTGGATTTTGGTCGACGGAATTCAAACTTCAGAAAAATAGTCTGGGACTTTGGGCTACAGGCTTGGGCCTCAAGCATTGGGATTTAGGCTTGGGCTTTAGGCTTGGGCTTCAGGCTTTAGGCTTGAGCCATTAGGCTACAGGCTTTAGGGTTTAGGCTAGTGCTGATAGGCTTTGATCTTTGGGGTTAGGATTCAAGCTTGACTCTCCGGCTTCAAGCCTCAAGCTTCAGCTTAGAGGCATTAGGCTTTGAGCTTCAGACTAGAGGCATTGGGCTTTATGCGTTGGCTTATGAGCTTTAGATTTTAGGCTTAAGGATAGTGCCTTCGGGCTTCAATCTTCTTGGTGAAGGATTAGAGCTTGGGCCCTCAGGCTTCAAGCTTTGGGCTTTAACTCTTGGCCCTTTAAGGTTTGGGCGTAGGCTTTTGGGATTCTAGCTTGGGACTTTGAGCTTTCGGGCTTCATGTTTGGGGGTCGATGGAATTCAAACTTCAGAAATACAGTCTTGCAAGTCCTTCGGTCTACGTGTTTCGAGCATTGTGCATCAAACATGGGCCTCGGGCTTTGACCTTCGAGCTTGGGCCACAAGCATTGGGCTTTAGGCTTGGGCTTTCGAGCTTCAGGCTTTAGGCTTGAGCCATTAAGCTATAGGTTTTAGGATTTAGGCTAGTGCTGATAGGCTTTGAAAGTCGGGGTTAGGGATTCAGGCTTGACTTTCAGGCTTTAAGCCTCAGGCTTTGACTTTGAGACATTAGGCTTCAAGCTTCATGCTTTGGCATATCGGCTTAACGATTTAGAATTTAGGGCGTCAGGCTAGGCCCTCGGGCTTCAAGCTTTGGGCTTTGACTCTTGGCCCTTCAAGGTTTAGGCTTTGGCTTTTTGGCTTCTAGCTTAGGACTTTGAGTGTTTGGGCTTTGTTAAGCTTTAGGCTTCGGGGTTTGGGATTTAGCCTTCGAACTTTGGGCTTCGGGTTCTAGAATTTGGGCATGGACCTTTAAGCTTTGGTTTTGCAAATTATCTTTAGGCTTTTGGAATTTTGGCATCAAGCAAGGGCTTTGGTCATGGGCTTGGGCTCGGGACTTCAAGTTTTAGGCTTCTGCCTTGGGCCTTCAAGCTTTGGGCATGACCCTTTGTGCCTGGGCTTTAGTTTTTGGGCTTTGGGCTTCAGCCTTGGGCATTCGCCTTTATGCTTAAGCCATCAGGCTTTGGCCTTTAGGCTTAGTCTTTAGTGGTTTGGGCTTTAGTTGTTCAGGCTTTGGCTTTAAAATTTGAGCTTCAGACATTGCTAGTTGTGACTTTGGGATTTGGGCCTTAAGCTTTAGGTTCAAGCTTCAGCATTCGAGCTTGCGGGTTCAAATTTTGGTCATCAACCTTCGGGGTTCGAGGTTTTTGCATTTGAGATTCAGACTTTGAACTTGAGCCTTCAGGATTCAATCTTCGAGCTACGAGCTTCGATCTTCAATCATCGAGCTTCAGGATCTAGGCTTCTGGTTATACCTTTTGGCTTCAGGATTTGGGCTTGAAGCTTTGAGTTTAGGACACCAAGCATTTGGCTTTTCGCTTGTCCCTTCGCACTTTGGGCTTTAGGGTTTGGGTTTTGGGCTTCAAGCATAAGCCTTTATGTTCTAGGCTTCAGGCTTTGGGATTTGAGCTTGGGGCTGCAGGTTTTGGGGTGAGGCTTTGGGCATGGATCTTTAGGCTTTGGCAATCATGCTTTGGGCATTCAGGCTTTGATGCCTTGGGATTAAGGTTTTGAGCTTCAGCTTAGACCATAAGCCATCGAGGTTAGTGCTTCATGCTTCCGGCTTTGGCCTTTTAACTTCAGGCTTTGGGCATCGGGCTTTAGGTTTAGGACTTTAGGTTTAGGGCTTTAGGCTTTGGGTTTAAGCTTTGATCATAAGCTTCAGCATTCAAGATTCAGACATGAGCCTTCAAGTTTAGGCCTTCTAGCTTTTAGCTCAGACTTTCAAGGTTTTGACTTCAAGATTAGGCCTTTAGGCTTTTGGCTTTGGCCATCAGCCTTTGAGCTTTGGGCTTTGGGCTTTGGGCTTCGAGCTTCGGGCTTTGGCTTACAAGTTGGGCTTGGTCCTTTGGGCTTCAGGATTCGGCCCTCGAGTTTCAAGTTTAGGCCTTGTGTCTTTGGGCTTGGGCTTTGGGCTTTTGGCTTCAGGCTTAAGAATCCAGAAATGATCTTCATACTTTGGTCTTTAAGTTTGCACATAGAGTGTTCAAGCTTCAGGCTTAGGCCATCAGGATTCATACTTCTTGCGTGGGCTTCTGCACTTTGGGCTCCAAACTTCTGGCTTGGGCATTTGTGCAAGCTTCATGCTTTGTGTTTAGTCTTGGGACTTCGGCCTTTGAGGTTGAAGCTTTGGGATTTGAGCCTCAAGCTTCGGGCTTAGTCTTTTAGTATTTGGGATTTAGGCTATGGGCTTAGGCCTTTGAACTTTGAGTT
The DNA here is from genome assembly GCA_002786265.1 of Apostasia shenzhenica. Taxonomy (NCBI): domain Eukaryota; kingdom Viridiplantae; phylum Streptophyta; class Magnoliopsida; order Asparagales; family Orchidaceae; genus Apostasia; species Apostasia shenzhenica. The sequence continues at coordinate 2,107,578 of KZ452001.1, forward strand.
TCAGATATGAGCCTTCGAGTTTAGGCCTTTGGGCTTCCGACATTGGGCTTCTGGCTTATTCCTTCATACTTTGGGCTTTAGAATTTGGGTTTCAGGCTTCAAGCTTGAGCCTTTATGTTTTAGGCTTCTGGCTTTGGGATTTGAGCTTGGGGCTTCGAGTTTCAAGGATGAGGCTTCGGGCATGGAGCTTTAGGCTTCAGCATTCGGGATTTGGGCATAGTTCTTCGAGCTTAGGCATCATGCTTTAGGCCTTATGATTCAGGTTTTGAGCTTGGGCCTTTAGGCTTTAGGCATTGGCATTCGTGATTTGGACTTAGTTCTTCGAGCTTTTGGCTTCAGGCTTTAGGCCTTGGGATTCAAGTTTTGAGCTTGGGCCTTTGGACTTTGGCTTAGACATTAAGTCATCTAGGTTCATGCTTCATGCTTCAAGCTTTGGGCTTTAGGCTTGGGAATTCAGGTTTTGAGGTTCGAGCTGGAAGATCTCAGTATTGGGTCTTTGACCTTCTGAACTTGAGCGTTTGGCCTTCAGGCTTCTAACTTCGGGCTTCAGCATTTATGCTTTAGACATGAGCCTTCGAGTTTAGGCCTCCTGGCTTAGAGCTCAGGCCTTCAAGGTTAGAGTTTTGGCCTTCTATCTTAGAGCTTTGGCCTTCAAGTTTTGGCTTCAAGATTAGGTCTTTAGGCTTTTGGCTTTGGGCCTGGGCCATCATGCTTGGGCCTTTGGGCTTTGGGATTCAGCCTTCGGGATTCAAGTTTAGGTTTTGTGGCTTTAGGCTTGGGCTTTGGGCTTTTAGCTTCAAGCTTAATAATTTGGGCTTCTAGCTTTGGCTTTCAAGCTTCAAGTATTTAGAAACAGTCTTCGGACTTTGGTCTTCTTGTTTGAACATAGACAATTCAAGCTTCAGGCTTAGGCCATTAGGATTCCTACTTCACGCATTGGTTTTTGTGCTTTGGGCTTCAAGATTTGGGTTTAGGCATTTGTGCTTTAGTCTTCATACTTTGTGTTTTAGTCTTGGAACTTTGGCCTTTGAGGTTCAAGCTTCAGGATTTGAGCCTCAGACTCTGGGCTTAGTCCTTTAGTATTTGGAGTTTAAGCTTTGGGCTTGGGCTTTCAAACTTCGAGCTTCAGGATGGCAAGCTTAGGCCATCAGTAGTCGGGCTTCGGTCTTTGGTCTTGGGCTTTCGACCTTCAGGCTTCGGGCCTTTAGGCTTTAGGCTTTGACATTTAGGCTTTACGCCTTTGAACTTGTGGCTACGGGCATGGTCCTTTGACCTTCAGGCTTCAAGCTTCAGGCTTCAAGCTTCAGGCTTCAAGCTTCAGGCTTTGAGCTATGGTCTTCAGACTTCGGTATTCAAGCTTGCACATAAAGATTTCAAGCTTTAAGCTTAGGCCATCAGGATTCGAACTCTAAGCATGGGCTTTTAGGTTTTAGGCTTTAAATTTCAGGCTTGGTCATTTTAGCGTTAGGCTTTATGCTTTGTATTTTAAGCTTTGGCCTTTGGCCTTAGAGTTTGAAGCTTTGGGATTTGAGCATGGGGCTCTGGGTATAGTCTTTTAGTATTTGGGGTTCAGGCTTCATGCTTAGAACTAGGCTTCAAGTTATAGGGTTTGAGCTTTTGGCCATCGGTCTTTGCCCTTCAATTTTCCGTAAATAGTCTGCAAGCTTCAGACTTCTAATTTGCCCATAGAGGGTTCAAGCTTCAGGCTTAGGCCATCAGGGTTTGTGCTTCAGGCAAGGGTTTTTGCGCTTTGTGCTTCAAGATTTGGGTTTAGGCATTTGGGCTTTTAGCTTCATGCTTTGTGTTTAATCTTAGAACTTCGGCCTTTGAGGTTGAAGCATCGAGATTTGAGCCTCGAGCTCTAGGCTTAGTCCGTCAGTATTTGGGGTTTAGGCTTTGGGCATGGGCCTTTGAACTTTGAGCTTCATATTCAAGCTTACATGTTCGTCGAGCTTTGGTCTTCGAGCTTGGGCTTTCGACCTTCAGGCTTCGAGCCTTTAGGCTTTAGGCTTCAATATTTTTGCTTTAGGCCTTCAAACATGTGGCTACAGGCATGATCCTTCGAACTTTTGGCTTCAGGCTTAAGAATTTGGGCTCCTATCTTTAGCGATCGGCCTTCGGCCTTTGGCCTTGAAGCTTCAGGCTTCAGGCTATGGTCTTGAGGGTTCGGTGTTCAAGCTTGCACATAAAGATTTCAAGCTTCAAGCTTAGGCCATTAAGATTCAAACTTCAGGCATGGGCTTTTAGGCTTTAGGCTTCAAATTTCAGGATTGAGCTTTTGAGCATTATGTTTCATGCTTTGTATTTTAGGTTTTGGCATTTGGCCTTAGAGTTTTAAGCTTTGGGATTTGTGCTTCGGGCTCTGGGCAGAGGGTTGTAGGCCTTGGGCCTGGACCTTCAGGCTTTGGTGTTGCAATTTCAGTGTTCGGGCTTTAGAATTCAGGCATCAAAGCTTGGGCCTTTAGGTTGTGGGTTTGGGCTTTCGGTCATCGGATTTGGGCTTAGGACTTCAAGATTTAGGCTTACGGCATGGACGTTTGAGCTTTGGCCCTTGGGCTTGACCCTTTGGCTTTGGGCATCGACTTTCGGGCTTCAGGCTTAGGCATTCATCCATCGAGCTTTGGCCTATGGACCTAAGCCATCAGGCTTGAGCATTTAGGCTTGGTCTTTAGTGGTTCGGGCTTCGATTTTCAGGCTTTGGCCTTTTGATTTTAGTCTTGATGCTTTAGCCTTTGGTCTTTGTGCTTCGGGTTTTGGGCTTTAGGATTTGAGCTTAAAGTTTGGGAATTGTCCTTTGAGGCTTCGGGCATTAGGATTGGGCTTCTAGATTTGGGACTTAAGTTTTGGGTTTGAGGTTTGACCTTCAGGATTTCAGACTCAGTCTTGGGTCTTCGACCTTCTGTCATTAAGCTTTTGGTCTTCGGGCTTTGAGCTTCGGGATTGAGAGTTTGAGCTTCAGAATTGAGCCTTTAAGTTTAGGCCTTCTAGCTTAGAGCTCGGGCCTTTTAGGCTTCTGGCATTGGCCATCAGCCTTAAAGCTTTAGGCTTCGGCCTTTGGGCCTTGGCTTTCAGGTTAGCCTTGGGCCATCAAATCTCGGGCATTAAGATTGGGTTTCATGCTTCACATTTAGGGTTGTGGCTTGGGCCTTCTGACTTTTGACTTCAGGCTTAAGACTTTGAGCTTCTAGATTCGGCCATCGGGATTCGGGGTCTTTGGGCTTCTGTCTTTAAGCTTGCTCACAAAGGGTTCAAGCTTTTTCGAACTTTAGGCATGGGCTTTTGCACTTTGGGTTTCACATTTTAGGCTTGATCCTTTGGGCATTAGGCTTCTTACTTTGTATTTTAGGTTTGTCAATTGTCTTTAGAGTTTGAAGCTTTGGGATTTGAGCTTCGAGCATTGGGCCTTCAAACTTCAGACTTTAGGATTCAAGCTTAGGAGTTCGGTCATTGGGCCTCAGGATTCAGGCATTTAGGCTTTAGGCTTTAGGCTTTGACATTGGCCCATTGGCCTTCGCACTCTATGCTTCGGGCTATAAGATTTTGTATTCAAAAAAACTATTCCATATCGAATAAGGGTAAAGTGATAGTTATTCCATCTAAGTAAAGACATCTTGATTCTGCTAATGAACTTACTTAAGCTACATTCTACACCTATAGAAAAACACAAAAAAATTAGTATTTTGTACATTGATTCTTCCGGCTATATGATTTTTGATTCGAGTTTCAAGAATTGGGCGTTGGGTTTGACCTTTGGGTTTGTGCCTTTGCTATCGGGCTTCAGGCTTCGGGTCTTTAAACTTTAGATTTTTGATTTGAGTTTCATGCTTAAGGCTTTGGGGATCAAGCTTCATGCTTCAGTCTTGGGCCTTCTGGATTTGGGCTTAGGCCTCCCGACTTCGGACTTTGGGCTTGGGTACTCAGGCTTCATGTTGTAGCCACTCAGTTTGGGCCCTCGTACTTTGAGATTAGGACTTTGGGCTTTCGGGCTTCAGGCTTTCAGCCTTTTGATCATCAAGATTTGAGCTTCGATCTTCGACCATTAGGCTTTGTTAATTAAGCTTTGATCTTCGATCATCGAGCTTCGATCTTCGATCATTGAGCTTTAGGCTTTGGCATTTAGTATTTGGGCATAGTTCTTCGAGCTTTGGGCTTCAGGCTTTAGGCCATGGGATTCATCGAGCTTTAGGATTTAGGCTTCAGGTTATAGCTTTTGGCTTCAGGATTTAGGCTTGAGGCTTCAAGTTTAGGACTTCAGGCATTAGGCTTCTTGCTTGGCCCTTCGTACTTTGGGCTTCAAGATTTTGGTTTCGGGCTTCAAGCTTGAGCATTCATGTTTTAGGCTTCAGGCTTTAGGATTTGAGCTTGGGGCTTCGATTTTCGGTGATGAGGCTTTGGGCATGGAGCTTCAGACTTTAACATTCAAAATTTGGGCATAGTTCTTCAAGCATTGGGCTTCTTTAGGCTTTGGCATTCAGGTTTTGAGCTTAGGGCTTTAGGCTTTAGGCTTTAGGGTTTGGGATTTGAGCTTGGGGCTTTGATTTCGTGGATAAGGCTTTGGGCATGGAGCTTCAGGCTTTGGCATTCAGGATTTGGGCTTAGTTCTTCGAGCTTTTGGATTCAGGATTTAGGCCTTGGGATTCAGGTTTTGAGCTTGGGACTTTGGGCTTTGTCCTAGACCTTAAGCCATCTAGGTTTGTGCTTGATGCTTCCAGCTTGGGCCTTTAGGCTTCAGGCTTTAGGCCTTGGGCTTTATGCTTGGGACTTCAGGTTTGGTGGTTCAAGCTTTAATCTTCTTGCTTCCGAGCTTGGTATTGGGTCTTTGACCTTCTGAACTTGAGTTTTTGGCCTTCAGATTTCTAGCTTCGGGCTTCAACATTCATGCTTTAGACATGAGCCTTCAAGTTTAGCCCTTTTGACTTAGAGCTCAGGCCTTCATGATTTTGGCTTCAAGATTAGAGTTTTGGCCTTCTGGCTTAAAGCTAAGGCCTATAAGGTTTTGGCTTCAAGATTAGGTCTTTTGGCTTTTGGCTTTGGCCATCAGCCTTTGAGCTTTGGGCTTTGGCTTTGTGGTTGGGCTTAGGCCATCATGCTTGGGCCTTGGGCTTCAGGATTCGGCCTTCAGGTTTCGAGTTTAGGCCTTGGGCTTCGGGCTTGGCTTTGGGCTTGTAGCTTTAGGCTTAAGAATTTGGGCTTCTAGTTTCGGCCATCGGTCTTCGCCTTCGAGTTTTAAGCTTCCAAAAATAGTATTCGGGCTTCAAGTTTGCACCTAGAGGGTTCAAGCTTCAGGCTTAGGCCATCAGAATTCGTACTTCATGCATGGGCTTTTGCGCTTTGGGCTTCAAGATTTGGGTTTGGGCATTTGGGCTTTTAGCTTCATCCTTTGTAAATAGTCTTGGAACTTTGGCTTTTAAGGTTGAAGCTTCGGGATTTAGCCTTCGGGCTTCGGGCTTAGTCCTTTAGTATTTGGGGTTTAGGCTTAAGGCTTGGGTCTTCGAATGTCGTGTTTCAGGATTCAAGCTTAGGCCATCGGTCGTCAGCCCAAAGCTGAAGCTGAAATCCCAAAGCTTCAAACTCATATGCCAAAGGCTGAAGATTAAAAAACAAAGCATGAAGCCTCAAACCCAAATGCCTAAGCATGAAGCTTAAAACACAATGTGCAAAAGACTATGCTTGAAACTCAAATCCTGATGGTCTAAGCATGAAGCTTGGACTAGCTTGAAGACCAAAACCTGAAGACTAGAGCCCGAACCCTGAAGCTCGAAGGTTGAAGGCGAATGGCTGAAGCTTGAAGCCCAAATTCCTAAGCTTGAAGCCAAAAGATCGAAGGCCCAAACCCGAATCCACAAGGCCTAAATACGAAGCTCGAATCTTGAAGGCCCAAGCTTGAAGATTGAAGCACAATGATCAAATGCATAAGCTTGAATTCCAAAGCCCGAAGCCTGAACCCTAAATACAAAAAGACTAAGCTTGAAGCCCTAAGCTCAAATCCCTAAGCATCAAACTCAAAGGCGAAAAGCCCAAGCCTAAAATAAAAGGCACGAGCCTAAAGCCCAAATGCCCAAGCCTGAAGTTTGAAGCCCAAAGTGCAAAAGCCCATGCAAGAAGCTTGAATCCTGATGGCCTAGCTTGAAGACTATTGCCAGAAGACCTAAATGGGAAGCCTGAAGCCCAAAGGCCTAGCCGAAATGCCCCATCCTAAAGGTCCATGCCCAATGGCCCAAACATGAACCCTAAAATCTGAAGGCCCATGCCAAAAGTCAGAAGTTCAGAGGCCTAAAGCATTAATCCTAAAGCCCAAAAGCCCAAACCCAAAGTCCAAAGCCTAAAACTTGAAGATCAGGGCCCAAGCCCAAAACCTAAAGCCAATAGCCCAAAAGCCCTGTCCCGAACCCCAAAGCACATAGCCCAAAGTTTGAAGTACAAAGGCTCAAACCTAAGCCCAAAACTCGAATGCTCAAACATGAATCCTAAAGCCCGATAACTAAAGGCCTCAATATGAAGCCCAAAGCACATCAGGATTCGAACATCAAGTATGGGCTTTTCCGCGTTAATCTTCAAATTTCAGGCTTGGGCATTTGGGCTTTATGCTTTGTATTTTTGGCTTTAGCATTTGGCCTTAAAGTTTGAAGCTATAGGATTTGAGCTTCAGGCTTCGCACATAGTCTTTTAGTATTTGGGGTTTAGGCTTTGAGCTTAGGCCTTTGAACTTTGAGCTTCAGGATTCAAGCTTAGGCCTTTAAGCTTTAGGCATTTGACTTTAGGTTTTAGGCTTTGACATTGGCCCTTTTGCCTTCGCACTTTGTGTTTCGGGATATAAGATTCTAGATTTGAGCTTCAAGTATTGGGCTTTGGGCTGTAGGATTGGTCTTTGGGATTCAGGCCTTAAACTTTGGGTTTGAGCTTCAACCTTCAAGCTTTCAGGCGGTCTTTGGTATTTGACCTTCTGATATTGGGTTTTTTTCCTTCGGTCTTCGGGCTTCTGCATTATAGCTTCAGACTTGAGCCTTCGAGTTTAGGCCTTTCGGCTTAGAGCTTAGTCATTCAAGCTTTTGTCTTCAAGCTTAGGCCTTTAGGCTTCTGGCTTTGGCCATCAGGCTTTAAGCTCTGGGGTTTGGGTATTAGGCTTTGGGCTTCGGCTTTCTTGTTGGGCTTGGGCCATCATGCTTGGGCCTTTGTATTTGTACTTTGTGCCTAGGCTTAGTCTTACAGTATTTGGGGTTCAGACTTCGGGCTTAAGCCTTCAAACTTTTGGCTTTAGGATTTAAGCTTAGGCCTTCGGGCATTGGGCTTTGACCATCGGGCTTAGGCTTCCGAGTTTCAGGCCTTTAGGCTTTAAGCTTCAGCAATTGGCCTTTGGCCTTTAGACTTTGCGCTTCTTGCTATAAATTTGAATCGGGTTTTAGGCTATGGGATTTAGGCTTTCGGCCATTGAATTTTGATTTGGCGCTTTAGGCATTGGGCTTTCGGCATTGGGGTTTGTCCTTCGATGTTTAGGCAGCGAGCTTCAAACTTTGAGCTTGGGCCTTTGGGCTTTGGGATTTAAGCTTTAGGCTTTGGGGTTTGGGATTTAGCCTTCGAACTTTGGGCTTCGGTGATGCAGAGCAAGATCACCAGCATCAACGACTACGTTATAATCTACGATCTCGCACGTAGATTATAATAATTTGTTATCTTGTATATAGTTATCTTTATTTTTTGCACATTTATTTGGGTTATTGTTGAGTAAAAAATTGAGTTATATTAGTGGGAATGCCCACTTATGAGTTCTGTACATATTTTATTTTTAGTTCAAGTCAGTTGGAGTCAAAAAGATACAATTGGAATCAAATCAATTTTGATTTGAACCCAATTTGATTCTTTTATGGGTTAATAAAGAATGGCAAGGACTTAGGTGTAAAATGGGAGAAAATATCAAACAGCTTATGAATTATCCCTTTAAATCCCTAAACTGTCCTCATTGTGATCGAGAGAAGCATTCATGGCTTCTTTTCCAGTAGCTCGCTCGATCTTCAGCCACGATGCCAACTCTACCAGAGTCAGTGGTTCCCTTTGCCGGTCATGTGCCCACGCAAGCAACCGCCAGCCATGATCTCCTTCCCAAATTGCTGACTATGCTTCCTGCACAGATAAGTGAACTGCACCCTCAGTTTCCCTTTCAACTTCTTATATAAAAAGGATCGCAGCGCTAAGGATGAGGAGGGCATTTTGAGCTGTAAGAAGATTTTTCTTCATTTTAAATGATCTCGATGGAGGTGGCATTGATTTGTCACTGATGTCATAGTAGGTGGCTGTATCGGTGTTTCTCCACTGATCGGAGCAGAGCAGGAAGCTGCGGCTTCCATTTAAGGGTGATTCATCTTCGTCGGGACTACGACAAGGGGGTTGAGACTTCGACATTAGGGGCTAGAGGTTTATTAGTTTGATTATAGTGCTTAATCTTCTAGAGCCTAGCTGTGTTTTGTCGTTGATTCCATTTTCATGGTGATATTAAGCAATATTTTTTGATCAGTTAATTTCCTTAATTCATATTTAACTTCATGTTCTCAGATTGAAGTGATTTTCTACTTTGCTTTGGTCTTATGCCATTATCTCCACATTAAGCCATAATTGTAATTGAAATTCATGTGCTCTTTGCCAATTTGTTGAATGTGAAATTGCTGAGTTTAAATTTATATTACAATTCCTGTTCTGAATTGAATTCATATGACTCATGTTTGATGAAGATTTATATGTTAAATGACTCGATTAATTATCATGTGTAAAGTACTTCAAAATAATATTCATACGAGTAAAATTCTTTCTGAAATTCGATCATTTAATTATCTTATTTTGCTATAGTTTCTTGAATTTACTAGGATTGAAGATTAATCAACAAAGTTATTTTATGACACTTACATGAACATGTAAATATTTACATTTATTATAATTTGGAATGCTTAGTTTAATCTCCTCTTCACTTGCATTTAGTAATTTCATATATTAAAAAAAGGAAACTTAGGTTCCAACTTAATATTGGTAGTGAAGGATAGCCTTAAACTGATCCCCACGCTGCATCATTCGGGTTCTAGAATTTGGCCATGGACCTTTCAGCTTTGGTTTTGCAATTTGTCTTTAGGCTTTTGGAATTTTGGCATCAAGCATGGGCTTTGGTCATGGGCTTAGGCTTGGGACTTCAAGTTTCAGGCTTCTGGCATGGGCCTTCGAGCTTTGGGCAAGACCCTTTGTGCTTGGGCTTTAGTTTTTGGGCTTTAGGCTTCGGCCTTGGGCATTCGCCTTTATGCTTAGGCCATCAGGCTTCAGCCTTTAGGCTTAATCTTTAGTGGTTTGGGTTTCAGTTGTTCGGGCTTTGGCTTTAGGATTTGAGCTACAGACTTTGCTAGTTGTGACTTTGGGAATCGAGCCTTAAGCTTTGGGTTTGAGCTTCAGCATTGAAGCATGTAGGTTTAGATTTTGGTCTTCAACCTTCGGGGTTTGAGGTTTTTGCATTTGAGCTTCAATCTTTTGACATGACCCTTCGGGATTCGTTCTTCGAGCTTCGATCTTCGATCATCGAGCTTCAGGATCTAGGCTTCAGGTTACACCATTTGGCTTCAGGATTTGGGCTTGAGGTTTTGAGTTTAGGGCAGCAGGCATTGGGCTTTTGGCTTGTCCCTTTGCACTTTGGGTTTCGGGATTTGGGTTTTGGGTTTCAAGCAGAAGCCTTCATGTTCTAGGCTTCAAGCTTTGGGATTTGAGCTTAGGGCTTCGAGTTTTAGGGATGAGGCTTCGGGCATGGAGCTTCAGGCTTTGGCATTGCTGCTTTGGGCATTCAGGCTTTCATGCCTTGGGATTTAGGTTTTGAGCTTCAGCTTAGACCATAAGGTATCGAGGTTCGTGCTTCATTCTTCCAACTTTGGCCTTTAGGCTTCAGGCTTTGGGCTTCGAACTTTAGGTTTGGGGCTTGGGGCTTTAGGCTTTGGGTTTGAGCTTTGATCTAAGGCTTTTCGGTCAGTATTGTGTCTTCGACCTCTGAACTTGAGCTTTTGGCCTTCGGGCTTCTGGCTTCAGCTTCAGCATTCAAGCATCAGACATGAGCCTTCAAGTTTTGGCCATCTGACATACAGCTTAGGCTTTCAAGGTTTTGTCTTTAAAATTAGGTGATGCGGGACAGATGAATGATAATGCAGTTTAGAGATCAGCAATGTTACAAAGCAGATTATTCACAAAATAATGCTAAATATTAGAGAATAATTTTGTGATGACTGAGAAATTAATTAAGCCCGCAAAAACCAATTACTTTTAAAATCTTAAATAAATTAGATCGAAGGTAATTGAGAAAATTACCAATTCAGATTAGGGCGCAATCCGGTTTTCAATAAATCAGAATCAGGGAACAGGATTGAGGGTCTCAAAATATTTAACCAATAGCAATTTAAATTCACTCAATAATGAAGGGTCACACAGATGGAACAAGTTCGAGCAAATCACAGGCGAGTAGAAAAATCCAGATTGTTCGATTTTACCAAATTAAAGGTTTTGTTGATTTCGTACCTGAGTCAGAAAATTTAGAGACCACGATGTAATTTTCCCCAAAATTAGGGCTCGAGACTGTGGCTCGTCGAACGCGGGCGTGCGGCAGGGGCGCTCGCAACAGGGGCGCGCGCGCAGCATGCGCGTGCGGAGCAGGGACGCACACTTGCGCAGAGCAGGGGAGCGCGATCGCACGCGGAACAGGGGTGCGTGCGCACTGGCGGCAGGGACGGCGGGTCAGCGCGCGCGCGACGGCGCTGGGG
>KZ452001.1:2160043-2175698 GCA_002786265.1 Apostasia shenzhenica
CCCGTAAACCTCGCAAACCCCGTAAACCCCGAAAATCCGGTAAACCCCGAAAAACCAGTAAACCCCGAATAACACCGTAAACCCCGAATAACCCCGTAAACCTCGTAAAAACTGTAAAACATTGTAAAAACCCGGAAAACCACGTAATCCCGAAGAACCCCGTAACCCCGAAGAACCCTGTAAACCCCGAAGACCCCGTAAACCCCAAAAAATCCCGTAAAGTCCGCAAGCCCCCGTAATCCGTAAACCCCCGTAAAACGAAACCCGTAAAATACACGTAAACAACGTAAACCCCCTAAACCACGTAAACCCCGTACAAACCGTAAACCCCGTACAAACCGTAAACCTCGTACAAACCATAAACTCCGTACCAACTGTAAACTTTGTACGGGGTTTACGCGGGTTTTACGAGGTTTACACGGTTTACAGGATTTATGGGGTTTACGAGGTTTACACGGTTTACGGTTTATACGGAGTTTACATGGATTTTTGGTTTTACCGGGTTTTCGGGGTTTAAGCGGTTTGTGTTTATCGGGTTTACAGGTTTGCGGGGCTTACGCGGTTTACAGGGTTCACGTTTACGGGTTTACGCAGTTTACACGGTTTACGAATTGTACGGGGTTTACAGGATTTATGGGGATATTGGGGTTTACCGGGTTTTTGGGGTTTACGCTGTTTACACGGGTTTACAGGGTTTACACGGTTTATGGGCTTTACGCAGTTTACGGGGTTTACAGTTGGTGTGGAGTTTACGGTTTGTACGAGGTTTATGTTTTACGGGAGTTTACGGATTACGGGGGTTTACGGATTTTATAGGGTTCTTCGGGGTTTATGGGGTTCTTTTGGGTTTACGGGGTTCTTCAAAGTTACGGGGTTCTTCGGGGTTTTACGATGTTTTATGAGGTTTATGGGGTTTACGCGGTTTACGGGGTTTATGCGGTTTACATGGTTTGTGCGGTTTACATGGTTTTTACGGTTTGCGCGGTTTGCAGGGTTTGTAGGGTTTGCGGAGTTTGTGCGATTTACGGGGTTTACGATTTGTATGGGGTTTACGGGGTTTACAGGGATTTCGGGGTTAATCGGTTTTACGCGTGTTTACGCGGGTTACGCGGGTTTATGCATTTTATGCTGGTTTACGGGGTTTACCCTGTTTATGCGGTTTACGCGGGTTACGTAAGTTTACAGGGTTTACGGGGTTTATGGGGTTTACGAGGATTGTAGGGTTTACGAGAATTACGGGGTTTACGGTTTGTACGGGGTTTACGGATTTTACGAGGTTCTTCGGGGTTACAGGGTTCTTCGAGGTTACAGGGTCTTTGGGGTTACGGGGTTTTCGGGTTTTTACGACGTTTTATGATTTTTACGAGGTTTACAGGGTTTACCGGTTATTCGAGGTTTACCGGGTTTTCGGGGTTTACGCGGTTTGCGGGGTTTACAAAGTTTCCGAGGTTTACAAGGTTTACGGGGTTATTCGGGGTTTACGGGGTTATTCGGGATTTACGGGATTTACGCAGTTTACGGTTTGTACGGGGTTTACACGGTTTACGAGAATTTCGCGGTATACCAGGTTTATGCAGTTTACGGGGTTTACGCGGTTTACAGTGTTTACGGGGTTTTCGGGGTTCTCGAGGTTTACGGGTTGTCTGGGTTTTCGGGGTTTTCAGGGTTTTCGAGGTTTTCAGGGTTATTCGGGGTTTACATGGTTTACATGGTTTACGGCATTTTCAGGGTTTTCAAAGTTTTCGGGGTTTTCGGGATTTTCGGGGTTTTCAGGTTTTTTGAGGTTTTCATGGTTTACGGGGTTTTTCGGGTTTTTACGACATTTTACGATTGTTACGAGGTTTACGGGGTTTACCTGTTATTCGGGGTTTACCGGGTTTTTTGGGGTTTACGTGGTTTACCGGGTTAACGCGGTTTGCAGGGTTTGCGCGGTTTGCGGTGTGCACGGTTTGTGCGGTTTGCGGGGTTTGCGAGGTTTGCGGGGTTTACGCAGTTTACGGGGTTTACAGGGTTTACGGTTTTTACAGGTTTACGGGGTTTATAGGGATTTCGGGGTTTATAGGGATTTCGGGGTTTACCGAGTTTTTGGGGTTTACGCGGTTTACGAGGATTTACGCAGTTTATGCGGGTTTACCGGGTTTTTGGGGTTTTCGGGGTTTATGCGGTTTACGGGGTTTACGGGGTTTGCGGGGTTTACAGGGTTTGCGGGGTTATTCGGGGTTGTCGGGGTTACGGGGTTCTTCGGGGTTTACGAGGTTTATGGGGTTTACCGGTTATTCGGGGTTTACCGGTTATTCGGGGTTTACCGGGTCTTCGGGGTTTATGCGGTTTGCGGGGTTTACAAGGTTTCCGGGGTTTACAAGGTTTACGGGGTTATTTGGGGTTTACTGCATTTTCGGGGTTTTTTGGGGTTTACACAGGTTTACGCGGTTTACGCAGTTTGTACGGAGTTTACGGGGTTTATCGGGTTTTCTGGGGTTTACGGGGTTTACGAGGTTTACGGGGTTTACGGGGTTTTCAGGGTTCTCACGGTTTACGGGGTTTTCGGGGTTTTCGGGGTTTTCACGGTTTATGGGGTTTTCGAGGTTTTCGGGGTTTACGAGGTTTACGGGGTTGTCGGGGTTTTCGGGGTTTTTGGGGTTTACGGGGTTGTCGGGGTTTTCGGGGTTTCTCGGGTTTTCGGGTTTTCGGGGTTATTCGGGGTTTACGCGGTTTACGGGGTTTCAACGGTTGTCGGGGTTGTCGGGTTTGTCGGGGTTGTCGGGTCTGTCGGGGTTGTCGGGGTTTACTGGGTTTACGGCGTTTACGGGGTTTTCGGGGTTTTCGGGGTTTTCAAGGTTTTCAAGGTTTTAAGGGTTTTTGGGGTTTTCGGGATTTACGGGGTTTACGGGTTCTTCGGGGTTTACGTAACCGCATAAACCCCGTAAACCTCGTAAACCCCGCAAACCCCGTAAACCGTGTAAAAGCCTGTAAACGCAGACCCCGTAAACCCCAAAATCTCCGTAAATCCCGTAAACCCCGTACAAATCGTAAACCGCGTAAACCCTGTAAACAGCGTAAACCCCGTAAACCCCGTAAACCGCATAAACCTCTTAAACCCGCGTAAACCCCGTACGAAGTTTACAGTTGGTATGGAGTTTTCGGTCTGTACGAGGTTTATAGTTTATACGGGGTTTACGTTGTTTACGTGGGTTTTACAAATTTATGTTTTACGAGGATTTACGGATTACGAGGGTTTACGGATTTTACGAGATTTTTTGGGGTTTACGGGGTTCTTCGGGGTTTACGGGGTTCTTTGGGGTTACGGGGTTCTTATGGGTTACGGGGTTTTCCGGGTTTTTGCGACGTTTTATGGTTTTTACAATGTTTACGGGGTTATTCGGGGTTTGCGGGGATATTCAGGGTTTACGATGTTTTTTAGGGTTTACTGGTTTTTCGTGGTTTACGCGGTTTACGCTTGTTTACGCGGTTTATGGGGTTTGCAGGGTTTACGGGGTTTGTGGGGTTATTCGGGGTTTACGCGGTTTACAGGGTTTATGGGATTTACGGTTTGTACGGGTTTACGGAGTTTACAAGGATTTCGGGGTTTACCAGGTTTTTGGAGTTTACGTCGGTTTACGTGATTTACGCGGGTTTACGGGATTTACGTGGGTTTACGAGGTTTACGTGGTTTACGCAGGTTTACGCGGTTATGGGGTTATTCGGGGTTACAGGGTTTTCTGGGTTTTTACGATGTTTTACGGTTTTTACGAGATTTACGGGGTTATTCGGGGTTTACGGTGTTATTCGAGGTGTACCGGGATTTTGGGGTTTACCGGATTTTTGGGGTTTACAGAGTTTATGGGGTTTACAGGGTTATTCAGGATTTACGGGGTTTACGGGGTTTACGCAGTTGTCGGGGTTGTCAGGGTTTACGGGGTTTACGGGATTTACGGGGTTTATGGGGTTACAGGGTTTACGGGGTTCTTCAGGGTTACGGGTTTTTTCGGGTTTTTACGACGTTTTACAATTTTTACGAGGTTTACAGGGTTTACCGGTCCTTCGGGGTATACCGAATTTTCGGGGTTTACACGGTTTACGGGTTTGCATGGTTTCCAAGGTTTACGCGATTTTCAGGGTTTGGCGATTTACGGGTTCTTCAGGGTTTACGGGGTTCTTCAGGGTTACGGGGTTCTTCGGGGTTACGGGGTTTTTCGGGTTTTTATGACATTTTACTATTTTTTCGAGGTTTACAGGGCTTACCGGTTATTCAGGGTTTACCGGGTATTCGGGGTTTTCTGGGTTTTTGGGGTTTACACGGTTTACGAGGTTTATGCAGTTTGCGCGGTTTGCGCGGTTTGCGGTTTGTAAGGGGTTTATGGGGTTTACAGGGATTTCAAGGATTACCGGGTTTACGCGGATTTATGCTGTTTACGCGGATTTACGGGGTTTACGAGTTTACGCAGTTTACACAGGTTTACGGGGTTTACAGTTTGTACGGGGTATACGTTTTATGAGAGTTTGCGGGGTTTCCGGGGTTTGCGGTTTGTACGGGGTTTACGGGGATGACGGAGATTTCGGGGTTTACCGGGTTTACGCGGGTTTACATGGTTTACGCAGATTTATGAGGTTTACGCGGTTTACGTGGTTTACGCTTGTTTACGGGGTTTAGGATTTGTACAGGGTTTACAGTTTGTACAGGGTTTACGCTCTGCGCGGTCTGTGCGGTCTGCGCGGTCTGCACAGTCAATGCGGTCTGCGGGGTCTGCGGGGTCTTCGGGGTCAGCGGGGTCTGCGGGGTTTGCAGGGTTTACGGGGTTTACGGTTTGTACGAGGTTTATGGGGTTTATGAGGTTTTTGGGGTTTCAGGGTTTACCGGGTTTACACGGGTTTACGTGCGTTATGCGAGTTTACAGTGTTTACACGATTTATGCAGTTTACGCAAGTTTACGGGGTTTACGGGGTTTACGGGGATTTACGGGGTTTACGGGGTTTATGGGGTTTACGGGGTTTACGAGGTTTACGGTTTGTTTACGGGGTTTACAGTTTGTACGAGGTTTACGGTTTGTACGAGATTTACAGTTTGTACGGCGTTTACGGTTTACGGGAGTTTATGGATTACGGGAGTTTACGGATTACGGGGGTTTACGGATTTTATGGGGGTCTTCGGGATTTACGGGGTTGTTCGGGTTTACAGGGTTCTTCGGGGTTACGGGGTTTTCGGGTTCTTATGACATTTTATGATTTTTACGAGGTTTACGGGGTTTACCGGTTATTCGGGGTTTACCGGGTTTTCGGGGTTTACGCGGTTTGCGGTTTACAGGATTTACGGGGCTTACGGGGTTATTCGGGGTTTACGGGGTTATTTGGGGTTTACCTGGTTTTTGGGGTTTTTCAGAGGTTAGGCAGGTTTACGGGGTTTACGCGGTTTACACGGTTTGCAGTTTGTACGGGGTTTACGGGGTTTACGGGGTTTACGCGGTTTACGCGGTTTACGGTTTGTACGGGGTTTACGCGGTTTTCGGGGATTTTGCGGTTTACCGAGTTTTCAGGGTTTACGCGGTTTATGGTTACGCGGTTTACTGGGTTTACGAGGTTTACGGGGTTTACAGGGTTCACGGGGTTTTCAGGGTTTTCAGGGTTTACGGGGTTTACGGGGTTGTCAGGGTTTTCGGGGTTTTCGGATTTTTCGAGGTTTCCGGGGTTTTCGGGGTTATTCGGGGTCTACAGGGTTTACGGGGGTTTTTGTAGTTTACACTTACAGGGTTGTCGGGGTTTATGGGGTTTACGGGGTTTATGGGATTTACGGGGTTTCGGGGATTTCGGGGTTTTCGGGGTTTTTACAGGATTTACGGGTTCTTCAGGGTTTACGGGGTTCTTCGGGTTTACGGGGTTCTTCGGGGTCATGGAGTTTTTCGGGTTATTACGACGTTTTACGATTTTTACGAGGTTTATGGGGTTTACCGGTTATTCGGGGTTTACCGGGTTTTCGGGGATTACGCGGTTTACTGGGTTTACGCGGTTTGAGAGGTTTGCACAGTTTGCGTGGTTTGCACGGTTTTCGGGGTTGCGGGCTTTGCAGGGTTTGCGGGGTTTGCGAGGTTTGCGGGGTTTGCGGGGTTTATGGGGTTTACGGTTTAACCTCGAAACCCCGAAGAACCCCGTAAACCCCGAAGAACCCCATAAACCACAAAGAACCCCGTAAAATCCGTAAACCCCCGTAATCTGTAAACTCTCGTAAAACGTAAACCCCGTACAAACCGTAAACTCCATACCAACTGTAAACCTCGTAAACCTCGTAACCCCGTAAACCTCGTAACCCCGTAAACCCCGTAAACCCCGTAAACCGCGACAACCCTGACAACTGCGTAAACCCTGTAAACCACGTAAACCGCGTAAACCCCGAATAACCCTGTAAACCCCGTAAACCTCGCAAACCCCATAAACCCCAAAAATCCGGAAAACCCCGAAAACCCGGTAAACCCCGAATAACACCGTAAACCCCGAATCGTAAACCCTGAATAACCCCGTAAACCTCGTAAAAACTGTAAAACATCGTAAAAAATCGGAAAACCCCGTAATCCCGAAGAACCCCGTAACCCCGAAGAACCCCGTAACCCCGAAGAACCCTGTAAACCCCGAAGACCCCGTAAACCCCAAAAAATCCCGTAAAGTCCGCAAACCCCCGTACAAACCGTAAACCCCCAAAACCACGTAAACCCCATACAAACCGTAAACCGCGTACAAACCGTAAACTCCATACCAACTGTAAACTTTGTATGAGGTTTACGCGGGTTTTACGAGGTTTACACGGTTTACGAGATTTATGGGGTTTACGGGGTTTACACATTTTACAGGGTTTACGGTTTATACGGGGTTTACATGGATTTCGGGGTTTACCGAGTTTTCGGGGTTTACGCGATTTACACGGGTTTACGGGGTTTACATGGTTTACGGGGTTTATGGGGTTTACACGGTTTACGGGGTTTACAGTTGGTATGGAGCTTACAGTTTGTACGGGGTTTATGTTTTACGAGAGTTTACAGATTACGAGGGTTTACGGATTTTACGGGGTTCTTCGGGGTTTATGGGGTTCTTCGGGGTTTACGGGGTTCTTCGAGGTTACGGGGTTCTTCGGAGTTTTATGACGTTTTATGATTTTTATGAGGTTTACGGGGTTTACACGGTTTACAGGGTTTACACGGTTTACGAGATTTGTGCGGTTTACATGGTTTTCGCGGTTTGCGCGGTTTGCACGGTTTGCGCGGTTTACGGGGTTTGCGGTGTTTGCGCGATTTACGGGGTTTACGGTTTGTACGGGGTTTACGGGGTTTACAGGGATTTCGGGGTTAACCGGGTTTACGCGTGTTTACAAGGGTTACGCGGGTTTATGCATTTTACGCTGGTTTACGGGGTTTACGCTGTTTACACGGTTTACGAGATTTATAGGGTTTATGGGGTTTACACAGTTTACAGGGT
This sequence comes from Apostasia shenzhenica, assembly GCA_002786265.1. Classification (NCBI taxonomy): domain Eukaryota; kingdom Viridiplantae; phylum Streptophyta; class Magnoliopsida; order Asparagales; family Orchidaceae; genus Apostasia; species Apostasia shenzhenica. The sequence goes on from KZ452001.1 coordinate 2,167,502, forward strand.
TTACGGTTTATACGAGGTTTACATGGATTTCGGGGTTTACCGGGTTTTCAGGGTTTACGCGGTTTACACGGGTTTACGGGGTTTACATGGTTTACGGGGTTTACAGTTGGTATGGAGTTTAAGGTTTGTACGGGGTTTACATTTTACGGGAGTTTACGGATTATGGGGGTTTACGGATTTTACGGGTTTCTTAGAGGTTTATGGGGTTCTTTGGGGTTTACGGGGTTCTTCGAGGTTACGGGTTCTTCGGAGTTTTACGATGTTTTATGATTTTTATGAAGTTTACGGGGTTTCCGCGGTTTACGGGGTTTACGCAGTTTACATGGTTTGTGCGGTTTACATGGTTTTCGCAGTTTGCACGGTTTGCGCAGTTTGCGGGGTTTGCGGAGTTTGCGCGATTTACGGGGTTAACAGTTTTTACGGGGTTTACGGGGTTTACAGGGATTTCGGGGTTAATCGGGTTTACACGTGTTTACGCGGGTTACGCAGGTTTATGCATTTTACGCTTGTTTACGGAGTTTACGCTATTCACACGGTTTACGAGATTTATGGGGTTTACGGGGTTTACACAGTTTACAGGTTTTACGGTTTATACAGGGTTTACATGGATTTCGGGGTTTAGCGGGTTTTCGAGGTTTACACGGGTTTACGGGATTTACATGGTTTACGGGGTTTATGAGGTTTACGCAGTTTGCGGAGTTTGCGCGATTTACGGGGTTTACGGTTTGTACGGGGTTTACGGGGTTTACAGGGATTTCGGGGTTAACCGGGTTTACGCGTGTTTACACGGGTTACGTGGGTTTATGCATTTTACGCTGGTTTACGGGGTTTACGCTGCTTACACGGTTTACGAGATTTATGGGGTTTACGGGGTTTACACAGTTTACAGGGTTTACGGTTTATACGAGGTTTACATGGATTTCGGGGTTTACGGTTTATACGGGGTTTAACATGGATTTCGGGATTTCGGGGATTACGGGGTTTCGAGGTTACGGAGTTTGCGCGATTTACGGGGTTAACGGTTTTTACGGGGTTTACGGGGTTTACAGGGATTTCGGGGTTAACCGAGTTTACTTTTACGCGGGTTACGCGGGTTTATGCATTTTATGCTGGTTTATGGGGTTTACGCTATTTACACGGTTTACGAGATTTATGGGGTTTACGGGATTTACACAGTTTACAGGTTTTACGATTTATACAGGGTTTACATGGATTTCGGGGTTTACCGGGTTCTCGGGGTTTACGCGGTTTATACGGGTTTACGGGGTTTACATGGTTTACGGGGTTTATGAGGTTTACGCGGTTTACGGGGTTTACAGTTGGTATGGAGTTTACAGTTTGTACGGGGTTTATGTTTTACGGAAGTTTACGGATTACGGGGGTTTACGGATTTTACGAGGTTCTTCGGGGTTTATGGGGTTCTTCAGGGTTTACGGGGTTCTTCGAGGTTACGGGGTTCTTGGGAGTTTTACGGCGTTTTATGATTTTTATGAGGTTTACAGGGTTTACGCGGTTTACGGGGTTTACGCAATTTACATGGTTTGTGCGGTTTACATGGTTTTCGCAGTTTGCGGAGTTTGCGCGATTTACGGGGTTTACGATTTTTACTTGGTTTACGGAGTTTACGTGTGTTTACACGGGTTACGCGGGTTTATGCATTTTACGCTGGTTTACGGGGTTTACGCTGTTTACACGCTTTACGAGATTTATGGGGTTTACGGGGTTTACACAGTTTACAGGGTTTATGGTTTTATACGGGGTTTACATGGATTTCGGGGTTTACCGGGTTTTCGGGGTTTACGCGGTTTACACGGGTTTACAGGGTTTACATGGTTTACGGGGTTTATGGGGTTTATGCGGTTTACGGGGTTTACAGTTGGTATGGAGTTTACGGTTTGTACGGGGTTTACGTTTTACGGGAGTTTACGGATTACGGGGGTTTACAGATTTTACGGGGTTCTTCGGGGTTTATGGGGTTCTTCGGGGTTTACGGGGTTCTTCGAGGTTACGGGGTTCTTCGGAGTTTTACGACGTTTTATGATTTTTATGAGGTTTACAGGGTTTACGCGGTTTACGGGGTTTACACAATTTACATGGTTTGTGCGGTTTACATGGTTTTCGCAGTTTGCGCGGTTTGCGCGGTTTGCAGGGTTTGCGGAGTTTGCGCGATTTACGGGGTTTATGGTTTGTACGGGGTTTACAGGGTTTTCGGGGTTAACCGAGTTTACGTGTGTTTACGCGGGTTACGCGGGTTTATGCATTTTACGCTGGTTTACGGGGTTTACGCTGTTTACACGGTTTACGAGATTTATGGGGTTTACGGGGTTTACACAGTTTACAGGGTTTACGGTTTATACGGAGTTTACATGGATTTCGGGGTTTACCGGGTTTTCGGGGTTTACGCGGTTTACACGGCTTTACAGGATTTACATGGTTTACGGGGTTTATGGGGTTTATGCGGTTTACGGGCTTTACAGTTGGTATGGAGTTTACGGTTTGTACAGGGTTTACGTTTTACGGGAGTTTACGGATTACGGGGGTTTACGGATTTTACGGGGTTCTTCGGGGTTTATGGGGTTTTTCGGGGTTTACGGGGTTCTTCGAGGTTACGGGGTTCTTCGGAGTTTTACGACATTTTATGATTTTTATGAGGTTTACGGGGTTTACGCGGTTTACGGGGTTTATGCAGTTTACATGGTTTGTGCGGTTTACATGGTTTTCGCGGTTTGCGCGGTTTGTGTGGTTTGTGCGGTTTGCGCGGTTTGCAGGGTTTGCGGAGTTTGCGCGATTTACGGGGTTTACAATTTGTACGGGGTTTATGGGGTTTACAGGGATTTCAGGGTTAACCGGGTTTACGCGTGTTTACGCGGGTTACGTGGGTTTATGCATTTTACGCTAGTTTACGGGGTTTATGCTGTTTATGCGGTTTACGCGGTTTACGCGGTTTACGCAGGTTTATGGGGTTTACGGGGTTTACGAGGATTGCAGGGTTTACGAGGATTACGGGGTTATGGTTTGTACAGGGTTTACGGATTTTACGGGGTTCTTCGGGGTTACGGGGTTCTTCGGGGTTACAGGGTCTTTGGGGTTACAGGATTTTCGGGTTTTTACGACGTTTTACGATTTTTACGAGGTTTACAGGGTTTACCGGTTATTCGAGGTTTACCGGGTTTTCGGGGTTTACGTGGTTTGCGGGGTTTACAAGATTTCTGAGGTTTACAAGGTTTACGGGGTTATTCGGGGTTTACGGGGCTATTTGGGGTTTACTGGGTTTTCAGGGTTTACTGGGTTTTCGGGGTTTACGGGGTTTACGGTTTGTACGGGGTTTACGGGGTTTACGCGGTTTACGGTTTGTACGGGGTTTATGCGGTTTACGAGGATTTCGCAGTTTACCGGGTTTACACAGTTTACAGGGTTTATGCGGTTTACGGTGTTTATGGGGTTTTCGGGGTTTTCGATGTTTACGGGGTTTACGAGGATTACGGGGTTTACGGTTTGTACAGGGTTTACGGATTTTACGGGGTTCTTCGGGGTTAGGGGGTTCTTCGGGGTTACAGGGTCTTTGGGGTTACAGGATTTTCGGGTTTTTACGACGTTTTACGATTTTTACGAGGTTTACAGGGTTTACAGGTTATTCGAGGTTTACCGGGTTTTTGGGGTTTACGCGGTTTGTGGGGTTTACAAGATTTCTGAGGTTTACAAGGTTTACGGGGTTTACGAGGTTATTCGGAGTTTACGAGGTTTACGGGGTTATTTGGGGTTTACTGGGTTTTCGAGGTTTACGGGGTTTACACGGTTTACGAGGATTTCGCAGTTTACCGGGTTTACGCAATTTACAGGGTTTATGCGGTTTACGGCGTTTACGGGGTTTTCGGGGTTTTCGATGTTTACGGGATTTTCGGGGTTTTCGATGTTTACGGGGTTGTCGGGGTTTTCGGGGTTGTCGGGGTTTTCGGGGTTTTCAGGGTTTTCCGGGTTTTCAAGGTTATTCGGGGTTTACATGGTTTACGGGGTTGTCGGGGTTGTCGGGGTTTGCGGCGTTTACGGGATTTTTGGGGTTTTCAATGTTTTTGGGGTTTTCAGGATTTTCGGGGTATTCGGGGTTTTCGAGGTTTTTGGGGTTTTCGGGGTTTTCGGAGTTTTCGGGGTTTTCGGGGTTTACGGGTTCTTCGGGGTTTACGGGTTCTTCGGGGTTTATGGGGTTCTTCGGGATTACGGGGTTTTTCGGGTTTTTACGACATTTTACGATTGTTACGAGGTTTACGGGGTTTACCGGTTATTCGGGGTTTACCGGGTTTTTGGGGTTTATGCGATTTACCGGGTTAACGCGGTTTGCAGGGTTTGCGCGGTTTGCGGGGTTTGCACGGTTTGTGCGGTTTGCGGGGTTTGTGGGGTTTGCGGGGTTTGCGGGGTTTACGCGGTTTACGGGGTTTACGGGGTTTACAGTTTTTACGGGTTTACAGGGATTTCGGGGTTTACCGAGTTTTTGGGGTTTACACGGTTTACGCAGATTTACGCAATTTATGCGGGTTTACGGGGTTTACGCGGTTTATGGGGTTTACCGAGTTTTCAGGGTTTACGAGGTTTACGCGGTTTACGGGGTTTACGGGGTTTACTGGGTTTGCGGGGTTATTCGGTGTTGTCGGGGTTACGGGGTTCTTCGGGGTTTACGAGGTTTATGGGGTTTACCGGTTATTCGGGGTTTACCGATTATTCGGGGTTTACCGGGTCTTCGGGGTTTACGCGGTTTGCGGGGTTTACAAGGTTTCCGGGGTTTACAAGGTTTACAGGATTATTTGGGGATTACTGCGTTTTCGGGGTTTTTCGGGGTTTACGCAGGTTTACACGGTTTACAGGGTTTACGCAGTTTGTACGGGGTTTACGCGGATTACGTGGTTTACGGTTTGTACGGGGGGATTTCGTGGTTTACCGGGTTTTCTGGGTTTATGCGGTTTACGAGGTTTACAGGGTTTACGAGGTTTACAGGGTTTACGGGGTTTACGGGGTTTTCAGGGTTCTCACGGTTTACGGGGTTTTCGGGGTTTTCGCGGTTTATGGGGTTTTCGGGGTTTTTGGGGTTTACGGGGTTTACGGGGTTGTCGGGGTTTTCGGGGTTTTTGGGGTTTACAGGGTTTACGGGGTTGTCGGGGTTTTCGGGGTTTTTGGGGTTTACGGGGTTGTCGGGGATGTCGGGGTTTTCGGAGTTTTCCGGGTTTTCGGGTTTTCGGGGTTATTCGGGGTTTATGCGGTTTACGGGGTTTCAACGGTTGTCGGGGTTTACGGGGTTGTCGGGGTTGTCGGGGTTTACGGGGTTTACGGGGTTTACGGCGTTTATGGGGTTTTCCGGGTTTTCAAGGTTTTCAAGGTTTTCAGGGGTTTGGGGTTTTCGGGGTTTACGAAGTTTACGGGTTCTTCGGGGTTTACGTAAACCGCATAAACCCCATAAATCGTGTAAAAGCCCGTAAACGCAGACCCCGTAAACCCCGAAATCTCCGTAAATCCCGTAAACCTCGTACAAACCGTAAACCGCATAAACCCTGTAAACCGCTTAAACCCCGTAAACCCCATAAACCGCATAAACCTCTTAAACCCGCGTAAATCCCGTATGAAGTTTACACTTGCTATGGAGTTTACAGTTTGCACGAGGTTTACAGTTTATACAGGTTTTACGTAGTTTACGGGGTTTACGTTGTTTACGTGGGTTTTACGAATTTATGTTTTAAGAGGATTTACAGATTACGAGGGTTTACGGATTTTACGGGATTTTTTGGGGTTTACGGGGTTCTTCAGGGTTTACGGGGTTATTCGGGGTTACGGGGTTCTTCTGGGTTACGGGGTTTTCCGGGTTTTTGCGACGTTTTATGGTTTTTACAATGTTTACGAGATTATTCGGGGTTTGCGGGGTTATTCAGGGTTTACGATGTTTTTCATGGTTTACTGGTTTTTTGGGGTTTACAAGGTTTACGTGGGTTTAGAGGTTTACGCGGTTTACGCGGGTTTACGCGGTTATGGGGTTCTTCGGGGTTACAGAGTTTTCCGGGTTTTTACGACGTTTTACGATTTTTATGAGGTTTACGGGGTTATTCGGGGTTTACGGTGTAATTCGGATTTTGGGGTTTACCGGATTTTCGGGGTTTACGGAGTTTACGGGGTTATTCGGGGTTTACGCAGTTTACGGGGTTTACGGAGTTTACGCAATTTACGAGGTTTACGCAGTTGTCAGGGTTGTCGGGGTTGTCGGGGTTTACGGGGTTTATGGGGTTTACGGGGTTTATGGGGTTACGGGGTTTGCGGGGTTCTTCGGGGTTACGGGGTTTTTTGGGTTTTTACGACGTTTTACAATTTTTACGAGGTTTACAGGGTTATTTGGGGTTTACGGTGTTATTCGGGGTTTACGCGGTTTACGGGGTTTACGGGGTTTACGCAATTTACGGGGTTTACGCAGTTGTCGGGGTGTCGGGTTTTACGGGGTCTTACGCTGTTTAACACGTTTACCGAGAAATTTATGGGGTTTACGGGGTTTACACGAGCTTTACAGGGTTTACGGTTTATACGTGAGTTTACAATGGATTTCGGGGTTACCGGGTTTTCTGGGGTTTACGCGGTTTACACGCTTTTCAGGATTACATGGGTTTAGCGGGGGGTTTTATAGGGGGTTTAATCTGCGGTTTAACGGCTTTACAAGTTGGTATGGGGAGTTTACGGTTTGTACGGGTTTTACGTTTTCCGGGAGTTTACGGACTTACGGGGGTTTACGGATTTTACGGGGTTCTTTTTTTTCTTTTTCTTTTCTTATTATTCTTATTTTTTTACGGGGTTTATGGGGTTTTTCGGGGTTTTTACGGGTTCTTCGAGGTTAACGGGGTTCTTCGTGAGTTGTTACGACATTTTATTATTTTTATGAGGTTTCGGGGTTTACGCGGTTTACGGGGTTTACGCAGTTTATAACATGGTTTGTGCGGTTTACATGGTTTCGCGGTTTGCGCGGTTTTGTGTGGTTGTGCGGTTTGCGCGGTTTGCAGGGTTTTGCGGAAGTTTTGCGCGATTTACGGTGGTTTACAAATTTGTACGGGTTTAAATGGGGTTTACAGGGATTCAGGGTTAACCCGGGTTTACGCGTGCTTTACGCGGTTACGTGGGTTTATGGCATTTTTACGCTAGTTTACGGGGGTTTATGCTGTTTATGCGGTTTTACGCGGTTTACGCGGTTTACGCAGGTTTATGGGTTTACGGGTGTTTAACGAGATTGGCAAGGGTTTTACGAGGATTACGGGGATTAATGGGTTGTACAGGGTTTTACGAGATTTTACGGGGTTCTTCGGGGTTTACGGGTTCTTCGGGGTTTACAGGGTCTTTGGGTTAGCAGGATTTTCGGGTTTTTTACGACCGTTTTAACGATTTTTAACGAGGTTTACAGGGTTACCCGGTTATCGAGGTTTACCGGGTTTTCGGGGTTAGTGGTTTGCGAGGTTTACCAAGATTTTGAGGTTTAACAAGGTTTACGGGGTTATTTCGGGGTTTTAGCGGGGCTAATTTGGGGTTTACGGGTTTTTCAGGGCTTTACTGGGTTTGGGGTTTACGGGGTTTACGGTTTGTACGGGCTTCGGGGTTTTACGGCGTTTACGGTTTGTACGGGGTTTATGCGGTTACGAGATTTCGCAGTTTAACCGGGGTTTACACAGTTTAACAGGGTTTATGCGGTCTCTCACCGGTGTTTATGGGGTTTTCCGGGGTTTCGATGTTACGGGGTTTACGAGGATTGTAGGGTTTACGAGGATTACGGGGTTTACGTTGTACAGGGTTTACGGATTTTACGGGGTTCTTCGGGGTTAGGGGGTTCTTCGGGGTACAGGGTCTTTGGGGGTTACAGGATTTTCGGGTTTTTTACGACGTTCAACGATTTTTACGAAGTTTACAGGGTTTACCAGGTTATTGTGTTTACCGGGTTTTTGGGTTTACTAGCGGTTTGTGGGGTTTAAGAATTTCCTTGAGGTTTACAGGTTTACGGGTTTACGAGGTTTATTCGGGGTTTACGAGGTTTACGGGGTTATTTTGGGGTTTCTGGGTTTTCGAGGTTTAACGCGGGTTTACACGGTTTAAAACGAGGATTTCGCAGTTTAGCCGGGTTTAACGCAATTTTAACAGGGTTTATGCGGTTTACGGCGTTTACGGGGTGTTTCGGGGTTTTTCGATTTTA
>KZ452001.1:2175723-2186407 GCA_002786265.1 Apostasia shenzhenica
CGGGGTTTTCGCGGTTTATGGGGTTTTCGGGGTTTACGGGGTTTACGGGGTTTACGGGGTTTACGGGGTTGTCGGGGTTTTCGGGGTTTTCGGGGTTTACGGGTTTACGGGGTTGTCGGGGTTTTTGGGGTTTTCGGGGTTTTCGGGTTTTCGGGTTTTCGGGTTATTCGGGGTTTATGCGGTTTACGGGGTTTCAGCGGTTGTCGGGGTTTATGGGGTTGTCGGGGTTTTCGGGTTTGTCGGGGTTGTCGGGGTTTACGGGGTTTACGGCGTTTACGGGGTTTTCGGGGTTTTCAAGGTTTTCAAGGTTTTCAGGGTTTTTGGGGTTTTTGGGGTTTACGGGTTCTTCGGGGTTTACGTAAACCGCATAAACCCCGTAAACCGCGTAAACCCCGCAAACCCCGTAAACTGTGTAAAAGCCCGTAAACGCAGACCCCGTAAACCCCGAAATCTCCGTAAATCCCGTAAACCCCGTACAAACCGTAAACCTCGTAAACCCTGTAAACTGCGTAAACCCCGTAAACCCCGTAAACCGCATAAACCTCTTAAACTCGCGTAAATCCCGTACGAAGTTTACAGTTGGTATGGAGTTTACAGTTTGTATGAGGTTTACCGTTTATACGGGGTTTACGTAGTTTATGGGGTTTACGTTGTTTACGTGGGTTTTACGAATTTATGTTTTACGAGGATTTACGGATTACGAGAGTTTACGGAATTTTACGGGATTTTTTGGGGTTTACGGGGTTCTTCGGGGTTTACGGGGTTATTCGGGGTTACGGGGTTCTTGTGGGTTACGGGGTTTTCCGGGTTTTTGCGACGTTTTATGGTTTTTACAATGTTTACGGGGTTATTCAGGGTTTGCGGGGATATTCAGGGTTTACGATGTTTTTCAGGGTTTACTGATTTTTTGGGGTTTATGCGGTTTACGCGGGTTTATGGGGTTTACGCGGTTTACAGGGTTTGCAGGGTTTACGGGGTTTGTGGGGTTATTCGGGGTTTACGCGGTTTACAGGGTTTATGGGATTTACGGTTTGTACAGGTTTACGGGGTTTACAGGGATTTCGGGGTTTACCAGGTTTTTGAGGTTTACGCGGGTTTACGTGATTTACGCGGGTTTACGGGGTTTACGTGGGTTTACGGGGTTTACGCGGTTATTCGGGGTTTACCGGGTTTTTGAGGTTTACACGGTTTATGAGGTTTATGCGGTTTACGGGGTTAACACGGTTTGCAGGGTTTGCGCGGTTTGCGGGGTTTGCGGGGTTTGCGCGGTTTGTGCGGTTTGCGGGGTTTGCGGGGTTTGCGGGGTTTGCGGGGTTTTCGGGGTTTTTCGGGGTTTTCGGGGTTTTCAAGGTTTTCAAGGTTTTCAGGGTTTTTGGGGTTTTCGGGGTTTACGGGGTTTACGGGTTCTTCAGGGTTTACGTATACCGCATAAACCACGTAAACCGCGCAAACCCCGCAAACCCCGTAAACTGTGTAAAAGCCCGTAAACGCAGACCCCGTAAACCCCGAAATCTCCGTAAATCCCGTAAACCCCGAACAAACCGTAAACCGCATAAACCCTGTAAACCGCGTAAACCCCGTAAACCCCGTAAATCGCGTAAACCCTGAATAACCCCGAAAACCCCGAAAACCTCGACAACCCCATATTCCCTGAAAACCCCGTAAACCCTACAAATCCCGCAAACCCCGTAAACCCCGCAAACCCCGCAAACCCCGCAAACCGCGCAAACCGCGCAAACCGCGCAAACCCTGCAAACCGTGTTAACCCCGTAAACCGCATAAACCTCATAAACCGTGTAAACCTCAAAAACCCGGTAAACCCCGAATAACCGCGTAAACCCCGTAAACCCGCGTAAACACCAAAAACTTGGTAAACCCCGAAATCCCTGTAAACCCCGTAAACCTTTACAAACCGTAAATCCCATAAACCCTGTAAACCGCGTAAACCCTGAATAACCCCACAAACCCCGTAAACCCTGCAAACCCTGTAACCGCGTAAACCCCATAAACCCGCGTAAACCGCATAAACCCCAAAAAATCAGTAAACCCTGAAAAACATCGTAAACCCTGAATATCCCCGCAAACCCTGAATAACCCCGTAAACATTGTAAAAACCATAAAACGTCGCAAAAACCCGGAAAACCCCGTAACCCACAAGAACCCCGTAACCCCGAATAACCCCGTAAACCCCGAAGAACCCCGTAAACCCCAAAAAATCCCGTAAAATCCGTAAACCCTCGTAATCCGTAAATCCTCGTAAAATATAAATTTGTAAAACCCACGTAAACAACGTAAACCCCGAAAACTACGTAAACCCCGTATAAACGGTAAACCTCATACAAACTGTAAACTCCATACCAACTGTAAACTTCGTACGGGATTTACGCGGGTTTAAGAGGTTTATGCGATTTACGGGGTTTACGGGGTTTACGCGGTTTACAGGGTTTACGCGGTTTACGGTTTGTACGGGGTTTACGGGATTTACGGAGATTTCGGGGTTTATGGGGTCTGCGTTTACGGGCTTTTACACAGTTTACGGGGTTTGCGGGGTTTGCGCGGTTTACGTGGTTTATGCGGTATACGTAAACCCTGAAGAACCCGTAAACCCCGTAAACCCCGAAAACCCCAAAAACCCTGAAAACCTTGAAAACCTTGAAAACCCCGAAAACCCCGAAAACCCCGTAAACGCCGTAAACCCCATAAACCCCGACAACCCCAACAAACCCGACAACCCCGACAACCCCGACAACCCCATAAACCCCGACAACCGTTGAAACCCCGTAAACCGCATAAACCCCGAATAACCCCGAAAACCCGAAAACCCGGAAAACCCCGACAACCCCGTAAACCCCGTAAATCCCAAAAACCCCGAAAACCCCGGCAACCCCGTAAACCCTGTAAACGCCGTAAACCCCGAAAACCCCGAAAATCCCATAAACCGCGAAAACCCCGAAAACCCCGTAAACCGTGAGAACCCTGAAAACCCCGTAAACCCCGTAAACCACGTAAATCCCGTAAATCCCGTAAACCCGTAAACCTGCGTAAACCGCATAAACCGCGTAAACACCGTAAACTCGCATAACCCGCGTAAACCCGTGTAAACCCGGTAAACTCCGAAATCCCCGAAAACCCCGTAAACCCCATAAACCCCGTAAACCCCGTAAACCTTGTAACCCCGTAAACCCCATAAACCCCGAAAACCCTGAAAACCTTGAAAACCTTGAAAACCCTGAAAACCCCGAAAAGCCCGTAAACGCCGTAAACCCCGTAAACCCCGATAACCCCGACAAACCCGACAACCCCGACAACCCCATAAACCCCGACAATCGCTGAAATCCCGTAAACCGCATAAACCCCGAATAACCCCGAAAACCCGGACAACCCCGAAATCTCCAAAAAACTCGTAAACCCCGACAAACCCGACAACCCCGACGACCCCGACAACCACGTAAACCTTGTAAACTCCGTAAACTGCGTAAACCCTGAATAAACCCGTAAACCCCGTAAACCTCGCAAACCCCGTAAACCCTGAAAATCCGGTAAACCCCGAAAACCCGGTAAACCCTGAATAACACCGTAAACCCTGAATAACCCCGTAAACCCTGAATAACCCTGTAAACCTTGTAAAAACTGTAAAACATCATAAAAACCCGGAAAACCCCATAATCCCGAAGAACCCCGTAACCCCGAAGAACCCCGTAAACCCCGAAGACCCCATAAACCCCAAAAAATCCCGTAAAGTCCGCAAACCCCCATAATCCGTAAACCCCCATAAAACGTAAACCCGTAAAACACACGTAAACAACGTAAACCCCCTAAACCACATAAACCTTATACAAACTGTAAACTCCATACCAACTGTAAACTTTATACGGGGTTTACGGGGTTTACGGGGTTTTCACAGTTTATGGGGTTTACGGGGTTGTCTGGGTTTATGGGGTTTATGGGGTTTGCGGGGTTTACGGGGTTTCGGGGTTTTCGGGGTTTTCGGGGTTTACGGGTTCTTCGGGGTTTACAGGGTTCTTCGGGGTTACGGGGTTCTTCGAGGTTTCGGGTGTTTACGACGTTTTACAATTTTTACGAGGTTTACGGGGTTTACCGGTTATTCGGGGTTTAATGGGTTTTCGGGGTTTACGCGGTTTACTAGGTTTACGCGGTTTGCGGAGTTTGCGCGGTTTGCGGGGTTCGCGCGGTTTGCGGGGTTTTGCGGGGTTTGCGGGGTTTACAGGATTTATGGGGCTTATGGGGTTATTCTGTGTTTACGAGGTTATTCGGGGTTTACGGGGTTATTTGGGGTTTACTGGTTTTTTCAGGGTTTTTTTGGGGTTTACGCGGTTTACAGTTTGTACGGGGTTTATGGGGTTTACGCAGTTTACACGGTTTACGGTTTGTATGGGGTTTATGCAGTTTACGGGGATTTTCCGGTTTACTGGATTTTCAGGATTTACGCGGTTTACGGTTACGCGGTTTACAGGGTTTACGGGGTTTACGGGGTTTACGGGGTTTACGGGATTCACGGGGTTTTCGGGGTTTTTAGGGTTTACGGGGTTGTCGGGGTTGTCGTGGTTTTCGGGGTTTTCGGAGTTTTCGAGGTTATTTGGGGTTTACGGGGTTTACGGTTTTCACAGTTTACGGGGTTTACGGGGTTGTCGGGGTTTACGGGGTTTATGGGGTTTACGGGGTTTACGGGGTTTCGGGGTTTTCGGGGTTTTCGGGGTTTACGGGATTTACAGGATTTACGGGTTCTTCGGGGTTCTTTGGGGTTACGGGATTGTTCGGAGTCACAGAGTTTTTCGTGTTTTTACGACATTTTATGATTTTTACGAGGTTTACGGGGTTTACCGGTTATTCGGGGTTTACCGGGTTTTTGGGGTTTACGCGGTTTACTGGGTTTACGCGGTTTGCGGGGTTTGCATGGTTTGCGTGGTTAACACGTTTTTCGGGGTTGCGGGGTTTGCAGAGTTTGTGGGGTTTGCGAGGTTTGCAGTGTTTGCGGGGTTTACGGGGTTTACGGTTTAACCTCGTAGCCCCGAAGAACCCCGTAAACCCCGAAGAACCCCATAAAACACAAAGAACCCCGTAAAATCCGTAAACCTCCGTAATCCGTAAACTCTCGTAAAACGTAAACCCCATACAAACCGTAAACTCCATACCAACTGTAAACCCGTAAATCTCGTAACCCCGTAAACCTTGTAACCCCGTAAACCCCGTAAACCCTGACAACCCCAACAACCGTATAAACCCTGTAAACCACGTAAACTGCGTAAACCCCGAATAACCCCTTAAACCCTGTAAACCTCGCAAACCCCGTAAACCCCGAAAATCCGATAAACCCCGAATAACACCGTAAACCCCGAATAACCCCGTAAACCCTGAATAACCCCATAAACCTCGTAAAAACTGTAAAACATTGTAAAAACCCGGAAAACCCCGTAATCCCGAAGAACCCCGTAACCCCGAAGAACCCTATAAACTCCGAAGACCCCGTAAACCCCAGAAAATCCCGTAAAGTCCGCAAGCCCCCGTAATCCGTAAACCCCCATAAAACGAAACCCGTAAAATACACGTAAACAACGTAAACCCCCTAAACCACGTAAACCCCGTACAAACCGTAAACCTCGTACAAACCATAAACTCCATACCAACTATAAACTTTGTATGGGGTTTACGCAGGTTTTACGAGGTTTACGCGGTTTACGGGATTTATGGGGTTTACGGGGTTTACACGGTTTACAGGGTTTACGGTTTATACGAAGTTTACATGAATTTTTGGTTTTACCGGGTTTTCGGGGTTTAAGCGGGTTGTGTTTTTGGGGTTTGCGCGGTTTATAGGTTTGCGGGGCTTACGCGGTTTACAGGGTTCACGTTTACGTGGTTTACGCTATTTACACAGTTTACGAATTGTACGGGATTTACGGGGTTTATGGGGATTTTGGGGTTTACCGGGTTTTCGGGGTTTACGCAGTTTACACGGGTTTACGGGGTTTACACGGTTTATGGGGTTTATGCAGTTTACGGGGTTTATAGTTGGTATGGAATTTACGGTTTGTACGAGGTTTACATTTTACGGGAGTTTACGGATTACGGGGGTTTACGGATTTTACAGGGTTCTTCGGGGTTTATGGGGTTCTTTGGGGTTTACGGGGTTCTTCGAGGTTACGAGGTTCTTCGGGGTTTTACGACGTTTTATGATTTTTACGAGGTTTATGGGGTTTACGGGGTTTATGCGGTTTACATGGTTTCTGCGGTTTACATGGTTTTAACGGTTTGCGCAGTTTGCGCGGTTTGCGTGGTTTGCGGGGTTTGCGGAGTTTGTGCGATTTACGGGGTTTACGGTTTGTACGGGGTTTACAGGGATTTCGGGGTTAACCGGGTTTACGCGTGTTTACGCGGGTTACGCGGGTTTATGCATTTTACGCTGGTTTACGGGGTTTACGCTGTTTACGCGATTTACGCGGGTTACATAAGTTTACAGGGTTTACGGGGTTTACGGGGTTTACGAGGATTGTAGGGTTTATGAGGATTACGGGGTTTACGGTTTGTACGGGGTTTACCGATTTTACGGGGTTCTTCGGGGTTACGGGGTTCTACGGGGTTACAGGGTCTTTGGGGTTACAGGGTTTTCGGGTTTTTATGACGTTTTATGATTTTTACGAGGTTTACAGGGTTTACCGGTTATTCGAGGTTTACCGGGTTTTCGGGGTTTACGCGGTTTGCGTGGTTTACAAAGTTTCCAAGGTTTACAAGGTTTACGGGGTTTACGCGGTTTACGGGGTTATTCGGGGTTTACGCGGTTTACGGGGTTATTTGGGGTTTACTGGGTTTTCGGGATTTACAGGGTTTACGGTTTGTACGGGCGTAAAAAACGTGAACCCCAAAAACCCCGTCAACCGCGTAAAACCCCGTAAACGCAGATCACGTTAACCCTGAAATCCCCGTAAATCCCATAAACCCCGTACAAACCGTAAACCCCGTAAACCGCGTAAACCCCGTAAACCCCGTAAACCCCGTAAATCGCATAAACCTCTTAAACCCGCGTAAACCCCGTACGAAGTTTATAGTTGGTATGGAGTTTACAGTTTGTACGAGGTTTACGGTTTATACGGGTTTACGTAGTTTAGGGGGTTTACATTGTTTACGTGGTTTTTACGAATTTACATTTTACGAGGATTTATGGATTTTACGGGATTTTTTGGGGTTTACGGGGTTCTTCGGGGTTACAGGGTTCTTCTGGGTTACGGGGTTTTCCGGGTTTTTGTGACGTTTTACTGTTTTTACAATGTTTACGGGGTTATTATGGGTTTGCAGGGTTATTCAGGGTTTACGATGTTATTCAGGGTTTACCGGGTTTTCGGAGTTTACGCGGTTTACACGGGTTTACGGGGTTTACGCGGTTTACGAGTTTTGCGGGATTTACGGGGTTTACAGGGTTTGCGGGGTTATTCGGGGTTTACGTGGTTTACAGGGTTTACGGGGTTTACGGTTTGTACGGGTTTACGGGGTTTACGGTTTGTATGGGTTTACGGGGTTTACAGGGATTTCGGGGTTTACCAGGTTTTTGGGGTTTACGCGGTTTACGTGGGTTTACGCGATTTACGCGGGTTTACGCGATTTACGCAGGTTTACAGTGTTTACGCGGTTTACACGGTTTACACGGTTTACACGAGTTTACGCGATTTATGCGGGTTTACGGTTTACACGGTTTATGCGGGTTTACGCGATTTACGATGGTTTACGAGGTTTACGCAGTTTATGGGGTTTACGTGGTTTACGGTTTGTACGGGGTTTACGGGGTTTACGGGGATTTCGGGGTTTACGGGGTTTTCAGGATTGGCGGGGTTATTCGGGGTTTACGGGGTTTGCGGGGTTATTCGGGGTTTACGGGGTTTTTGGGGTTTACAGGGTTTTCGGGGTTTACGAGGTTTACGCGGTTTATGGAGTTTACGCGGTTTACGGTTTGTACGGGGTTTACGGGGTTTACGGAGATTTTGGGGTTTTCAGGGTTTACGGGGTTTTCGGGATTTGCGGGGCTATTCGGGGTTTACGGGGTTCGCGGGGTTATTCGGGGTTTACGGGGTTTTTGGGGTTTACAGGGTTTTCGGGGTTTACGCGGTTTACCCCAAAAACCCCGAAGAACCGGTTATTCGGGGTTTACGCGGTTCATGCGGTTTACGGTTTGTACAGGGTTTACGCGGTTTACGAAAACTCCGGAAACCGCGTAAACTCCGTACAAACTGTAAACCGCATAAACCGTGTAAACCCGCGTAAACCCGCGTAAACTCGCGTAAATCGCGTAAACCCGCGTAAACCGCGTAAACCCCAAAAACCTGGTAAACCCCAAAATCCCTGTAAACCCCATAAACCCCGTAAACCGCGTAAACCCCGCAAACCCCGCAAACCCTACAAACCGCGCAAACCGTGCAAACCTTGCAAACCCCGCAAACCGGTAAACCCCAAAATCCCTGTAAACCCCATAATCCCGGTTCACGTGGTTTACGATTTGTACGCGGTTTACGAAAACTCCAGAAACCGCGCAAACTCTGTACAAACTGTAAACCGCATAAAACCCGTAAACCCGCATAAATCGCGTAAACCCGCGTAAACCCGCGTAAATCGCGTAAACCCCGTAAACCCGCATAAACCCCGTAAACTCGCGTAAATCGCGTAAACCCGCGTAAACTGCATAAACCCCGAAAACTGGTAAACCCCAAAATCCCTGTAAACCCCGTAAACCCCGTAAACCGCGTAAACCCCGCAAACCCCGCAAACCCTGCAAGCCGCGCAAACCGCGCAAACCGTGCAAACCCCGCAAACCGGTAAACCCCAAAATCCCCGTAAACCCCGTAAACCCCAGACAAACCGTAAACCGCGTAAACCCCGTAAACCGCATAAACCCCGTAAACCCTGTAAACCCTTTAAGTAAACCTCGTAAACCCGTGTAAACTCCGTACGAAGTTTACAGTTGGTATGGAGTTTACGGTTTGTACGAGGTTTACGGTTTGTTTGGGGTTTACGTAGTTTTGGGGATTTACATTATTTACGTGGGTTTTACGGGTTTACGTTTTACGGGGGTTTACGGATTACGAGGGTTTACGGATTTTACGGGATTTTTTGGGTTTTTACGGTGTTCTTCAGGGTTACAGGGTTTTCCGGGTTTTTGTGACATTTTACAGTTTTTATAATATTTACGGGGTTATTCGGGGTTTACGGGGTTATTCAGGGTTTACGATGTTATTCGGGGTTTACCGGGTTTTTGGGGTTTACGCGGTTTACGTGGGTTTACGGGGTTTAGACGGTTTACGGCGTTTGCGGGGTTTACGGGGTTTGCGGGGTTATTCGGGGTTGACGCGATTTACAGGGTTTATGGGGTTTATGGTTTGTACGGGTTTACGGGGTTTACCAGGTTTTCGGGGTTTACGCGGTTTACGCGAGTTTACGCAATTTCCGTGGGTTTACGGGGTTTACGCGGGTTTATGGGGTTTACGCAATTTACGCGGGTTCTTCGGGGTTATAGAGTTTTCCGGGTTTTTATGACGTTTTATGGTTTTTACGAGGTTTATGGGGTTATTCGGGGTTATTCGGGGTTTACGGTGTTATTCGGGGTTTATCGGGTTTTTGGGGTTTATCTGATTTTCGGGGTTTACAAAGTTTACGGAGTTTATGGGGTTTACAGGGTTATTCGGAGTTTACATAGTTTACGGGGTTTATGGGGTTTACGCAATTTACGGGGTTTACACTGTTGTCGGGATTGTCGGGGTTTACGGGGTTTACGGGGTTTACGGGGTTACGGGGTTTACAGGGTTCTTCGGGGTTACGGGGTTCTTCGAGGTTACGGGGTTTTTCGGGGATACGGGGTTTTTCGGGTTTTTACGACGTTTTACAATTTTTACGAGGTTTACAGGGTTTATCACTTATTCGGGGTTTACCGGGTTTCCGGGTTTACGCGGTTTACGGGGTTTGCGCGTTTTTCTTGAAATATGGCCGTAGCCTATAATACTATAACAGTAAAAAGATTCATCATGTACAAAAGGTTCGATCCTCGTTGAGAATTGCACAAAATTCGAGTGGGAGGGACATGCCCCTGCGCCACTCTGTATCATCTTGACAAGAAAAGAAAGCTACAAAATCTGTCGCTCTATTGGCGCTCCAGAACGTTTCAATTTACCCTTCCATAACTTCCAAGCGCCCCACCTTTGGTAATTGCAACTGTACATAGGTAATAAATGTTGTAAGCATATTTATCTTGAAAAAGTTTAATTTTAATAAAATTAAACTAATGCTTGAAATAAAAAATATTTTATTAAAAATTTATTTTGAAGAATTGTGAATAAATTAATTTATTATGTTAATGGTTTACTTTGTGAAAGATGTATAAATTAAATTATTATTTTGTTATATGTATGTAAGAAATGTTAAAATAAAGATTAATTTTTTTATTTGAATTGCGTGTAGATCGGCGATGACAAATATAGTTTAACTATTTCTAGCTATTTAGACACGCTTGTCCCAGAGGAGAATCACAAC
The DNA here is from genome assembly GCA_002786265.1 of Apostasia shenzhenica. Classification (NCBI taxonomy): domain Eukaryota; kingdom Viridiplantae; phylum Streptophyta; class Magnoliopsida; order Asparagales; family Orchidaceae; genus Apostasia; species Apostasia shenzhenica. The sequence continues at coordinate 2,186,248 of KZ452001.1, forward strand.
ATATCCCGTCTATTTAATCTGAGCCATCGAAGTTCACCTTAATCCATCGGGGGGTGGTGGCGATCCCAAGGGATGCAGAGGGGTAAACAACAGCCTTCGAGCTGTGGGAATCGCCAGTTCCCCACTTGATGAAGGTTGTTCTTGGGCTTCGTAAAATAAC
>KZ452001.1:2227979-2239279 GCA_002786265.1 Apostasia shenzhenica
TTTTTACGACGTTTTATGATTTTTTCGAGGTTTACGGGGTTTATCGGTTATTCAGGGTTTACCGGGTATTCGGGGTTTATCGGGTTTTTGGGGTTTACACGGTTTACGAGGTTTACGCGGTTTGCGCGGTTTGCGCGGTTTGCAATTTGTACGAGGTTTACGGGGTTTACAGGGATTTCGGGGATTATTGGGTTTACGCAGATTTACGCGGTTTACACGGATTTACGGGGTTTACGCGGTTTACACAGGTTTACGGGGTTTACGGTTTGTACGGGGTTTACGTTTTACGGGGGTTTGCGGGGTTTGCGGTTTGTACGGGGTTTACGAGATTTATGGGGTTTACAGGGTTTATGGGGTTTACGGAGATTTCGAAGTTTACCAGGTTTACGTGGGTTTACACGGTTTACGCGGATTTGAGGGGTTTACGCGGTTTACGCGGTTTATGCTGGTTTACAGGGTTTACGATTTGTACAGGGTTTACGGTTTGTATAGGGTTTACGCTCTGCGCGATCTACACGGTCAGTGCGGACTGCGGGGTCTGTGGGGTCTTCGGGGTCTGCGGGGTCTGCGGGGTCTGCAGGGTCTGCGGAGTCTGCGGGGTTTGCGGGGTTTACACCCCTAGGGGGTTTTCGGGGATTTCGGGGTTTACCGGGTTTACGCGGGTTTACGCGGGTTATGCGAGTTTACGGTGTTTACGTGGTTTATGCAGTTTACGCAGGTTTATGGGGTTTACGGTGTTTACGGGGATTTACGGGATTTATGAGGTTTACGTGGTTTACAAGGTTTACAGTTTGTACGGGATTTATGGTTTGTACGGGGTTTACGGTTTACGGGAGTTTACGGATTACAGGGGTTTACGAATTTTATGGAGGTCTTCGGGATTTACGGGGTTGTTCGGGTTTACGGGGTTCTTCGGGGTTATGGGGTTTTCGGGTTTTTATGACATTTTACGATTTTTATGAGTTTTACGGGGTTTACCGGGTTTTCGGGGTTTACGTGGTTTGCGGGGTTTACAGGATTTACGGGGCTTACGGTGTTATTCGGGGTTTACGGGGTTTTTCGGGGTTTACGGGGTTTACGGGATTATTTTGGGTTTAACGGGTTTTTCGGGGTTTTTTGGGGTTTACGCAGGTTTATGGGGTTTACGCGGTTTACACGGTTTACAGTTTGTACGGGGTTTACGCGGTTTACGCGGTTTATGCAGTTTACGGTTTGTACGGGGTTTCCGCAGTTTACGGGAATTTTGCAGTTTACCGGGTTTTCAGGGTTTACGCGGTTTACGGTTACCCAGTTTACAAGGTTTACGGGGTTTACGGGGTTCACGGGGTTTTCGGGGTTTTCAGGGTTTACGGGGATTTTGTATTTTACCGAGTTTTCAGGGTTTATGCGGTTTACGATTACCCAGTTTACAGGGTTTACGGGGTTTACGGGGTTTACTGGGTTTACGGGGTTGACAGGGTTTTCGGGGTTTTCAGGGTTTACGGGGTTTACGGAGTTGTCGGGGTTGTCGGGGTTTTCAGGGTTTTCGGAGTTTTCGGGGTTTCCGAGGTTTTCTGGGTTGTTCAGGGTTTACGGGGTTTACGGGGTTTACGGGGTTGTCGGGGTTGTCGGGGTTTACGGGGTTTATGGGGTTTACGGGGTTTCGGGGATTTTGGGGTTTTTGGGGTTTTTGGGGTTTACGGGGTTTACAGGATTTACGGGTTCTTCGGGGTTTACGGGGTTCTTCGGGGTTACGGGGTTCTTCGGGGTCACGGAGTTTTTCGGGTTTTTACGACGTTTTACAATTTTTACGAGGTTTACGGGGTTTACCGGTTATTCGGGGTTTACCGGGTTTTCGGGGTTTACGCGGTTTACTGGGTTTACGCGGTTTGCGGGGTTTGCACGGTTTGCGGGGTTTGCACGGTTTGCGGGGTTTGCACGGTTTGCGGGGTTGGGGCGGTTTGCGGGGTTGTAGGGTTTGCGGGGTTTGCGAGGTTTGCGGGGTTTGCGAGGTTTGCGGGGTTTGCGGGGTTTACGGGGTTTACGGTTTAACCTCATCACCCCGAAGAACCCCGTAAACCCCGAAGAACCCCATAAACCCAAAGAACCCCGTAAAATCCGTAAACCCCCATAATCCGTAAACTCTCGTAAAACGTAAACCCCGTACAAACCGTAAGCTCCATACCAACTGTAAACCCCGTAAACCTCGTAACCCCGTAAACCCTGTAAACCCCGACAACCCCGACAACCACGATAATCGCGTAAACCCTGTAAACCCCATAAACCGCGTAAACCCCGAATAACCCCGTAAACCCCATAAACCTCGCAAACCCTGTAAACCCAAAAAATCTGGTAAACTCTGAAAACCCGGTAAACCCCGAATAACACCGTAAACCCCGAATAACCCCGTAAACCCTGAATAACCCCGTAAACCTCGTAAAAACTATAAAACATCGTAAAAACACAAAAAACCCCGTAATCCCGAAGAACCCCGTAACCCCGAAGAACCCTGTAAACGTCGTGGTGTAAACCCCAAAAAATCCCGTATAGTCCGCAAACCTCCGTAATCCGTAAACCCCCGTAAAACGTAAACCCGTAAAACACACATAAACAACGTAAACCCCTTAAAACACGTAAACCCTGTACAAACCGTAAACCTCGTACAAACCGTAAACCTCGTACAAACCACAAACTCCATACCAACTGTAAACTTTGTACGGGGTTTACGCAGGTTTATGAGGTTTACACGGTTTACGGGGTTTACGGGGTTTATGCGGTTTACGAAGTTTACGGTTTATACAGAGTTTACACAGATTTCGGGGTTTACTGGGTTTTCGGGGTTTACGCGGTCTGCGTTTATGGGGTTTGCGCGGTTTACAGGGTTTGTGGGGTTGACGCGGTTTACAGGGTTTGTGGGGTTTATGGGGTTTACGCAGTTTACGCGGTTTACGATTTGTACGAGGTTTACAGGGTTTACGGGGATTTCGAGGTTTATCGAGTTTTCAGGGTTTATGTAGTTTGCACGGGTTTACGGGGTATACACGATTTACGGGGTTTATGGGGTTTACACGGTTTACGGGGTTTACAGTTGGTATGTAGTTTACGGTTTGTACGGGGTTTACGTTTTACAGGAGTTTACGGATTACGGGGGTTTACGAATTTTACGGGGTTCTTCCGGGTTTATGGGGTTCTTCGGGGTTTACGGGGTTCTTCGGGGTTACGGGGTTCTTCGGGGTTTTACGACATTTTACGATTTTTACGAGGTTTACGGGGTTTATGCGGTTTACGGGGTTTATGCGGTTTACGGGGTTTATGCGGTTTACGTGGTTTATTTACGGGGTTTATGCGGTTTACATGGTTTGCGCGGTTTACATGGTTTTCGCGGTTAGCGCGGTTTGTGGGGTTTGCGGAGTTTGCGCGGTTTAAGGGGTTTACGGTTTCTACGGAGTTTTTGTGGTTTACGGGGTTTACGCTGTTTACGCGGTTTACGCGGTTTACGCAGGTTTACGGAGTTTACGGGGTTTACGAGGATTGCGGGGTTTACGAGGATTACGGTCTTTACGGTTTGTACGGGGTTTACAGATTTTACGAGGTTCTTCGGGGTTACGGGGTTCTTTGGGTTGTCAGGTTTGCAGGGTTAGCGCGGTTTGTGCGGTTTGCGGGGTTTGCGGGGTTTACGTGGTTTGCAGGGTTTGCGCGGTTTGTGCGGTTTGCGGGGTTTGCGGGGTTTACGTGGTTTGCGGTTTGTACGGGTTTACGGGGTTTACAGGGATTTTGGGGTTTACCGAGTTTTTGGGGTTCATGCGGTTTACGCGATTTTACGCAGTTTACACGGGTTTACGGGGTTTACGCTGTTTACGGGGTTTACGCAGTTTATGGTGTTTACGCTGCTTACGGTTTGTATGGGGTTTATAAGTTTTATGGGGTTTACGTGGATTTTGGGTTTACCTGGTTTTCGGGGTTTACGGGGTTTATGCGGTTTACAGGGTTTACGAGGTTTGCGGGGTTTACAGGGTTTGCGAGGTTATTCGGGGTTGTCGGGGTTACGGGGTTCTTCGGGGTTTATGAGGTTTACGGGGCTTACCGGTTATTCGGGGTTTACGTGGTTTGCGGGGTTTACAAGATTTCTGGGGTTTACAAGGTTTACAAGGTTTACGGGGTTATTTGGGGTTTACTGCATTTTTGCGGTTTTTCGGGGTTTACGCAGGTTTACGCGGTTTACGGGGTTTACGCGGTTTGTACGGGGTTTACGGGGTTTATGCGGATTACGCGGTTTACGGTTTGTACGGGGTTTACGCGGTTTACAGGGATTTCGCGGTTTACCGGGTTTTCTGCGTTTACGCAGTTTACGGGGTTTATAGGGTTTACGAAGTTTTCAGGGTTTTCACGATTTACGGGGTTTCGGGGTTTTCGCGGTTTATGGGGTTTTCAGGGTTTTCGAGGTTTACGGGGTTTACGGGGTTGTCGGGGTTTTCGGGGTTTTTGGGGTTTACGGGGTTGTCGGGGTTTTCGGGGTTTTCTGAGTTTTTGGGGTTTTCAGGGTTATTCGGGGTTTACGCGATTTACGGGGTTTCAGCGGTTGTCGGGGTTTACGGGGTTGTCGGGTTTGTCGGGGTTGTCGGGGTTTACGACGTTTACGGGGTTTTCGGGGTTTTCAAGGTTTTCAGGGTTTTCGGGGTTTTCGGGGTTTACGGGGTTTATGGGGTTTACGGGTTCTTCATGGTTTACGGGTTCTTTGGGGTTTACGTAAACCGCATAAACCCCGTAAACCGCATAAAACCCCGTAAACGCAGACCGCGTTAAGCCTGAAGTCCCCGTAAATCCCGTAAACCCCATACAAATCGTAAACCCCGTAAACGTTCAGGGTTTACTGGGTCTTCGGGGTTTACGCGGTTTACAAGGTTTCCGGGGTTTATAAGGTTTACGAGGTTTACGTAGTTATTTGGGGTTTACTGCATTTTTGGGGATTTTCGGGGTTTATGTAGGTTTACGCGGTTTACGGGGTTTACGCGGTTTGTACGGAATTTACGGGGTTTACTTACGCGGTTTACGGTTTGTATGGGGTTTACACGATTTATAGGGATTTCACAGTTTATCGGGTTTTCTGGGTTTACGCGGTTTACAGGGTTTACGGGGTTTACGCGGTTTACGGGGTTTACAGGGTTTACGGGGTTTACAGGGTTTTCGGGGTTTTTGCGGTTTACGAGGTTTTCAGGGTTTTCACAGTTTATGGGGTTTTTGGGGTTTACCGGGTTTATGAGGTTTTCGGGGTTTTTGGGGTTTACGGGATTTACGGGATTGTCGGGGTTTTCGGGGTTTTCTGGGTTTTCAGGGTTTTCGGGGTTATTCGGGGTTTACGCGGTTTACGGACTTTCAGCGGTTGTCGGGGTTTATGGGGTTGTCTGGGTTGTCGGGTTTGTCGGGGTTGTCGGGGTTTACGGTTACGGCGTTTACGGGGTTTTCGGGGTTTTCGGGGTTTTCAAGGTTTTCAGGGTTTTTGGGGTTTTCAGGGCTTACGGGGTTTACGGGGTTTACGGGGTTTACGGGTTCTTCGGGGTTTACGGGTTATTCGAGGTTTACGGGTTCTTCAGGGTTTACGTAAACTGCATAAGCCCCGTAAACCGCGTAAACCCCGCAAAACCCTGTAAACCGCGTAAACCCCGAAATCACCGTAAATCCCATAAACCCTGTACAAACCGTAAACACCGTAAACCGCGTAAACCACGTAAACCGCGTAAACCCCGTAAACCCCGTAAACCCCATAAACCGCATAAACCTCTTAAACCCGCGTAAACCCTGTACGAAGTTTACAGTTGGTATGGAGTTAACGGTTTGTACGAGGTTTACGGTTTGTACGGGGTTTACGTAGTTTAGGGGGTTTACGTTGTTTATGTGGGTTTTACGAATTTACGTTTTACGAGGATTTAGGATTACAAGGGTTTACAAATTTTATGGGATTTCTTGAGGTTTACGGGGTTCTTCGGGGTTACGAGGTTCTTCTGGGTTACGGTGTTTTCTGGGTTTTTGCGACATTTTACAGTTTTTACAATGTTTACGGGGTTATTCGGGGTTTGCGGGGTAAAACATCGTAAAAACCCAGAAAACCCCGTAATTCCGAAGAACCCCGTAACCCCGAAGAACCCCGTAAACCTCGAAGACCTCGTAAACCCCAAAAAATCCCGTAAAGTCCGCAAACCCCCGTAATCCGAAAACCCCCGTAAAACGTAAACCCGTAAAACACACGTAAACAACATAAACCCCCTAAACCACATAAACCCCGTAAAAACTGTAAACCTTGTACAAACCGTAAACTCCATACCAACTGTAAACTTTGTACGGGATTTACGCGGGTTTATGAGGTTTACGCGGTTTACGGGATTTACGGAGTTTACGGGGTTTATGTGGTTTACGGGGTTTACGGTTTATACGGGGTTTACATGGATTTCGGGGTTTACTAGGTTTTCGGGGTTTATGCGGTCTGCGTTTATGGGGTTTGCACGGTTTACAGAGTTTGCGAGGTTTACGCAGTTTACAGGATTTGTCGGGTTTACGGGGTTTACGCAGTTTACGCGGTTTACGATTTGTACGGGGTTTACGGGGATTTCAGGGTTTACCGGGTTTTCGGTGTTTACGCGGTTTACACGGGTTTACGGGGTTTACACGGTTTACACTTATGGGGTTTATGCGGTTTACGGGGTTTACAGTTTGTATGGGGTTTACAGGGTTTACGGGGATTTCGAGGTTTACCGGGTTTTCGGGGTTTACGCGATTTACACGTGTTTACGGGGTTTACACGGTTTACGGTGTTTATGGGGTTTACACGGTTTACGGGGTGGGGTTTACAGTTGGTATGGAGTTTTCGGTTTGTACAGGGTTTATGTTTTACGGGAGTTTACGGATTACAGGGGTTTACGGATTTTACGGGGTTCTTCGGGGTTTATGGGGTTCTTCGGGGTTTATGGGGTTCTTCGGGGTTTACGAGGTTCTTCGGGGTTATGGGGTTTTTCGGGGTTTTACGACGTTTTACAATTTTTATGAGGTTTATGGGGTTTATGCGGTTTACGGAGTTTACACGGTTTACATGGTTTGCGCGGTTTACATGGTTTTCGCGGTTTGCGCGCTTTGCACGGTTTGCGCAGTTTGCGCGGTTTGCGGTGTTTGCAAAGTTTGTGCGGTTTTCGGGGTTTACAGTTTGTACGGGGTTTACGGGGTTTACGGGGTTTATAGGGATTTCGGGGATAACCGGGTTTACGCGTGTTTACGCAGGTTACGCGGGTTTACGAGTTTTATGCGGGTTTACGGGGTTTACGCTGTTTACGCGGTTTTCGCGGTTTACGCAGGTTTACGGGGTTTACAGGGTTTATGAGGATTACGGGGTTTACGAGGATTATGGGGTTTACGGTTTGTACAGGGTTTACGAATTTTACGGGGTTCTTCGGGGTTACAGGGTTCTTCGGGGTTACAGGGTCTTTGGGGTTACGGGGTTTTCGGGTTTTTACAACGTTTTACGATTTTTATGAGGTTTACAGAGTTTACCGGTTATTCGAGGTTTATCGAGTTTTCAAGGTTTACGCGGTTTGCGGGGTTTACAAGGTTTTTGGGGTTTACGGGGCTTACGAGGTTATTCGAGGTTTACGGGGTCATTTGGGGTTTACTGGGTTTTTCGGGGTTTTCGGGGTTTACGGTTTGTACGGGGTTTACAGGGTTTACGCGATTTACGATTTGTACGGGGTTTACGCAGTTTACGAGGAATTCGCGGTTTACCGGGTTTACATAGTTTACGGGGTTTACGCAGTTTACGGGGTTTTTGGGGTTTACACAGTTTACGGGGTTTTCGGGGTTTACCGGGTTGTCGGGGTTTTCGGGGTTTTCAGGGTTTTCAGGGTTATTCGGGGTTTACGTGATTTATGGGGTTGTCGAGGTTGTCGGGGTTGTCAGGGTTTACGGTGTTTACGGGGTTTTTGGGGTTTTCGAAGTTTTTGGGGTTTTCGGGATTTTCGGGGATTTCGGGGTTTTCGGGGTTTTCGAGGTTTTCGGGGTTTTCGGGTTTTACGGGGTTTACGGGTTCTTCGGGGTTTACAGGTTCTTCGGGGTTTACGGGGTTCTTCGGGATTACGGGTTTTTTTGGGTTTTTACGACATTTTACGATTGTTACGAGGTTTACGGGGTTTACCGATTATTCGGGGTTTACCGAGTTTTCTGGGTTTACACGGTTTACCGTGTTAACGCGGTTTGCAGGGTTTGCGCGGTTTGCGGGGTTTGCGCGGTTTGTGCGGTTTGCAAGGTTTGCGGGGTTTGCAGGGTTTGCGGGGTTTGCGGGTTTTGCGGGGTTTGCGGGGTTTGCGGGGTTTGCGGGGTTTGTGGGGTTTACGCGGTTTACGGGGTTTATGGTTTGTACAGGTTTACGGGGTTTACAAGGATTTCGACATTTACTGAGTTTTCGGGGTTTACGCGGTTTACGCGGTTTACGGAGTTTACGCGGTTTACGGGGTTTATGCAGTTTATGGGGTTTACGCTGTTCACGATTTGTATGTGGTTTACGAGGTTTATGGGGTTTACGGGGATTTCGGGGTTTACCGATTTTTCGGGGTTTATGGGGTTTATGCGGTTTACAGGGTTTACGGGGTTTACGGGGTTATTCAAGGTTTACGGGGTTATTCGGGGTTTACAGGGTTTGCGAGGTTATTCGAGGTTGTCGGGGTTACGGGGTTCTTTGGGGTTTACGAGGTTTACGGGGTTTACCGGTTATTAGGGGTTTACCGGTTATTAGGGGTTTACCGGTTATTCAGGGTTTGCTGGGTCTTCGGGGTTTACGCGGTTTGCGGGGTTTACAAGGTTTCCGGGATTTACAAGGTTTACGGTGTTTACGGAGTTATTTGGGGTTTACTGCATTTTCGGGGTTTTTTGGGGTTTACGCAGGTTTATGCGGTTTACGGGGTTTACGCGGTTTGTACGAGGTTTACACAGTTTACGCGGTTTACGCGGATTACGCGGTTTACGGTTTGTACAGGGTTTACGCGGTTTATGGGGATTTCATGGTTTACTGGGTTTTCTGGGTTTACGCGGTTTACGGGGTTTACGGGGTTTATGGGGTTTACGGGTGTTTTCAGGGTTTTCGCGGTTTACCGGGTTCTCGTGGTTTTCGCGGTTTATGGGGTTTTCGGGGTTTTTGGGAATTTCGGGGTTTTTGGGAATTTCAGGGTTTTCGGGTTTACGGGGTTTACGAGGTTGTCGGGGTTTTTGGGAGTTTTTGGGGTTTACGGGGTTGTCGGGGTTTACGGGGTTTTCGGGGTTTTCAAGGTTTTCAGGGTTTTTGGGGTTTTCGGGGTTTACAAGGTTTACGGGTTCTTCGGGGTTTATGGGTTATTCGGGGTTTACGGGTTCTTCGGTTTGCGCGGTTTGCGCAGTTTGTGCGGTTTGCGGTTTGTACGGGGTTTACGGGGTTTAAGGGATTTCGGGGTTTACCGGTTTTACACGGATTTACACGGTTTACACGGATTTACGGGGTTTATGGTGTTTACGCAGTTTATGCAGGTTTAGGGGGTATTACGGTTTATACGGGGTTTACGTTTCACGGGGGTATGCGCGGTTTGCGCAGTTTGCAGTTTGTAGGGGGTTTATGGGGTTTATTGGGTTTATGGAGATTTCGGGGTTTAACGGGTTTACGCGGGTTTACACGGTTTATGCGGATTTACGGGGTTTACGCGGTTTACGCGGTTTACGCAGGTTTATAGGATTTACGATTTGTACAGGGTTTACGCTCTGCGCAGTTTGCGCGGTCTGCACGGTCAGTGCGGTCTGCGGGGTCTGTGGGGTCTGCGGGGTCTTAGGGGTCTGCGGGGTCTGCGGGGTCTGCGGGGTCTGCAGGGTTTACGGGGTTTACGATTTGTACGGGGTTTATGGGGTTTACGGGGTTTTCGGGGATTTCAGGGTTTACCGGGTTTACGCGGGTTATGCGAGTTTACAGTGTTTAAGCGGTTTATGCGGTTTATGTAGGTTTACAGGGTTTACGGGGTTTACGGGGATTTACGGGGTTTACGGGGTTTACGGGGTTTACGGGATTTACGGTTTGTACGGGTTTTACGGTTTGTATGAGGTTTACGGTTTGTACGGGATTTACGGTTTGTACGGGGTTTACGGTTCACAGGAGTTTACGGATTACGAGGGTTTACGGATTTTACGGGGGTCTTCGAGATTTACGGGGTTGTTCGGGTTTACGGGGTTCTTCGGGAATACGGGGTTTTCGGGTTTTTACGACATTTTACGGAGTTCTTCGGGGATACGAGGTTCTTCGGGGTTATGGGGTTCTTCGGGGTCACGGATGTTTTTGGGTTTTTACAACTTTTACGATGTTTTAGGGGTTTATCGGTTTTTCAGGGTTTACCCAGTTTTCGAGGTTTACGCAGTTTGCAGGGTTTACAGGATTTATGGGGTTACGGGGTTATTCAGGGTCTACGGGGTTCTTTGGGGTTTACCGGGTTTTTCGGGGTTTTTTGGGGTTTACGTAGGTTTACGGGGTTTACGGGGTTTACGCGCTTTATAGTTTGTACAGAGTTTACGCGGTTTACGGTTTGTACGGGGTTTACGCAGTTTATGGGGATTTTGTGGTTTACCGGGTTTTCAGGGTTTACGCGGTTTACTGTTACGCGGTTTACAGGGTTTACGGGGTTTACGGGGTTTACGGGGTTCACGAGGTTTTCGGGGTTTTCAGGGTTTACGGGGTTGTCGGGGTTGTCGTGGTTTTCGCAATTTTCGGAGTTTTCGGGGTTTCCGGGGTTGTCGGGGTTATTCGGGGTTTACGGGGTTTACAGGGTTTACGGGGTTTTTGCAGTTTACGGGGTTTACGGGGTTTACGGGGTTTACGGGGTTTTCGGGGTTTTCGAGGTTTTCGGGGTTTACGGGGTTTACAGGATTTACGGGTTCTTCGGGGTTTACGGGGTTCTTCGGGGTTACAGGGTTCTTCGGGGTCAGGGAGTTTTTCAGGTTTTTACGACTTTTTATGATTTTTATGAGGTTTACAGGGTTTACCAGTTATTCGGGGTTTATCGGGTTTTCAGGGTTTACTCGGTTTACTGGGTTTACGAGGTTTGCGGGGTTTGCACGGTTTGCGTGGTTTGCGCGGTTTGCGGGGTTGCGGGGTTTGCGGGTTTGCGGGGTTTGCGAGGTTTGCGGGGCTTGCAGGGTTTACGGGTTTTACGGTTTAACCTCGTAACCCCGAAGAACCCCGTAAACCCCGAAGAACCCGTATACCTCGAAGAACCCGTAAACCCCGAAGAACCCCGTAAACCCCGAAGAACCCCATAAACCCCAAAGAACCCCGT
>KZ452001.1:2287179-2323204 GCA_002786265.1 Apostasia shenzhenica
ATATATATATATATATATATATATATATATCCAAATCATCTAACCAACTCATTAGTGCCTATCCTTAATTAAGGCTATTCTAACCTTCTTACAAATATACACATTTCGCATCTTGCCTTCTGTATATACTCACTTATTCATCTTAGCATCTTTATCTCTGCAACGCTTATTTTATTTATATATTTTTACTTTGAAGGACAACAATCAGCATCATATAATATTGTCTATATTAATACTATCCTATAAAATTTACTTTACAATCTGAGTAGGATTTTTCTATTATACAATACACCTGCTTGGTTTATGTTTAAATTTTAAACTTTACAGTTAGGTTGCAGTTTATGAATAATTTTGCACACATAAACAGAAATCTCCTAATCAATTCCAACGCTCATAAGAACTACGGTTTAAGCCTTACCAGACTTAGCAGCGATGCATTGCCCCAGGAGCAAGATCCATAGTCGCATTTATCCGAAGGCCACCAGTCGAGGCCAGCGCAGACGAAGTGTTCATCCGTGGCCGCAATGGCTTCAGCACCGTCGACCGTGGCAGTCCCATCCATCACCAGGCAAGAAAGCCTCGCCGGAGATAGAAGGAAGAGGACAGCCAGAAGCCAGAGCGCCGGCGCCTCGAAGATGGCGCTGCCCATCCCTTCGCTTCTGCTCGGACTCATCTCCAATGCAGTAGAAGTGGGGGGAGCGAGAAGAGGATCAGAGGAGTGGGAATATAAGAAGAAGGGAAGAAGGAAAGAAATGGAATGGGAATTATTTTTTAATTACTTATATAATATTATATTTACTTATAATTATTTTTTAAAAATTATAAAACTTACAAAAATACAACTTTTCTTGTTCAGCTGCTCGTCCACGTTATTTTACTCGAAAATGCTATTTAATTTAATTATTATTATAAATTTTAGATCGTAATTATTGATTTAAAATAAGATAGACATAAAATTATTTAAAATAATTATAATATGTAGCCGTTGAATTGAATTTATAATTATTCAAAAAATCAATAAAAATTAAAGTAAATCTAACACCGATTTACTTCGTTACAAAAATTAATAAATCTTATATTACACCATGCTTATTGCGCGAAAAAAAATGTTAAATTTATATGTTGGTAGAACATTGATACAACAATGCTTATGATTAGTTGATTTAGGGTAATATTTATATTTATGGGTACGTCCACCATGCTTGTTGCGTCAAATTTATATGTTGATAGAACATTGATACAACAATGCTTATGATTAGCTTTAGAACGGTCTTTATAAAAGGATTTACGTAGTTTTTGATCACGACAAAAGTCCATAAATAGATTCATGGCACATTTAACTTTTAAAGCCAAAAAATCAAATTTTAAATATTTGATATCTTCGGTTAATGCTTTATCTATAAATCTAGTATATTCTTTTTTACATTTTTCATCCCAAAGTGCAGGTAATTTGTTAAAGTATATTTGAGCCCAATGATCGTATTGTGAAAGGGGTAATTTCCAAACATATTCTATATATTTTTGTGAAAATTCTTTTAGAAAATAAATATTACCAATATGCATCCTAGAGAGGATTGTTTCTATGCATTCTATGTCTTCTGTATTATCAAGAGATCTTCCAGCAAAAAATTTTAATAGAAATTTTTCGCAGATAAAAAAGACACTAATATCTACTATTGAGTTCTATAAAAGAATATTGGAGTTTGAAATTATATCAACATTCGTCGAACCACATGAACATTTATATATCCAGCTTATCAGATCTGAAAATTATTTTGACAACAAACTCGAGGAAGACCAGTCACAAAAGAATTTTTTGGCTACTCTTGGGATTATGAACAAAAGACGAATTTATCCGAATTATTATCAGTTCACTAAGAAAGACATCAGTATTGGTACATTTGTAACGGACGAATTATGGTATATGATCAAGAGCATATAATTGAAGAAATCCAAGACGAAAATAATTTTGACTTCTGCTGGGGACCAAAAATAGCAGAATTATTCCAGAAAATCTAAATCGGGTTCTCCTCAACACCCGATAATATCTCTCTACAATCTGATTAAAGATCTCAAGCTTGGGCGAATATTCTGCAATAATCAAAGATGACAAACAAAGAAAAGTGGTGGATCAAAGGCAATAATATGACCATTACTAAAGCAACAGCAATAATAGAGCAATAATGGAGCACTGCAGCACTGTACAAATACTGTAGCAGTACTGTAGTAGCAATAATAGAGCATTATACTACTGTGCTACTATCGCAATAATAGAATACTATTACTATGTAGCAATAATGAAATACTATGCATTATATTATTAACTAGCTTTATCGTGTATATAAGGAAAAAGAATTTTTTTTTAAAACAAAACATTCAAGAAATGATCTATATATCTTTAACATTGATAAAATTCCAATTCTAGAAAGAAAATAATATATTTCTCAATGGATACAACTAGTCAGAGAATGCTTTCGAATGAATGGAATTGTTGCCTAACCACAGCCCGGATGTCATTTTTATATATACGATAGAGCTAGTTAATAATGTAATGCATAATATTTCATTATTGCTGCATAGTAACAGTATTCTATTATTGCGACAGTAGCACAGTAGTACAATGCTCTATTATTGTTCCATTATTGCTGCTACAGTACTGCTACAGTATTTGTACAGTGCTGCAGTGCTCTATTATTGCTCTATTATTACTGCTGCTTCAATACTAACCATATTATTGTCTTGGATCTGCCTTGGATATTATTGCCTTGATAAACAAATTCATGAACTTATATATAAAGCAGACATAAATAATTTAATAAATCTAACACTGATTTACTTCGTTACAAAAATTAATAAATCTTACATTACAGAATGACCAAAATATATAAATAAAATATTTCATTTCAATTAAAAATTTACAAAAAATAATTATAATACCTAAAACATTATTTATAATTAAAGCTTTACACAAGTTATGTAATTTTTAAAAATTATGTATAAAATTTATAATATTTGTTAAATATGATATTTATATATCTAATTTTTTTTATAAATATGAAATGAGATTTTCAAATCAAATGTTTTTGAAGAACTAAAAATCTAACAGTTTTATATATTAAATTAACATTTAAATTTTAATATTATATATCAATCATAAAAATTATAAAAAAATTTTAAATTTCATCACAAGTATATCTAAAATTACTTTAATATGTAATTGAAATATGTTGTTACTATATTTATGCATTTTACAATGTATAATATTTATTAAAATATGTGATGTAGCATATAAAATTTATTAGATACATATATTAAAATACATAAACAAAAAACATATGAATAAAATATCTCATTAAATGATAAAATAATTTTAAATATAAGGAGTTAATTTTAAATGAATTAAATTTAAAAGAGTTACTGAACAAATTTTTTTAAAGTCAAACCAAATCCGCAAATTCAACTGATTGAACTGTAAATTAGTAGTCCAACTAGTCCGATCCAATTTTAGATCCAGGCATGCTTCAGAATCGAGTTGAATCGTTAAACGGTTGTACCATATGAGTTCAACCGAATTTGAACTCAATATTTTCATAAAATTATGTAAATATATCTGAGATTTCTAAGTGGTAATCTAGTATTATAATTTTATAAATAATGACTCACATAGCACCTATAGTCATATTAAATTAAGTTGTCTTTTTTTATTTTAATTTTTTAAAATTACTTTTCTTAATAAAGTAGTTACTATTTAGCATTTACTACAAGAATATTCTTATTTTTTAGTTCTTATTTTTTTTAGAAAAAATTGAATTTAGTTTTTTCAAAAATAACATCTTATTTTTTATTATTAATACTCTTTTAAAAAAACATTATATTCTTTATAGATATAACAATTAAAAGAATTAAAAGTTATTAAAATTAAGCTTTTAAATATGTGTGTTATACTTTGGTCCAATTTCAATTGAATCTTAAAATCTTAAATATCTAGTACTATTAATTCTAAATTCAGATCTGATTTTCAAAAACTTGATCAAAGATGTTAAATTTGACTTCGATTGTTTGCAACATCTCGATGAAAATACTGAAATTTGTTCAATTTTCATTTTAAATACAAAAATGTAAGTTTTATGAAATAAAAACTAAGTTTTTTAATGTAAAAATTACACAGTTGATACTCACATGCATCTATGAATTCGTTTGGAAGAAAGCTTAAAAAGCTTATTAATGAGATTTTGCTTTTGAGATACGCATATTATGTGAAATAAAATTAAATAATTAGATTAAAAATTATATGAAACGTGAAATGAAAATTTATTTAAATTTTAAAAAACTAGAATGTGATGCAAACTAGATATGTATAATATTAAATTTTATGTATAATTAGATATAATTGTTGATGCAAAAAATATGTCAAAATAGAATGAAATAAGATGATAATTTTTACGTGAAAATTCGAGTATTCGGGAGAAAAATCACAATGTCATCTAGGCGGTTTAAATTCACTAATTAAATCTCTTCTCTTACAAAGCTTGAAGGTCTCTAAATGGAGACCGAATAAGTACAAAAGAGAGAAAGGGAGAGAGAGAGACAGCTCGGCCAGAAAGAGCGAGTGAGAGAGTCCCTCAAGAGTTTCTCCTCCTCCTTATTTATAGCTTGGAGAGGATGAGACATAATAGATATAGTCTGTCACATCTGACATCTATTCCTGCAAAGGACGATTAGGCACTGGACTCTCATGCTGCCTTAAATGCTGAGTTGACATGATAGTATGGACGGTACGATCTGGTAATATCTCATTGAAGAGCTGTTCGACCAGGGCTGTTCAAAAAGAGCTATTCTACGAGAGCTGTTCGACTAGGGGTGTTAGAGAAGGTTATAATATAATTACATATTTTTTTATTGGCTTGATTGTAGGGCTGTTACCGATCCGATTTCGAGCCGAGCTAATACTGGCTCAAAATCGGATTGATTACATTTCGATCGACTCAAAATCGACTCGAGCTCAATTGGGTTTGACTTCGAGCCGGCTTGAGTCGATTCCAATCGACGTCGAGCCGATTTCGAGTCATTTTCGAGCCGGCTAGAAAATAAATCAAATCTCAATTTTTTTAAGGCGATCTCAAGCCGGGTAAGCTCGACTCGATCCGACTCGAGATCTGCTCGGTTTATAATATATATATTATATAACACATATATATTATATATAATATATTATATACATGATTATATAAAATATATTTTAATTCGAGCCAATTTCGAGCTTGATCGAGCCGAGCGTACCCCGGCTCAAAATCGGCTCGAAATTATTACCGAGCCGAACTTTTGGCTCGTTAGTCGGCTCATTTAGATCTATTCGATTTCGATTCGATCTAAAATCGATTCAATTTTTGATCGATTTTCGATCTTCGATCCATATTAACACCCTTACTTGATTGTAAACAGGATTTTAAACCCATAAACATTTTTTTATGCATTTTCAGATAGTATTGACATTAAAGGGAAAAAAATTTAAATAATTGCAGCGAAAATAAAATATTAACTTTGCATCCGGGTCCTTGTAGTATGATCCTCATTGCACATAGGTCCAAAATACTTGAATCATTTCATTTAGATGTATACAATTACTTATTGGCCAATTAATTAATGACTTAATTTTTGTCCTCAGCATTTGAAAAAAATTAGGCAAAGTGAAAATAGCATTTAAGTATCCCCTACTTATATGTTTCTTAGTGAGAGGATGGTATTATGCACGAATAGGCTGATAACGAGTCGAGCATGAGTGAATTTGGCTTAATTCAAACTCAAAAATTTCAATTTTGAGTCAATTTTAATTCATTGAGCCAATTTTTGAATTGTATCGAGCTTTGTTTTTTATTTTTTTAATTTAAAAAATTCAGTTTGTATATAATATATATTTATATATGGCTTCTTAAGTAAAATTTATATGTATTAATATGTGTATATTTATACATAAAATTTATTTAATATATATTTTACATAACATATTTATTTATATAAAGTATCTTAATATGCTTATCATTATCATTCAAAAAAGCAGCATATGTATCATTATACAGATATCAATATAGTTGATTAAGATTTGAATCGTTCTTATTTAGTGCCAGTTGATTTTGAGCCATCAAAATTTAGGTTGAGTTCAAACTGAGCAAAATACGATCGAGTATCGAGTTTCAAGTTGTTAAATCCTTGGCGCTAAGCTTTAGGAGAGTTGGTAATCAGTACGTTAAAAATCCTAACAATTGTTTTCGAATTTGAATTTAGACAGTGCACTGAGAAAGGGGATTGTTGCGAAAATAAGAATTAAATGGCCTGGGTGCGACTGTTATTGGCTTAGTAGTTAGTGCCATCACCCTGCTTGACATAACTTTAAGTAAGTTTGCTACTATTAAAAGAAAATATTGCATTCAACTCATCTTTTCACCAAGGCGATGATCTTGATCTCATCGATAATAATATACAACACCTCTTTAGCAAGGAATCATGCAAGTTCTTAAGTAGTGGAATATAATCGTTTTGACGCGTAATAGCATTTAACTCATTCATATTACTAATTATTAATGGTGATTTTTTTTTTATCATTTTTATATAAGTGCATGTGGTACTAGTTACTTGTTAGCCAAACTCATTTGAAATAAAAGACTCCATTTTAAATTTAGGCTGATTCAATGCTATATATAAACCAAGGAATCTTATTAAGTGCCAATTATTATTTTCCATTCCAACAATGGATAATATTAGTTATATGGTCATGATGTAGTTTACTGCTTTAAATGGGTTCAATGATGTAGAAAGCTCTGTATTTTTGTCGATTGAAAATATTTTGATGCGGCGTAACCAATTTTTTCTTCCACAAAATATTTTGATGTGGCGTAACCAATTTTTTCTTCCACAAAATATTTAATCGGTTTAAATTCAAAATCGTATCTTTTATTTCAAATGAGTATGGCTAACTAGTGCCACAGCCCACATGAATTTGTATACAAATTATTCAAAAAAAGTTATTCTATATTCCACTACCTGTCAAGAAGTTGCATGATTTGTCACTAAAGAACACTACAAAAAATATTAAACATTATTATTGATGAGATCAAGATCATCACTTTCATGAAAAGAAGTGTTGCAGTTGCATATTATTGTAAGAAATGAATTTAGATTGAATGGGATCAGTTTGGAAGAAGAATTAAGTGAATTTTGCGAATGTTAATAGCAAACGTTTCATTGCAAATGAGAAATACGTTAACAGCGAGACAGATAATAAAACAATAATGAGAGAATTACACACATACTCCTTAAATCATCTTGAATTACATATTAAATCCCGAATTTTTTAATTTTACAACTTAACCCCCTAAATCATCCAAAAATAACATATTTAGGTCTTTCTCAAGATTTTTAAAGGATATTTTTTGCTGATTTATAATTATTTGAATGCTTATTATCAATAGTATGTATATACAAATATTATAAATATATTTGCAAATACATGTATTCTACTAGTTTTTATTTTTGGATGATTTAGGGGGTTAAGTTGTAAAATTAAAAAATGTGGGGTTTAATATGTAATTCAAGATGATTTAAAGGGTATGTATATAAATGCCCCAACAATAATAAAAATTCAGACAAAAAGAGAAGTAATCTCATGGAATCCCTTCACAAGATAGCAGCTAATATCTAATTTTGTAAGCTATCTTATAGAGTTCGTAAGTCACTTATGTAATATTTTTTTTTATAATCGAGCAAGTATAGTAAACTCTTTAAGTCACTTACAAGAGCCGCGAATTTTCTAAGTGAGTTTTCACGTATGCCTTATGTGATTGTCTTCTCACTTTCTTTTAGTAAGTAATAGTTTATTGAGTAATAGTTTATTAAGTAATAGTTTATTAAGTAATAGTTTATCTCAGCTTTATTAAGTAATAGTTTCAGCCTAAGACGCATTCAACGTTTTAGAGTGGAGAAGAAAAAGTCTATTGGCAGCTGTGTGACCATTATAGTCAATACGTAGGAGAAAATTTGTGCTTTTACTCTCCGTGCTTAATAATTATACTGATAAAAATACAGTAGCACATAAGCCTGCTAGATGACCTCAAAGACCACCAAACACAAATACTCCTAGTAACAACGCTAATACATGTAGGATAGGTCGTCATTAGTCTCTATATATTTATATTTAGTATATATACTTTTAATTATTAACAATATAAATTTGAGATAGAGACTAGAGGTGATCAAGAATTCTATCTTCACATATTATTTAAGTATTGGATCTAAGTTATATTTAAATTTTAAAAATTTATTTTTTCTAAAAAATTGCAATCGATCTATCATTATCGAACAAATATGATAATTTATAATTAATTTAAAAAAAAACTATTTAGAAATTCTTTTTTTAAAAAGTACAAATTTAATTTTTTTTAAAAAAAATAGTTTTTGCAGTTGCTCATTCATAGGCGATTCAAATTTTTTTTTAAAAAAAAAATAAAATTTTGTTGAGTTGCCAAGGTGACCGAATCATTTAAATATTATTATTTTATTTTATTTTCTTGCAGTTTATTTTATTATATTAATTATACCAAGTAGATTTATGATTTTAATTCAATGAAATCCCTAAAGTTTAGGGGCATTAAGATTTTTATCAGAATATTTTTATTTAACTTAAATATTTTTATTGTTTAAATAGTTTTTAAATAAAATATATAAATGTAAAAAAATTAAAATACCGTCTCCCACCAATGGCCAATGTCACGACTGCTATCGCCGCGTGTGAATCCACGGCTGCTGCCCGTATATCATATTGGAAGGTTGATTTTAAATCAAAATATTTACATTAAATCATTCAAATTTAGAGTTTGATTTGGATCTAATTCGTGTGTCTCAATTTTGACCGACAGAATATTAGGTTAACCTAATTCCCAAACCTAGGGAGATGAAAGGACTCAGTATGTTGTTAGTTAATTGGGCCTAGAATGTGGGCCTGTGGGTCTGGGTCGTCTTCTCTACTGGGCCTAAGCCTCCAATTATCATGTCCAATACATTTTTTTTATGTTTATGTATATATATATAATATATATATATATATATATATTATTTTACAATATTTTTAACTATATATCATTTATAAAAACAATATTTAAGTTTCAAGTCACGGTAAACAAATACTAATTTAAAAAAAATGTAAAAATGAATATTTTTTAATATAATTTATTATAGAAAAATAACGATCAAGGCAACAAGTCCATGAATATTAACTTGACATAATGGAACAAAACTTGATGGGCCTCATAAAAAATAATGATAAAAAATAGTGAGATTTTATTTTTACAAACTATATATAAATTATATACACTTTCTTGTCATTTTCATTAAAAAAATAATTATCTCTATCATGCTCCTAAAAAAATGAATATATCACAAGCAAGGAACAATGAATAAATGAAATCACAGAAAAAAATTAAAGAGCACACAAAAGCTCATTGGATGAAAAATTTTGACAATAAAAAATAAAGGGCAAATTACATCCAGGTCCCTAAGTTTAACTCTTAATATCACACAGGTTCATATTTTTAAAATTATAACATCGAGGTCCCTGAGTTTTAATAAATATCAAATTGATCTTTTTTCTATTTTTTTATTATTAATATTTTTTAAAATTATTATTTTACTCCTGCCTCTCTCTCTCTCCTCGCGATCCTGCACATGCGCGCGGTGTGTCCGCCGGCGTCCGCGTGACGTGCTGGCGTCCGCGCAACCCGCCGGCGGGAGCGCGGTGCAGCCCGCAAGCGTGCGCGGGAGCGGGAGGAGAGAGAGAGAAGCGGCCTCACTCTCTTCTCCCGATCCGGAGCACGCGCGCAAGCCGCTCGGCCGCCGGCGGTTGCGTGGCGGCCGGTGGACATGCCGCGCGACCGCCTGACTCGCCGGCTACCGCGCAGCCCGACGCACACGCGAGGCCGCCTCTCTCTCTCCTCCCGATCCGGCGCACACGCCCGTGCGCAGGATCGCAAGGAGAGAGAGAGGGGCAGGGGGTAAAATAGTAATTTTAAAAATATTAATAATAAAAAATAGAGAAATGATCCATTTGATAATTTATTAAAACTCAGTAATTCCGATATTATAATTTAAAAAATATGGACCTACGTGATATTAAGCGTTAAACTCAGAGACCTGAGTGTAATTTGCCCAAAAAATAAATAAAATTTCCTTTTTGTGTCAATGAATTTGACTGTTTTACTCAAGTTTTTAAATAAGGACCATTTCATTATTATTTTTCATTCTAATTCAATAAAATAATCAAGTAACTTTGGGAGAATTTCATTTAATTTTTTGAAAAAATAATACATTTTCACTAGCTATTATAAGTCATTTGATTTAAATGAATTTAGAAATGAGTACGCTTGATGATATAAATCACTTGGGTCTAAAAAGAAAATACAAAAGAATTTCATTAATTTTCACACAAAATATTAAGAGCACTAATTGGGACCTCAATTTTTTTTAAAAAAAATAACACATATTAAGTTGATAAATGCATAAAATTTAACCAGAGGATATGTTAAATGCTTGAATTAACTTAATTGACTACATATTTATACTGAATATTTGATAGTTCACATGATTATCTTAATTCTTTTATTGCATTTTAGGGAAATTCAGGGTGTTTATGTTATTAATTGTGATGTAATTTATTTGAAACACCAAAAAGTGAAAAAAAAGCAACCCAATTATTAAAAGTTGAAGGTTTTAAATAATAATAATAATAATTTTTTTCTGATGTTAAAGTTTTTAATTAATTATTGATGGCCTCGTTTGATTGTAGCTAATTTTTTTGCCGAACACAAATTTCAACTATAAAAATTAATTTTATTTCACATCTAATAAAAATACGAATATTAAAATTTAAAGTATTTCACGTTTTACATACTTTCTAATATTAAAATAAATTTCTTTCTCATTAAATTTAAAAAATAAAAATTTTGTTCTTTTGTCCAAATTCGATGAGCAGATAGTTAAACGATAATGATGTTTACTCAAATTCGATGGACTTCTTTTTGCAGATGTAGTCCCCCAAGTGATAAATGCCCCGTAATATTAACAACTACTAAACTTTTATCCCATTAAGTGGGGTTAGCTGCATAAATTCTTTATTTTTATTGTAATTTATCAAATAATAAATTCTTATTTAGCTTCGTGTATTTAAGATCATTTTTTATAGTTTCTTGTCATGTCATTTTGATCTTTTTTTCCCCCTTTTTTTACATGAATAAAATTTAATAATTCAATTTTCCTTACTGGAGCTTCCATTTGCCTGCGATCTATATGTCTTTTTAGAGTTTATCCTCAATCGAGGCTATTTCATTTTTTTCGCAGAAATACTCATTTTTCATCTCGCTTTTTTCTCGTAGACCCACTCATTTATTTTAGTATCCTCGTTTCTGTAATACTAATTTTTATTTTATTTAATATGTATTTAACATATTTTCATTAAACGTTTTTGGGTAGATATGTATCAACTTAATTTCAACTTGAATCCATTCCATTTTTATGAGCTTTTTAATCTGATATAATTTTGAACTATTATGGAACGAATTTCTAATTTCACACAACTTGTACTGCTGCGAGTCAATGACAAAAATTCTTTAAAACTTAAATAAATTATTTAAATTTTTGCGAATAAGACCGTAGAGTTGAAAACTGGAATACCCTAATCCAATGGTCAGATTTTAATCAAGCAGATTCCTCCTTTGATTTAGCCGCTCAAAGCATATTATACTAATTTAATAAAAAATTACATATATCACCCTCTAAGAGCTTTTATTAATTTAACCTCAAAATTAAATATTTACATATATTATTTTATACTTCAAATAAATAATTACAAACAGTACTCTCTCATATTAATAAATAATTAAATTCTAGTTCTTTTAAATAAAGATGAATAGGTAGCTCTTTTCTAATTCGATAGAAAATGTGTGATTTATAATTATATATTAAAAAATTAAATAATATAAAAAATATCTAATTTTTGTTATATATTAAAAAAATAAAATAATATAAAGAAATATCTAATTTTGGGGTGAGATTGAGTAAATATCTCTTATTTGTGGGGGGAGATATGTAATTCCCTAAAAAAAAAATTTCAAAAAAGCATATTATACTCAACCTTCCTTCTTAAGTATTCTCTCGATCTCCGGGTTATCACTTGTCGGAGTAAATTACAATAAGATACCTAAGGTCTTAGATAGAACACGAATGAACCTCTACTTGTTGAGTTACTACACTTGGAACTGAGTATATAATGGAATTCACAAGAATTAAACATTTTGTCATTTTCTTTATGAATATAAAAATCATAAATTGTAATATTTTCATTTATTAAGAATTTTTTTTTCTCTTTTTTTTCTCCTTTTAATTTCATAATCTGTTGAGTAATGATAAAGAGAAAAAGAAAGTCTATTTATCAAATTTTGTGGATTTTAATTTACCAAATTTTATGTGCACAAAATCCATTAATTCTCCCTTTAATGCATTTTTGGAGGACAAGTTGATTTAATGCTCAATGTCATAGAATTATACTATTGAGACTACTTGCAGACAAAACGTGAATCTGTTTGAAATCTGTATTAGAAGTGAGGAATCTGGATATAATTTACCCAACAGTAATGGCGCTGAACCGCCTTCTTCTCAGTCGGGCCCAACTACCAATCCTCGGGGAGAGAGAGAGAAAGAGAGAGCGCCGGAGGGGGGATAGGCTTAAGCTGGAACCTTGACTGAGGGTGATGTCGGTGTTGTCACCGAGGAGGTCGATTCGGGAGGCGGTGTTCGATAGCGTGCTCTTCTATCACGGGAAGATTCAGCATGGGAAGGGGCGGCGGCCTTTTGCCGGCATCGGCGAGGCGGGAGGGTTTTCGGGGATCGAGGAGGGCGATGAGCTTGGGATCTGGGGGGAGGAGGAGGGGACAATGGAGCTTGTGCAGTTGGGAGCCGAGCGCACCAAGAACATCCTCATCTTGATGAGCGACACCGGCGGTGGTCACCGGGCCTCGGCAGAGGCCATTCGCGACGCCTTTCGCCTCGAGTTTGGAGACGAGTATAAGGTCTCCAACCCCCCCTCTTTCATCTCGAAATCGCCGCTCTCCTTTATTCCTCTTCCGCTTGCTCAATTGTTGCTCCTATCGATAAAAATGTCTACATTTGCATCAGAGTTTTGTTCTGACAGTTGATTCGATCAGGGTTTTATACCAATGAACTTATTAATTTTCATACTGGATGTCCATGCAAACTAAGATCATGGATTGCTACTCCATTCTGTGCGAAATTTTGTAGAACTGGCTCCTGGATTTGTTTAGCTTTCTTTACTCGGCAGTTGGATCTTATGCATTGTTGTCTATTAGGTATTTGTGAAAGATGTATGCAAGGAACATGCGGGGTGGCCGCTTAACAACATGGATAGATCATACAAGTTCATGGTGAAGCATGTTCGGCTGTGGAAGGTGGCTTTTCATGGTACTTCTCCTCGCTGGGTCCATTGCTTCTACCTCGCCGCCCTTGCTTCATTCTATGCCAAGTAAGGCGTTGACGTTTTCTGTCCCACTGTTTCTATGTACTATAATTCTTATGTTCATCTGTGATGTTTATCAAAGATAAAACCATAGAGAGCCGTTTTAGGTGGTATAGACTTATAACTGGTGCACCATCAAAGCGGAGGATTTACCATTTTAATTTTAAGGAACATGAAGAAAAATGAATAGACTAAAAGTAACTTGGTTAGATGTTAAGCAAAAAGATTTATATTTGCTATAGTTAACACCATATTATGCATAATAGGAAATTAGAGACTAAGTGATTCATAAAGCTGTATCCAAACACTTGGGATAAGGCTGGTGATGGTGATCATGGTGGCGGGGATGATGATAACATGTGCGTTGTTATCTTGATTATAGGCAATGCCATTCTTGATGAAGAGTAATAAGACAGGGCATGGTGTTGTCACCATCCTCCACCTAATTTGGAGCCCATCATATGTTAACGATCAGATTATAGCTGCAAAGTTTAGGATACTTTCCTAGCAACCTGAAGGACACGCATTTAAGATTTTTACAGTTCGATGCAAGATTTATAGTTGTTTGTACACAGGCTTTATGTCGTTCATATAATATTTTGTTTTTTTTTTTGTTGTAGGAAGGTGGAGATTGGGATAAAGAAGTATAAGCCAGACATTATCATCAGTGTTCATCCCCTTATGCAGCACATTCCTCTGTGGGTTCTCAAATGGCAGAACCTCCAGAAGAGAGTGGTTTTCACAACAGTTATCACCGACCTGAACACTTGCCATCCCACATGGTAGAACCAATTAATCAGCTTTTGGGTTGTGTGAGAATCAAGCATCTCAGTGGTAGATTTAGAATTTCAACAAAAAGTACTGTCTGCTTTCAGGTTTCATGCTGATGTCAACCGGTGCTATTGCCCATCTGAGGAAGTGGCCAAGAGGGCAGCCGTGGATGGCCTTCAGCCTTCTCAGATCCGTGTGTTTGGGTTGCCGATCAGGCCAACATTTTGTAGGGCAATCATCTCAAAGGTCAGTAAATACTCAATTTTCTGCAATTTGTAGAAAAACGTTAAGCCTGAAGTGGTTTATAGGATAATTTGAGGGTAGAGCTTGAGATGGAGCCCAAACTTCCGGCAGTGCTGTTGATGGGGGGTGGAGAGGGAATGGGTCCAGTCAAGAAGACAGCAATGGCCCTTGGAGAATCACTGTATAACGAGTCTGAAGGAAAGGCATTTGGGCAGCTTGTAGTGATATGTGGGAGGAACCAATCTTTGAGATCAACTCTTCAATCATTTCTATGGAAAATTCCTGTTAAGGTATGACAGGATGCTTTATTGAACATGGATACAAAATATATTCTTTATTTTGCTTGATTTTGCCACATTGAAGTTCATTTTAGATAATGGGATTTGAGACACAAATGGAGAAGTGGATGGGGGCTTGTGACTGCATCATAACCAAGGTTTATTACTTTAAGACTTTCGGATTCATAGATTTGGATCAAAATGCCAGCTTATGGTTGTAATGCTAAATTTTATGATGCCATATGCTTTATTAGGCTGGCCCTGGAACAATTGCTGAGGCTTTGATTAGGGGACTTCCTATCATACTAAATGACTTCATTCCTGGACAGGTGAATCTCTTTATATAAGATTTTTTAGTTATTATTGTTTTGGTTCATCCGTGCTAGAAATAGAGAAGCAATCCCAGTTTCCATTTAAAACCTTCTCCCAAATCTATGCTTGTAAATTATACCTATTGACTTTATTGCTACGGTGTCCACAAATTCAAATACTTTGATGTTTTGGTTCCATTATATAACTTCACAACAAAGTACTAACCTCTGTTTGGTTGGAAGCCATTTTGACCACGAATATGGCCAAAGTGGCATCCTACATTTTATAAAAAAATAATAATAAAAATTAAATATGATGGAAAAAATCATAAATTTTTTTAAGATATGCATATGATGAGACATAAAGTTAGTTTTATTAAGAATTGTATAGTATATAAAATAAAGTTGATTGATGTACTGAGAATTATATATGATGTGATATAAATTGAATTTTTTTATATTAAGTTTGAGTATTGAGGATGAAAAATACAATCTTATTTTATTTTTGATTTTTTTTTTTAAAAGTTGGAGGCCATTTAGTGCTATTTTCTTTTCCCTTTTAATCTATTTAGATTTAATACCAGCCCAAGGATCATTATTAAATCATTAATTAAATACCTTTCCTGTCATCCCCTAAAATTGAGATATTGGTTAGGCTGCATAACATGTCAGATTTTTGTGAAATAAGGGTGACATTGGATTTGTTGAACCAATGTAGAAATGATGTAGAAATAGTGGAAATAGAAATGATGTTAACTGTGATTGCTACATATAAGTTATGTATAAGCATTATAGTATTACGTATAAGCATGATAGTGCTATGTCCTATCTTGCTTATATGTAGTAATATTTGCCTATATATAGTACTATACTTATATGTAGCGCTGTTTAGTTTTGTATGAGCAAGATATTTATATATATAAATATGATAATTCTACGGACACAATGAGTTTGATATTCTGAATGTAGGGCAATATGGGGCATATATGTGATAATATCTTGTTGCATATATAGCAAGATACTGTTATGTATAAAAATGATAGTATTATGTATACAAGAAGTTGGACACTTTAGGGTAGTATCTTGCTTATACATAGCAAAAAAAATGCTTAGTAAAAGAAGGCTTATACATAGCACATACGTAGCATTATTTATAGTTAGTCATTTCTCACTCCGGTCTGCTGCTGGCCATATGCATTTTGCATGACTTCATTATGATAGTAGTATATACGTAGCATTTTCATGTTCTAATTCCATTACATACACTTCATAACAAGGCACTAAGTTCTATTTTCTTTTTCTAATTTTCCATATAATCTAATTAGGCTTGATAACTGACATGGATCATTAGCGTCTTTTCATAGAAACCTAAATTCTACTGTTGTCGTCATCAGTATCATAGTGCATATCATGTTAATTATAACTAACAAAGATCTTTTTGAAAGTTATCTCTGAGACCCAACTTCTTGTTCATTCTTTCTTCTTTAGGAAGTCGGCAACATACCCTACGTAGTTGACAATGGCGCTGGTGTCTTTTGCGGAAGCTCTAAGGAGACTGCCAAGCTAGTTGCCCGGTGGTTCTGTTCTGACCTCATCGAGCTGAAAAAGATGTCCGAGTGTGCACTGAACTTGGCACAACCCGAAGCAGTTTTCAACATCGTCAAAGACATCCATGAACTCGCGCAAGAGTTGGGGCCCATGTCAAAAATCTCTCACACAATGACTTCATCATTCACATATGGGTCATAGTATCAGTGGCAGTGGGATTATTGATGGCAGCGAGTACAACTAGGACTTGACATTCTTTGGCTTGATTAGAGGCTCATTTGGCCCAACACCACCATGTAAAAAGCTCTGGCAGCAGGTAAGTTTTGCATTTATAGTTCACTTCATTGATTTATTGTGAAAGAAGTCCCTCTATTGTATTTGGCTTTCGCATAGGTTCTTAGAACTTTGTATTTGTGAATACAAATTTAATATTTAGGGAATTAAATCCTATGTGCAGCATGTGGCTTCGATCTCTTTCAAGTTAGCTGCGTGTTTTGCTTAATGTGCTTCCCCTCTTTCCCTTGCTTCACGCAAATATATTGTATGACATCTGATTTCTTGATTTGCATTATTTCAAGCCTTGTTTATATTGCTTCTCTGCACTTGGTTTCTTAATTTTTATAGGGTGAGAAATAAGATTAAATTTTTTTATTTTAAAATTTACGTAATGTTGACAAAAATTTTAGTCAACAAATCTAATGAAAAAATAAAGAAGAAAATAAGGAAAAATATGTCTTAGAGTAGAACCTAGTCCAATTGAAAGGAAATAATGGTGCCAAGCTTGATTAGATTCACGCTTGAGAAAAATTACAGAAATTTCAATCTACGGAGCGGTAAGGAAAAGAAAAATATTATAGAAGACTAGAGGGGGAGAGAGAGTTCTCCAAAGGTGGAGCCTCTCTCCCTTCGTGCTAGTTATTTATTTATTTTTGGTGCCAAAGTAGTGATCGAAGATGACATAAGAAGCTGCACTTTAGAATTATTTATAATGAATTATAACTTTTCGGAAGATCTTGTTTGGATTTAGGCGACGTGTTACCTCTAGTTGTACCGTGCTTTTAAGTGTGTGCCCAGAGATTCGATCGATAGGCCATTGTGCTGGCCATTTGACTTAGCGAACAAAGTGGTGAGACATCTTTCCCTTTTGAGTTTGATCGTTCAAGTGTCATTGACTTTTAACTGTCACGCCTATGCACTAGATTAATTGTTGATTCCTAAATATAACAAATTGTGCTTCTTTTGCAGCTCTGATGGCATGTTATGATGTATTTATATTTAAATTAATATTAACTAAAACTTAAGTTTCTTTAAATGACGTCATCTAGTTTTTGAAGCCTTTTGAAATGCAACTAAATTTGGTATAAAAAAAGAAATACTACTAAATAAAGTACTTTTCGATTAATTTTAAAATATATCAATTTATGATATGCTAAAAACATTAATGCTGTCATTTTAAAAGCTTAACTTATAAATTTTTAAAAATTAATCACGTTTTAAAAAACATCTAGCCTGACAAGCCAAGTTAGAATTATAATTTTCATAATTTCTCATCTCCAGCACTTTTTTCACGAATAAAATACTGCATTTAGAACAACGAAAGTAGTTTCCAATGAAAAAAAATAGATGATATTATAGAGCTTCATATAATTTTTTATATTAAAATTACTCAACACTAATAAAAATTTTCTGACAGCTGCTCTGCCAAGCTCGTTAGGCTGCACAACTAACCAAGTTTAGAGAGGAAGAATTAACCTCAAGAGATATTTCCAACATGAGCACCTAATTCTAAATACAATGTCTTCTGAGTGATCGTTGAGTGATGTCCCAAAAAAAAATAATTACTGGAGCATAGTGTAACTTCTTGTAAACTTCTAAGTTAATAAAGAGTGGTGAGACAAGATATGCATGAATCATTTCACATAAAAAAAAAAGAGAAGATCTTTAATTATGTAGATATAAAATGTGATGTCAAATGGTAGAAACACTTTTGAAAAAAAATTGTGAAACTAATGATAAAAAATTCTACAATTAAATGTGCTTAAGCTGAAATGGTAATAAGATAAGAGACCTCTTGAGAATCACTTAAGCCACGTAATTTTCACAAGTCAAAGTGAACAATACCTCTACATTTAGATTACAGGATGTTAAAATATAGTATCACAGCAGATCTCCCGCAATACAATATTGCTCAAGGATGAATCGGATGCAAGCTAGTAGGCCTGCAACGCCTGCGGCTAAAAAGTGCATAGAGTGATCATTGGATAATATCTTATGGATGATAAAGATCATGAGATTGGCTTAAACAGCCATATTGAAAATTTAGTAGGTTTCCATATAGTTCTAAATAAGACTACAATATTTTAACAACATTACAG
Source organism: Apostasia shenzhenica (assembly GCA_002786265.1). Lineage (NCBI taxonomy): Eukaryota > Viridiplantae > Streptophyta > Magnoliopsida > Asparagales > Orchidaceae > Apostasia > Apostasia shenzhenica. Next base: position 2,306,279 of record KZ452001.1, read on the forward strand.
ACTAGTTACTATGAAAAAATATTTGCTATAAAAAAAAGCTATGGAAAAATAAATTACAAATAATAGATATCACTGTTTCTTGTTAGGGACATTTACATAGAAGCCTCAAACATTATACACCATATGATAAAAAAATAAAAAGAAGGATGCACCGATACAAATTACTGTTTTCTCTCTTAGGAAACATAATGTCTGGCTTAATCAACTCGAACTTGAATTTAAAACTCGAGCACTGGCTGAATGAAGGCAAGCCAACTTTAACAATTTGGACAGAGAGTGCTTTATTGTTGAGTGTTGCTCTTTCAGGAAAGTTCAAATCCAGTGTTTGAACTAATTGCATACAGTAACTTGCTTCTCAGAGTGCTATGCCTTTTATAAGCTGGTAGCTGAAAAAAAAAAGAGAGAAAAAGAAGGGATAATGATATCAGGGTCTGTTTGTAAGGTTAAATTTAACAAAATTAAAATTAAACTTGAATAAATTTTGAATATCAGGGTTTGAAAGTTGTGAATGATGTAAAATAAAGTTAGTTATTATGTTGGGATATGTGAGGGATGTGATATAAAATTAATTATTATATTGGAATATGTGAGGGATGTGATATAAGTTTAGTTATTATGTTAGTAATGTGTGTAGGATGTGAAATAAAGTTAATTTTTAATATTAAATTTTATGTGATGTGCCTGGTTAAAATTAAACCAAGTAAGTTTTCAACGGCCAAACAAACTGGGTATGGTAAACAGATAGGAAGTAAAAAAGAAAGAGCAAAGCTTTAATCTCAAGCTTGATGGGGGTGGTCAACCGTGTGGATTTAGTAAATCTGTGTGAGTGCTAGTGATTCATTGTTATTTTTGGCTTTTCATTTTCTGTCTATAGCATTGTGATTGGATCACCTGAACATTTACACATAGGGGTTGAAAATTTATGGACACAACCGTGAGGAGGGGAAAGAGTGTGAGGGGGTGAATTTTTTAAATTAAATTTAAAAATGAATTATATTACATGCAGCTACAATGAAAAACAGAAGATTAGAGAGAACTGGAAGTGGATTATCATACCAAATTGCGATAAATATGAAGAGAATGAGGTATAAAGTAATAGATACACAAAGCAATTTACAGTGGTTCCTGAAATTGCGATTTATAGTGGTTAGGCAAGACCCATTGCCTATATCCACATGCCAATCTCCTCTCTCTCCGGATTCTTCACTAGTTTTGCAAGAAATCAAACCTTGCTGACATAGTTTTGCAAGAGGACCACTAGAGTTCAGAGAGGTAAGGGTTGGGCTCAAGCTTGAATGAAATATTGAAATCACCATCAAATGATGTTCGCATGTGAGACCGCTCTGAGATAGTATGAATACGGTATTTATAGATGAAACACACTCTCAAACCACCTCTCCAAATCACTAAACCATTATCAAATAATAATCTAAGGAATTCGAAAAATAAAACTAGCCATGAGGTTGTCTTGCATATCACCATATTGTACGCAAGCTCATGATGTACCGCAGGTTAAGTATTCAATGGATAAACCTGAGAGTAATGTGATTCCATGAAGTTACATGTAGGGTTGGCAGGCTGTACATAGGATGTACTATATGCTTAGCAAACCGCACTCAACCGAGAGCAGCATACAGTAGCATATATCTTTAGCAGTACACAACATACATAATAAAAGTGTGCTATGTGCAACTTCCTAACAGTTTAAGTCAGCTTCAGGCAGGAAGTTCGGATAATAAGCTCAAAGCATAGTACTATTTAATATTCGAAATTGCAATTTTCAGTCATTAAAAAAAGCATGGAAAAGTGAATAAATTTCCTAAAATCATGAAAATTGTCAGGTACCAAGATAAACCTGTTTTCAGAGCTATTGGAGAAGAAGCTTTCCTAATTTTTCGAGAAAAAAATTTTTTGAGAAGAAACTTTTTCGGAAAGAATGAGAATACCCTTATTAGAAATGGTATTGCAAATATAGCCAACATAACCATTTAATATAAGTAGAAAATCAATCCATAAGTAGGTCCAAAAATATGAAGAGGATCTTAATTGACTTGAAATCACTTGTCAAATTAAGGCATAAGGGTAGCTAAGAATCTAAGATTGATGTTTTGCCAAAAACACTTGAAAACAAGTTTTTATGACGTTAATAAGAATTATTTTTCAAGTGAACAAATGAGTATAGTTAAACCAATGGTTTGAAACTTAAATTTTTTCATGAAAAAAAAGCTGTGTAAAATCTCAAAAGAAAACTTTTGGGAATATTTGACTTAAGCAAATTTATTCTTTTAACATTTAAAAATTGGTCCTAAAGGAAGGAAATAGAAAACCTAAAACAAATTTTATGTAACAGATAATTTGAATTTAAAGACTTGGAAGGCTTCCATCTTCAAGCTTTACCATTAGATCATTCCTCCACGCATCTCTTTCGCATATAGTTCATTATCAAGATTAGCCCTCACATAAGCTTGATGAACTATTAGGTACCTCCATTTTATGTTTATTATCATCAAAATAACAATAAGTCCACCTCATGGAGCAAACAAGGGCCTCTATCTCCTTCAGAAAGATGTGTCCAAATCACCACCATAATTGATTTTTCTTCATTACTTCAAATCAACCTCCATTCTCAAGGAGGGTAAGGGCCTTGTTCAGCCCTCGTCTCTACACACGATTTCACGCAATTCTAAAAGTGTTGGGCTTTTTAACATTTCAATAACTATGTAGCACACACCAATTAACCTCCAAATGAATAATGAGTTTATTTATAGAAAAAGACAAAGGTCATCATCAAATCACACATTAACTATGCGATTTTAAAAACCTAAATTCAATTTCAAACCTAAGCCTTAATTTTGAGATGTAGATAAGCCCCAATGAGTTTGAAGCCTGGTTAAACCATAATAGAAAAGAAAAGGTAAATAATGAATCATGGTATCATTACCCTTAAAACTGGGGCTGAATTGTGGCCAAAAATAAATTAAGGCTGAAATCAAAACTAAATTAAGGCTTATTAGCCTATTAAGGCTCAGATAAGAATGCTGTCATTAGCACGTCTTGAAGATCCCCAAAACTCATTAATATCTAAAAACAAATCAATATCTAGCATTGATCCTCTTATCATTAAACTATATCAATAGACCTAGTAAAACTCCAAAGAATGAAAACAATCCTTGGCTATGGAAGGTATAGCAGCATACAAAGATCATTACTAATCCACCAAAAATGAAAGCAACATGCATTAGGCATGGCCTTCATCAAATACATCTCTACACCAAAGCTAAGTCAATCACAAGCCATTATGAAGTGTCTAACCAGGTAAAATACAGAAACAATGGTAATTATCAGTTGGCTAAAATAAATAATTATGTAAATTATTTGCACTAGTGCCAGTGAGGGACAAGCGACATAACACACAACACACATCGACCCTCCCAAAATTCATGGCACATGCACTAACCATGGTCATTTTCAGATGTAATCACCAGCAGACATGACTACCACATATAATGAGAAAAATATTACAAATCAAGGCAGTCATCAAATTGTCCAAAATGCCATGCAAACTATACATCTCAAGTTGAGGGCTTTAGGGCTGGCATTTGTTCGAAATGAAATCTTGCTTCTAACCACTGGTATTTTAGTGATTGGAATCAATATGATTCTGCTGCCTGCTTTAAGTGGATACGATTCAATGCCAAATCAATGACATAAGAATATGTATTTAGCATTTTTTTTTAATGTATATAACATACTCTATATGTATATGTGTATTTGAAAGAAGATGATATTGATACCTATATATTCAATTAATAATATCTGTAAAGTGTATAATGGATATTTAATGAACATATAAGACCAATTCCACGGAATAATTTCTAATTTACTGGAATAAAACTCAACTTAAAATTAAAAATTTCAATTTCAAGTAGAGACAGTTGCTTGAAGTTGGCATGATGACAGCCCTAGTGTATCCAAACAAAACAGAAGGTTTTAAAGGATTCATTAGCTCTGCCACAGATTCTAAAAAATGTCATCATACAAACAGGCAGGTAATTACCTTTAAAGTATTGTAGCATGTAGAAGCTGAGGGAAGCCTGTCCACGTCATGGCCTCCAAGTGTGGCCCAAAGTGGTACATCGCCAGCAACCTAGAAAACCAAACTATAACCATTTAATTTAGGAATACATACATATACATATACATATAAAAAGTTGTACCAGCTAAAGGTCATGAAGGCTAAAGTGAATGATGCCAACTTATAAATGTCCTATACATCAAGTTGGAATAGGCAAACATGAATTAGAATAAAAGAAAAAAGCAACTAGTTGAAAACAACCATTTTATATCTGTTGGTCAACCAAGCTTTGAAATATTTTCATTCTAGATTTAATTGCTACCATATGGTTGACCGGATGGTCTAAAGCCCCTTTGTCGACTAGCTTAGAGCAAAGACTTACACTCGCTATTATGGGTCAACCAACTTTGGTTGACAAACATTGCCCTCGCTCGACAAAAGCATACAAAAAATGCATTACTTGGACATTTTGACTTCAAATCGAACCAAACTCGAACCTTTAAACTCCATAAGGTATTTCTAGTGCACAAGAGGTCCTCCATCGTTATTGTAACACATTAAGATTGATGTTTTACATTTTCCTACCCAATAACATAAAAATAAAGTAAATGTTGATTTCTCCAAAGCTTCAGGTCAATTTCATCTCTTTGATTAGTTCATCTTGATTGCTTCAAATGTTTGACCAAAGATTGCTTACGGTGAATGCTCCACTATGCTCTATCCTCTGACCTTTCATCTTTAGATCATGTTTATGAAGCTTCATGCTATTTTTGATCTTTCTAACACGATAACATCAAAGCACTTGATTAGCATTAATCACAAGGAAGGAATCAACACTAAATTCTATTTCAAGTGAATATAGTATTTCAAATTCGAAATCCTTTGAGTCAATTTTAGTTCGACAAACAAACTAAGATACTTGTTGAGATATTGTGAAAGTTCATTGTTGGCTCACCTAGAAAATATAGACTCAATATAACAAACTTGAGAGATCGAGTTTGATCAGAAAATCAAATGGAAAGTAGGAACATAATATCTATCTGAACTCTCCTCCTCTCTCCTTATCAAATTGATTGCCACGAGATTTTTATAAAGTTGGGTACAAAAATGATTGGAGCTCAAGGTTTATTCCAATAAAGATTTCAAGATGATTTAAATTCATTTTTGAGCAAATTTGTATCTCATTTGAAATCCATTGAGCTGATTTTAGTTTTACAAAATAATTGGCATAGTTGCTAGTTTCAACCAATATTTACCAAGATGTAAAAGATTAAAATAATTAGCGAAACCTATTGAAAAGAATAAGAACACAATATATCTCTCTAAACTCTCCTGCCTCTTCCCTATCGACATCATTAGCATCATGATGAAGAAGTCAAGGTCTATTCCAAAAAAAAAGGTGAAAGCAACATTTTGGGAAGCTTTTGGAAAAATATGGTGCATCTACTTTATTAGCTTGAACGTTATACTGGTGGGGACACGATGACATCGGACCGTCGATTTATTCCAGGCAGGATCTACACTCGACGTCCGAGATCTCACCACGTGGCGCCGATCTTGATGGAGGATTGATATCTGTAGATTTGACAGCAGACACGATTGGTGGCTAATTAGTGGATTGAAAATCCCCATTTAAATCAATTTATTGATTTGAATGGGAATATTCTAATTTTTGGGCTGATTTCATTTATTTACTTCTTTTTTTAGACTTTCGCATTTGGCATAATTGTAATCCTCTTTATTCCCGCATTTATTTCAGTATTTTTTTTCGCATTTTGAATTTCAAATGTAATAGGCCTATATAAAGGCATGGACTAGTGTTATTTGTTCTTGATCCTGGAATGAAATCATTTTGAGTTTGAATATTGTGTGTGTTATATCCCGGTGAAGGGAAAGGTTGGGGCCTTGGGTGAAAATCCCTAAATACCTTAAAGAAATTTAAGCTATTTCCCCAACTTTTCTCGCCTTTTCAACCACGAATTCAGCTCAACCAAAATCCAAGCCCCTAGATGTAATTTTCAGCCCTAAATTCCAATTTATCATCTTTTCTCTCCTCTGCGGCTCGAGACGGTCGACTTTGCCACACCACGTGCCCCTCCGGCTTTGGCTCCGCCTCCCGGCAGCTCGTCGGTCACCGACGAGCGTCGGCGACGTCGCCAACGCCGCCGATCAGACACCACGCCGTTGCGCTCCTCACCATCTGATCCCGACTCCCGTACGCACGCCTGCGCACGGTACCGCCGGCTCAGTCCTGCCCTTGACCCTGGCCAGCGAGCTCGTAGGCCAACGGTGCTCACCCCCGCCTACTTGGCCCTCGCGAGGGCCGGCCATCCAGCTGGTTTGCTCCGCCTCTGTCTTCGCTTCGCTGCTTCCCCGTACGAAGGCTGACGGCCCTTCCTCATCCATCATCCGCGCAGCCCTGCGTGCATCCGGACGGCTCCCATCGCCATTGTCCGTTGTAGCCTCGCCCTCCGCTTCGTGGCGCAGAGCTCGATTGACTTTGCCTCGCTGCTCCCATTTCTGCCTGCGTCATTCGCTGTCTGACCACTGTCCCGACGGTCTTTTCTCACATCGAGTGGTTTCTACCTTGTCTGCAACTACCGGCGCCAACTCCATTTTTTTCGGTACCCGATCATAGCTCGGCACCGTCTCTTATGCTTGCTATCCAGATTGGCCGCTATGACTCACTCATGTGGTAACGGATTCTCAGCTCGAGGTAAACCCGAACACTAACTGAATATTTAAAATATCCTTTGAGATCCGGTGGTGATATTTTCTATTGGGACTGTTTGATTTGCTCGCTTGTGTGACATGAACATTACTGTGTGATTAAATTATTGTCGGGTAATATTACATTGTGAGGATGCCTATATATTACTACATACCCTGGCTTTGACTTGTTGAGATATAGTTGCCCTAAATCATTTGATAAATTTCTAAATATCATTTGAACTTGTTTCTAGATATTTAAAATTGACCCGCTTCATGGATTTATAGTTTCTTGATTATTACATAATTGTCATTAGAGATATTCTTGAACCATTTTATACTCATCCGCTAGAATTATTTACTGATCTCTAATTTATATTGCATCTTGCATATTGTCCCGCATCATATACTGATGTTAATAACTATTACAGGAAGCACTAGTGTTTCTAGAGTAAATCTGAATTGCTCTGTTGTAGTGAAGCAAGTAGAAGACTGTTCTCAAGCTGTTGCAAGATCATTCGATGTCAATTAAAAGCTCTCAAGGAAAATCTCTACCCATATGCACAAGTAGGCTTGTATGAAAGTGAGAAGACATATGCTGGTAAAAATGTTCAAGGATAGAACCTTATGAATTGTGAAAGAAGGCTGCAAGTGCTTGAATCCAAGTAATGGAGCTCTTGAACAGCTTGTTACAAACTTAAGCAGCATGCACCTTTCACTTGGTTTGAAACCTTTGAGAACCTGCACTTAGACAAAAAAGGCAAAGTTATACTATTCAAGGAAACCAATTAAACTTTAATCACAATATGAATTCTACAAAACTTTTTTCATTTTTTGTCTGAAAGGAGCAATTTAGACCTCATTCATTAAAATATATACACACACCACATCAGACTCCTTAAAACATGTGAATAACAGAAAGTAAAATCTTCTTGTTATAGTGCTGAAGTATAAAACTCTACTTTCTCAGCTTTCAAACCTTAGCATTTTGATTCAAACAACTACGCGCAAAAATTCTTCAGACTTAAAACCATAGCTGCAAAGGCTTTTCCAAACTTAGGAACCAGGATGCTGGAGTTTTTAAACAACTAAAGCTTCAATGCCAAGCTTGATATTGAATCTAGTGTCTAAACTTCTTCAGCTACATCTGTGTATCAAGATGAGGCTTGAGACGAGTACTTGAACACATTGATAATGACAATGCAGCAAGCTGTTTTAGAAATCATATTGCCAAAACCTTGACATAAAATGATGTAGAAGACGAGGCCACTGAAAAGGGATATGGCAATTACTGAAACAGCAATTATATGAGAAATCTGCAGCCCTTAAATTGAGGCAATACGAACCTTGCTTCATAGGTAGGTATTGTGGTTTGACAAACATTATCTTATGAAGATTCAATATAAGCATAACCTTCCCCAACTATGCCCACCAAGAAATCTCAAAATTACAAACATTGATTCTTTGGAAACCTAAACTCCATGGTACTACAGCTGTAAGTTTTCTGAATGTGGATCCAAAGCTCTACTGAGCCCTTATTTGGTTAGAGTACATTTTGAGAATATTTAAAATTTTTTTGAGATAGATAGAAAAAAATTATTTTAATATCATGATATGAAATAAAATTATTTTATTATTAAACATTGTGCTGGATGTAAACTAAAGTTAATTTTGTTTATTAAAGCATGTAAAAATTGTGAAATAAAGTTAATTTTTAATATTGAAATTTGTGTAGGATGTATAATAAAATTAATTTTTAATATTTAAAATTTGTGTCTGATATAAAATAAATATAAAATACTAATGAGAATATTTTTGATGAAATTTGAGAGTTATTTGGGCCCCAACCAAAAAAGGCTTAAGACTAGGCAGACCAGAGTGCTAGAGTGCTAATCGAAATTGTCCTCATTAAGGAAATACTAATTCTTTCTACTTGTAAGGCGTGCCTCAATAAAAAAGAATTAGTAATACATTAATTTATAGGAACAAAGTATAAACAAATCTTATAGAAAAATGTTCCAAGTTATTTTGGGAATAATTCACATTTGTATGTATCAAACTTCATGATGTTAATAACAACAACAGCAGCATAGCCTTAATCCCATATACTTGAGGGAGACTACTAGATTTTTTTCTCCATTAAACTTTTTTAAAGCAATACTCTCCTTACAGATCCCACCTAGTGGGATAAAGGCTTGGTTGTTGATGTCATTGTTGTCGCTCTCCTTGCAAATTCAAGATCACTTTTAATACATAAACTAATATTTTGTCAATCGTTTCCTCTCTTTAGTATTGTGACTTGAATCTTGTGAAATTTACTTATATGGGCATCTAATGGTCAATGTTCAACATGGACAAATCACCTAAATGTCATTCCCTCGTAGTATCCTCAATAGTTGCCATGTCCACCATATATAATCATTTCTAATATAGTAATAACATAACCACTCATCCATCAATCTTATAAATATTGTCACTTAATTGCACAATACGCATTCCCATATAGCATAAATGGTTAGAAAAGATTTGTAAAACTTTTCCTTCGGCCTAATAGGTAATTTCCTATCACATAAAATGCATGTCGACTCCATTTTAATCATCATGCTTTGATTCTATGACTAATATACGCTTTTATACTCTTATTATTATTGACAATTGACTCTAGATACTTGTAGTTCTTGGATGTAATATTATTATCTTATCCAATCTCACAATATCATCACTTCTTTATTCAAGATCATCAATTCTACAAAAAGATTGTACTTTGTACTACTTCTACTTAGCTCTAATACCTTTGCTTAAAAGTTGCACTACTAAGATTTCAACTTCTGATTAACTCTCAATATCTATTAGAACTATATAATCTAGAAAAATACACACCATGAAACCACACCTAAATATGCTAAGTCAAATCATCAATCACCAAAATAAAAAAATAAGGACTAAAGCAGAACTTTAGTGTAACACAATCGTAATAGGAAGCTCATTTGAATTACCATTAGTAGTTTTTAGACTAGTAGCTACTCCATCATACATATCCTTGATGAAATTAACATATTTAATGAATACTTTCTTTTTTAATGTCCAATAAAAAACCTCCTTTGATACTCTATTATATATTTTACCAAAATCACTAAAAATAACATGATCTTTTTTAACATCTCTGACTATTCTATTAATCTTCTAACAAGAAAGTCTTCATTGTTGATCTTCCAAACATAAAACCAAATTGATTATCTTATGTAGTGATATTTTCTTGACCTATGTTCAATGACTCTCTCCAAGAGGTTTATATTATGGTTTATAAACTTGATCCCTCTATAATTATAGCAAATTTGTATATCCTAATTATTTTTAAAAATAGGGATAAGAATCCTCTTCTTTCATTCATCAAAGATTATTTGTCTTTAGTATTTTATTAAAGAGTGAGTTTCACGAACCACTTGACACCAACATCAATTATACATTTCCAAATATCAATAGAGATTTCTTAAGGTTCACAATCTTTACATAACTTCATCTTTTCTAAAACCTTTTTCATTTTTGAGACTCAAATCTCTCGTGTGAAATTAACATTTCTTTCTTTCTAAAGGGTAATCAAATCTCTAAAATTAAAGTGCTTCTCTTCATTAAACAACTTTTAGAATATATGCTCCATCCCTTATGGATATCTTTATTTCTCACCAAAATATTATTATCTTCATCATTAATACATCTCACGGCACTAAAATCTCAACTATTCCTTTACTTTAATCGAGATAATCTATCTATTCATGTAAATATAATGAATATATACATAAATATACAATATAGATATATAGAAAGATACAAAATATGTCAAATGCCATAGTAGATACCATAGTGACTTGAGTATTTTTGAAGTACATTATGGGAATTGAATCCGCATGGGATGGATAATGGGAATTGAACCCAAATCGTATCCTTGGCAAAGATAAATTTTACTATTCGACGATATCTACAATTTCGTTATTCTCAATATTAACACATATGTCCACACATATATGAAACTTATGATTTATATATATATCTCCTTATTAAGTTCTCAACTTCTATATATATCTTTTAAAGAATTAGCTCTTTCTTCCATCATAACCTTTATAGTTTCTTTTTAGCTCTTTCATAATCTTTAAAAGCCTCATTGTCTGGACACTCCAGTAGTTTCTTATACCACTCCCTTTTTTTTCTTATTATTTTCTTAATGTCTTCATTCCATCAACAAGTCTCTTTCTAATGATGTCCATAACCATTAAAATCTCCAAGGATATTTCTTCCAACTCTTTTAATGTCATTGGTTATTTCAACCAATGCGAAATCTTCCAAGCATTAAATGGCTTCATCTTCATTTCCAATTCCAAATCCATTTGACTCCATTTACTCTTTCAAAACCTACATGTTCATTTAGATTTCTTCCAATAAAAATCCTTGTTACATAGTCCTTAAACAACTCATCAATGTCATCCCAAACCTTACCTTTAGTGTTTTCTATTAAATTCATTTGTGAAATATAAGCACTAATAATATTAATATATTTTGAATGAAGAACTAATTTCACCAAAATGATTGTCACGCATTCTAGTAACTGCAACTACACCATCCTTTAGGCTTTTATCCACAATAATACCAAATCCATGTCTTTTCTACTCCAAGCTTGTGTACCACAACGTAAACCTGAGTTTTTGATTTCTCGAGTCTTCTCACCAATCCATCTCATTTCTTGAAAACAAGTCACATTGCAGTATCCACAAACTTCACAATCTTCTTAGTAAAGAGAAAATATTCAACCTACGTTTGTTCTCTTTGCACATAGGCAAAATTCAATAATTCAATTTTTCTAATTGGAGTTTCAATCAGCTTGCAATTTACATGTACAAATTATCTAAGCTGATTTTCTAAGTTTATTCTCAATTGATGCAACTCCAACTTTCCTGCTGATATTTTCATTTCTCATTCTACCCTTTTGTGTATATCTAAAACTTCAGCTCTTAAATAAATGTGAGAGATGATCTTGTTATTGCTTTTCACGCACACACTTTTTTGACTCTTTAAGGACCTACCTACCTATATCTTTCTCTCTCTCCGTCATGTTGTCATGTACTTGGCATGCTTGTAAGACAAACTGGTGAGCGTTCTTTGCATCTCGTGAATTATTTTAATTTTGCTCTCATCTTTGATAGTACTTTTTGTTACTTATACGTGCATGTTGCTTCTAAGGTAATTTTAGCTTCAGACTACACTTTCTCATATTTGTTATCCCATCGACTTTCTCCAGATGTTGAGCAATTTTCTCATAACAACCTTAATGTTTGAATATACAAATTTTATTTCTTTTGACTTAAAGCATGTTTGTTGCTATATTATACTTCGCTAAAATTTTAGGGGCATTTACATAGATGCCACACAAGACTTCAAATATTACACTCTTTTTCAAATACAAGTCATCCCATAGTTCAAATTTTATGAGAAGGGTGGTGTGTAGGTAATATACTCAAAAGTTTTTGTGTCATGTAGTAATTATCCCAAAATTTTATTTCTTTTCGTATGTCACATTCTGCATATGTCGAGCTTTAATACTTACCACGAAGGATTGCGTATGTTGACAGCCATTGTGAACGTGTGAATAATTACTGGGGTATTCCCTACTTGCACTTGCGGGACGCTGCATTGGAGCTTGGGTGTAGCACTAAATGGGTAAGGGGCAAGGCGCTCCCCGCAAGTGAAATTCCATATACATTATATGGTGTTAAATAGGCAAGAGTTCTCGCATTTTAGTGGGCTGGATAGATCATTCTACATTAGATCAGTCTGTCAATATTAATCTAAACTATCGATCAAATTTCAACAATCATTAAGATGATGTGGCTGATTATATAGCACTCACAAGATGATTAAATATCTAAAAGATATGCAACTACTCAAAATTATCCATGTACACCAATCCAAACTGTCCAACTTATGTTGTGGCAACAGAAAGACCACTAGATTCTGGATTTATGGGCTTCAATTTGGACATTCAAAGGCTACTAAGATAAAGCAAATCAACTGACATGTATTGTAAGCCACTCACTGTAGACTTCCTTATGCACGCGGCTATTGACTTTTTCAAAAGTCAAGTCGGTATGAAAATTGATGAAATTTTAGACTTAGCTGGTATTCATACTGGTGGGGACACCATGATCGACCGTCGATTCATTCCTGGCAGAGTTTATCGTCGACGGCCGAGATCTAGCCATGCTGCTTCGATCTGGATTGATTGACTATTAGGACAGATTGGGAAAGATGAATGCTGCGGATCGCTGACTCGATAGATTGGAAATCTCCTATTTATTCTGATTGATTGGAGATTCCATTTTGGGATGATTTTATTTCTCGGCATTTTATTTTGTATTAGTTGTTTCTATTTCAGTGATCATTATTTTAGGCATGTTATTTAGTATTTCCTCGTTTGTGTGAGGAATTTATTACATTATTGTATTTTTCTTTTTTTTGAGTCAGTCTGTATGGAGGTCTAATATAAACGCCTCCTTGTTACTCTTATTTTCTAAAATGTTGAATAATCTGATTTGTGTTTCCCTTGGGATTATTTTGATTCTGGAATGAATCGATATCCTGATAGCGGAAAGGGCTTGGGCCTTGGGTGAGAATCCCTTAAACTCCACCCGCCCCCAGCTCTTCACTCCGGACTCGATTCCATTCATTTTGCACCTCAGCACTCCCTCGATCCATCCTCGTCTACGGCCTGCTTGCTTTGAGTTCTTAGATTCTAGCTCGCCGTTCGACGTCGTCAGGTTTCCGCATCACTGACAACGCGCGCCGCCGACGCCTGCACCGACTACGGCGACGCGAGTAACACGGTTCCGCTCAACGACGCCGATCCGCGCTCAGACCTGCTCTGCCACACCCGTGGCCAGCCTGCGCCTGACGCTGTGACCGGCGCGCGTCGACCTGCGCCCCTGCTACACACTCCGCGACATCCGCTCCAGCCAGGCCGGCGCGCCCGGCGCCCGCTCCGCAGCTGCGCGCGGCCGAGCGCTAGCCTCCGCCAGCCGGCGCGCCGAGCGACCAGCCTCATCCAGCCGGCGCGCCAAGCGCCAGCCTCCGCCAGCCCGACGCCTGCTCGCTTGCGCCGCGCCCGCGCCGCCCAAACGCGCCGCTCTTCGCTCTGCACCCGCCGCCCACGCGCCGCGCCTCGACGCGGCGCCTTCGCATCGCTCCCGCTCGCCCGCCTCGCTCGCGCCCGAGCGTGAACAGCCCTATTTTTGGGAGAATTACATCTCGGTCCTTGAATTTTCTGGCTCAGGTACGAATTTCAACAAAACCTTTAATCTGGTAAAATCGAACAACCTGGATTTTTCTACTCGCTTGTGATTTGCTCGAACTTGTTCCATCTGTGTGACCCTTCATTATTGAGTGAATTTAAATTGCTGTTGGATAAATATTTTGAGACCCTCAATCCTGTTCCCTGATTCTGATTTATTGAAAACCGGATTGCGCCCTAATCTGAATTGGTAATTTCTCAATTACCTTCGATCTAATTTATTTAAGATTTTAAAAGTAATTGGTTTTTGCGGGCTTAATTAATTTCTCAATTATCACAAAATTATTCTCTGATATTCAGCATTATTTTGTGAATAATCTGCTTTGTAACATCGCTGATCTCTAAACTGCATTATCATTCATCTGTCCCGCATCACATACCCCATCATGAATGATTTTACATTGGACAACCATTCAAGATAGTATAATTTCAAAAAAATGGATGGACAATGGCATTTATCCTCCATGAATATATAAGGAATTCTTGGTAGTCCTCACTCGAACAAAAAGGGTTGAAAACACATGGCATGCTATTTGGAGTCAATATCTTCCTACAGAATAAGCATTCTCATGATATGAGCATAATATTAATAAACATGAAACATATTTCAATTCACATAACTTGAGAAATGAAAATCTACAAAGATAGCAACAAAACTGTTCCAAGAATTTTAAGTAGCCTTTTAAACCCATGAAAGAAGCTATGAACTACTAAGACAAGAATGGTGGATGAATATTTGCAAAGACAGGAGGAAAATAAAAGCCAAAAGTGCCACATGTACTACCAAACATTTGGTAGGAAAAGATTCAAGCACATAGGTTATACCTCCCAAAAGATCTTAATTGTCCTGCTTCCATCAGAATACCCACCAGTATATTTCGTATTACTTCTAAGATCATCAACATCAAAGTCATGTTTTCCACCAGAGAGCAACTGTATGAGTAAATCTAAATGAGAAGTCTGAATAACTGACAGTACATAATATCTTAAACAAAAAGCAGAATTTATCAACATGAGCAACACTATGATGCACCAGGGTCCATGGTTCGTTGACTGCCAATTTCCTCTAAACAGTATTATTTTAAACCTTGAAACATTATTGGAGATCAAGATAATGATGCACCAGTGTACCTACGTTGACTAGTATGCGTTCTAGCAGTAGAATTCAAAATCATAGCAAAGATGAAATGACAAAAATACACTAAAAAACAGATACTGCAAATAAAATATCTTAAACTAATGCCGAATGCTCGTAGGTGTAACAAATCAAATCAGCTGATGACTGCTTATGGGCCAAGTGACCAATTTATCTCAGCCATCTATGTGACAACTTGATCAACCTAGAGTGAACCCAATTAACTTAGTCAAAATAGCCAAGCCAAGCAAAGAACTAGGGTTCGTATGTTAATCGGACTAACCGAGAAATCCATAATTTAATTCAGGTCAGCAAGAAGGATCCACCACCGTACTCTTCAATTCAACCAAGCACTAACTGCAACATGACGAAATACCCTTACACCATCAGTTGGTTGATTAATTGAATCTCCTACTACCTTTAGTGAGTGGTGGTTGAAACCAACTGCCAATCCAAGGTTAAACCTGAGCATCTACAGGCAGTCCATTCACGGTCATCATTACCTTCTCTCTCAAATCAAGGAAAATTTGGTCATAATAAGCCTCTAATAATTTTGACAAATCATGGGGTATGTAGTGCCACCCCATAGATCTATAGGCATATATGCTACAAGAATTTCAATCATGAATAGCCTCTCCATGCTCTCTATGATCCCCATCATTCTCTCCATCAATAAATAGGGGAATCCCCTTACATCTACTGGTAGATAAATTCTCATATTGCTCAAAAGCTATTCTTTTCCTCTTCCTCCCTCCTCTCCCCGCACTCAAAAAAGGGAACACCTCATTAATTGTGGATTTTCAGCTTGGCTTGGCCCGAGGAAGTAAAAGGATCTTTATAAGCCATGTATATCTTTGTGTCATTCTGATTGTACTTTTTTCTCTGTCTTCTCTCTCCTTTGCAAGAGCCTACACAATATCTACGACCTCCTATATGTGTGGCTAGATTATCATCTCTCATGACTTAACCCTTCATTTTTTAACATATTTGGTGCTTCCACATAAGACTTATATGAGAAAGATGGTCTTGAGAAAGATGAACTCTAGAGCTCATAGCAAAGCTCATTCTTCTAGCTCACAATATGGCTCTGACCAACATCTCTACTACATTCTTGCGCCACCAGCAATTGGGATAGCTCAAAGAGATGGCCTTGGGTCTGAACAAAACCATGAAAGAGATGACTGAAGCTCAAGCAACCATCTCAGCTTAGAACTGCGAGCTCACTTCTCTAATGTTGGCTACAACGACAGTGAAGGTGATGCAGAGCCAGATCACCAGCGTCAACGACTGCGTTATAATCTACGACCTCGAGCGTAGATTATAACAATTTTATCTTGTATATAGTTATCTTATTATCTGCACATTTTATTTGAGTTGTTTATTGAGTCAAGCACTTTATTTTTATGCGGTGGGAATGCCCACTTTGGTATCCTGTAATTATTTTATTTTCAGTTCAAGTCAGTTGGAGTCAATTGGAATTAAATCGAGTTCAATTTGAGCCCAATTTGAATCCTTAATGGGTTAATTATGTTTTTTGAAAGGGAAGGGCATATTTGCAAATGGGATAAAATAGCAGATCAAATCGCAATTTCTCCCCTAAATCCCTAAAGGCTCAATTGGCTCCCGATCGGCAGAGGCAACCAGCGCGGTTCACTTACTTGGTCTCAACCC